>CM069917.1:78127133-78683318 GCA_036172215.1 Camellia granthamiana | reverse complement strand
TGAACCTTGTACCCACAGATAACTGATTCCCAAAATACCGTTACTGGTGCCCTCAGGCCTGATACCCAATCCTGCAAACTGACATGTGTGTTCCTGTAGAGATACACTCTAAAGGCACATAGCAGATAAATGAGAGCCAATACACCCCATGTTGGGGTAGGGTTTCCCTGTCCTATTTTGTCAGGAGCTAGGGGTTTCACTACGCACATAGCGGTTTCAAACAACCTATATCGGGTAAGCTGTAACGCCCTCAAAATTAAACCCACTAAATATAAACAAGACATGCATTATTAAAAGAAAACATTATATTATTTCAATCATCAGAGTATTACAAAATAAAACATCATAATAAATGCCCTACGGGCTTACATCTTGCCAAGCCAATACTTAGACACAATCCCATGAGTTCTAACTCAAATCAAATAAAGCCCTAGGCTTGAATGTTTACATAGTTCAAATGAAACAAATAAAACAAATAAAGCAAATCTTCAAATCCAAATCGTCACAAGCTAAGTCTTTGGAGGTTGTGAACCACCTGAACCTGAAAATGAAGTTTCCCATATAGGGTGAGCCACAGCCCAGTAGAAAAATACTAAACCAAGCATAAGAATTAACTAAAACATTAGCATTCGATACATGGTTAACACAAGATAATCAATTTCCAATTTCATGACACGAATGTCTACATTGTCTATGACATAATGCCTATGACACCTTTCACTTTCCAATATTTATTCAACTTTCCAATTATATCATTATGGCTCAGAACCTGGCCAACTATAATAATGATCCAGATGTCACAAAAAATAAATGAGACCAAAGCTCAAACCACAACACTTCCATACTTCCAACTGATACACATTATAATAATGTATCATATCAACAACAAATAGCAATATTGCTATTATCAATAAGCACACATATGAGTGATGCTACTGGAGTCCATCCCCTATCTCCTCCCAACAAATCCGGTTTAGAGGTACATCCCCTATCTTCCCCTAAACCGTGGAGTTCATCCCCTATCTTCTCCAAACAACATGCATATGCAATGAAACACGCAATTGCCATATACAACACATAATCAATACAAGTAATGTTCTGTATTAATTCAACAGTCAACATAAGTGACTTAATTCCAGTTATACCTAAGCCACATGCAAGGTCTACAACAATCACGACTATCCTCCACCGATAGCCCAAAACAGTTATTTCTAAACAAGCAATAAATATAACAATGAATGTAAAAACAACATTCTCATAGGTAAGTATTTAAACTACCCAACTATATCATTAATCTCATAATTTTCCCAACTTCATAAATTAAACCCAATTCCACCTTTTTCCCTTAAATTAATTATACGAGTTAATCTAAGCCAAAACCCTAAGGTTTCTCCCAAAAATTACCAAACTACCCCCACATACCAAAATACCAACATTTAGGATTAAAGCGTATAATTGGAGTAGGAAATCCCTACCTCGAAGAAATAACTCAAAAAGGAGAAGACGAAGATGATAGCCCAAATTCCAAAGTGCTCCAAATTCAATTTTGTTCAGATTAAATGAAAGCCCTCACTCTCCTCTATCTTTTTTGTGAAGGAACTAGGGTAGAAATCCACTCTAGATAGATCAATCCTAGGAGGGAAGGTGTTTAGAGAAGAAGAGAACTCGGAATTAGGGTTTGGGATCAAAAGAGAATGAAAAAAACTGCTTAAAAACCCGCTGCTGTGTTTATATACTGGACAGGCTCGCTCGAGCGAAGACATGGTCGCTCGAGCGACCAGACACAGGAAATTCTCGCTCGAGCGAAGAAAAGCTCGCTCGAGCCAAGAATGCAATGCTACAGGTCTGCAACCCAGAAGCATGCTCGAGCGACAGAATGCTCGCTCGAGCGAAGAACTCGAAAACATACATCTCGCTCGCTCGAGCGAAGAAAATCTCGCTCGAGCGAAGAATCACTGCTCTCAGGTCCATACTAGACGCAATCGCTCGCTCGAGCGAAGGAAAGCTCGCTCGAGCGAAGAACCAAAAACGAAGACCTCGCTCGAGCGAAAAGAAGCTCGCTCGAGCGACCAAGCCAAAAACTGAACATGCAGACTTGGTTTCTAAACCCAACCAATCTGCAACCAACCTGCTAAACACATCCTATAACCCAAGAATAAGGAATTAAAGGACAACAACAACAAATATAACAGCGGAATCCACGTAACGTAAGTCCGGATACAATAACCAAATGGGAAAAAGACCGGGGTCGCTATAACCTCCCCCCCTTAAAAGAATTTTGTCCCCGAAATTAAGCATGAGTTTGTAAAAACAAGTTTTTCTTAATTCCCAATGATATATAAAACAATAATCAACAACTTGACCAATATTGGTCACTTCATCTCTTATCAAGAGGCATCTCACAATATGTATAAACCAACATATATTTCAACCTGCATCAATGTTATGCATTATTCCTTTCAATGTTAACAAATTCCATATCATATTCAATCTTATGATATAAACAACACATTCAATATATAAATGTTATATTCCACTTCCATAAAAAGGCAAGTTCAAAATGCTAACATTAAATCCAAAACATTCTCAATGTTTTCCAACTTAAGACATATATAAAATTCTCAAGTTCAACAATATTACAAAAGTCTATATATAAGATTTCTAATCACTAAACATGTCCGGATATTTCTCACGGACTTCCAATTCACGTTCCCAAGTGGCCTCCTCCACTCCGTGATGCTTCCACAAAACTTTCACCAAAGGGATGGTTTTGCCTCGCAAAACTTGATCCCGCCTATCCAAGACTCGAATTGGCCTCTCCTCATATGAAACATCCTCATCAACAACTAAATCGGTCCAATCCAACACATGTGATGGATCCGGCTCATACTTCCGAAGCATACTCACATGAAACACGTCATGAACTCCGGATAACTGCGGTGGTAAAGCTAAGCGATATGCAGCCTCACCAATCCTCTCAAGGATCTCAAAAGGACCAATAAATCGAGGGGACAACTTCCCACTCTTCCCAAACCTCATTAAACCTCGCCTAGGTGATATCTTCAGAAAGACATGATCACCTACCTCAAACACCAAAGGTCTCCTCCTACGGTCGGCATAAGATTTCTGACGACTCTGAGCTGTAACAAGCCTCCTACGGATAAGCTCAACCTTCTCCGTCGTTTCTCTCACTAACTCCGGACCCAACAAAGGTGCATCACCCACCTCGGCCCAACATACTGGAGACCTACACGGTCGGCCATACAAGGCCTCAAATGGTGCCATACCGATACTAGACTGAAAACTGTTGTTGTAGGCAAACTCCACTAATGGTAAGTGCCTCTCCCACGACCCACTAAAGTCGAGAACACAACCCCGAAGCATATCCTCAAGGATCTGAATAGTACGCTCGGACTGCCCGTCAGTCTGAGGATGATAAGCTGTACTAAAGGTCAACTTAGTGCCTAAAGCACTCTGCAAACTCTGCCACAACCTGGCAGTGAAACGAGGATCCCTATCTGAGACGATCGTCACTGGGACCCCGTGCAACTTCACTATGTCTCGAATATATAAATCGGCAAGATGATCTACCAAATCTCTAACACGCATAGGAATGAAGTGCGCTGACTTCGTCAACCGGTCTACAACCACCCAAATAGCATCACTACCCCGCTGAGTCCTCGGAAGACCCACAACGAAGTCCAGAGTGACATGCTCCCATTTCCACTCGGCAATAGGCAAGGGTTGCAACAAACCCGCTGGCCTCTGATGCTCGGCCTTCACTTGCTGACAAGTAAGGCACTTAGATACGAAAGCTGCCACATCTCTCTTCATACCCCGCCACCAAAACTGGCGGCTCAAATCCCGATACATCTTAGTGCCTCCCGGATGCACCTCAAGGCGCGAATGATGAAATTCTCGAAGTACTTCTTCTCGGCAAGACTCCGGTACAAACAAACGGTCTCGGTATCTCACACTCAGGTCGGGATACACCGCTAAACCCTTCTCAACCTTCCCACTGGAAATCTTCTCTCGGAGAGATTCTACCTCAAGATCACCCCCCTGAGCCTCTAATACTCGAGTCACAAGTGTTGGCTGTGCAACAACAGAAAACAAGGCCGCAGCCTCAACAGATTCACCCAATAACAAATCAAACTCCCCAAGTGCACCCAACATCTCCCACTCCCGGATGGCTATACTAGCTACGTCACCAACAGATTTCCTACTAAGGGCATCGGCCACAACATTGGCCTTCCCCGGATGATAGTGCAACTCGAAGTCATAATCCTCAATAAACTCCATCCACCTCCTCTGCCTCAAATTCAAGTCTTTCTGTGTAAACAGATATTTCAGACTCTTATGGTCCGAGAAGACCTCGAACTTCTCACCATAAAGATAATGCCTCCAAATCTTCAAGGCAAATATCACAGCTGCTAACTCTAAATCGTGCGTAGGGTAATTCTTCTCGTGAATTTTCAACTGACGCGAGCCATAGGCAACCACTTTCCCCTCTTGCATCAACACACAACCCAGACCCTCTCGTGAGGCGTCACAGTAGACTGCATAGCCCAACCCTCTCTCCGGAATAATCAAGACTGGAGCGGTGGTCAGTCTAACTTTCAACTCCTGAAACGACTTTTCACAAGTTTCACTCCATACAAATTTGACTCCCTTCCGAGTCAATCTAGTCAACGGTGAAGCTAACCTGGAGAAATCCTTCACAAATCGGCGATAGTACCCAGCTAATCCCAGAAAACTGCGGATCTCAAACACACTCTTAGGCTGTGCCCAATCTTGCACTGCCTCAATCTTGGATGTATCAACAGACACCCCTTCCCCAGAAACTACATGGCCTAAGAACTTCACCTCTTCTAGCCAGAACTCACACTTCCCAAACTTAGCATAAAGCTTATGGGTTCTAAGTAACTCAAGCACCACTCTCAAGTGTTCCTCGTGTTCTTCCTCTGAAGGTGAATAGATAAGGATGTCGTCCACGAAGACGACTACAAAACGATCTAAGAATTCCCGGAAGATCCGGTTCATCAAATCCATAAACACTGCCGGTGCATTAGTGAGCCCAAATGGCATCACCAGAAACTCATAGTGGCCATACCGCGTACGGAATGCCGTCTTCGGAATATCCTCCTCCCTGACTCTCAACTGATGATAACCCGATCTCAAGTCTATCTTAGAGAAACAACGGGAACCCTTCAACTGATCAAACAGATCATCTATACGAGGCATAGGGTACTTATTCTTAACCGTTGCCCGATTCAATTTCCGGTAATCTATACAAAGTCTCAAAGCACCACCTTTCTTTTTAACAAAAAGGGCCGGTGCCCCCCACGGCGAAACACTAGGACGGATATAGCCTTTATCTAGCAATTCCTGGAGCTGAATCTTCAACTCAACTAACTCGGCTGGGGCAAAACGATAAGGTGCCATAGAAATTGGCGCCGTGCCGGGCACTAGGTCAATAGAGAACTCAATCTCTCGATGCGGTGGCAAACCAACAAGATCCTCGGGAAAGACATCCGGGTATTCACAAACCACCCTTGGCAATATAATCTGGGTCTCATCACACTCACTACCCTTAAAGCTAGCAAGTAGACCACTAAGCTCACTCCGCCCCCGCGGATCATACCCCGGTGGTAACACACTACCAACCCGGTCCCCCAGAAAATGAAAACGTTCTCCGCTAACGGTACAACAAGTGACCCTCTGACGGTAGCAATCAATAAATGCCCGGTATGACGATAACCAGTCCATACCCAAAATAACATCGAAGCCCTTCATGGGCATAACCACAAAAGAAAAAGGGATTCTATGATCATCGACCTCTATATCACAACCCCTAACACCTTGTTTCAAAATCAATTCACCCCCAAGAGGTGACACTACACAAATAGGAGATGCTAACTGTGCTAACTCCAACTCCAACATAGATGCGAATGCAGTAGACACAAACGAATGAGATGCACCCGTATCGATCAAAACACTAGCAACTGAATTGCAAAACAAGAAGGTACCTCTCACAACCGATGGAGCCGGGTACCAGATCCTGCGCGGTAACAGCGTACACGCGCCCAGACGACCTCTGATCAACCTGCTCACCCCTCAGAGCAGAAGACTGCTGCACAGACTGGGACGAAGAAGCCCCCTGATTGGCCCTCGAGGCCTGAACTGACTGAGCAGGCAACTGACTCTGAGTCTGCCTCGAACCAGATGCACCAGACGTGCCACCCAACTGTGGGCAAAACCTCTTCATGTGCCCCGGTTGACCGCACTGAAAACAAGAGAGCGGCTGGCCTCTGCCCTGACTCTGGCTCTGAGATCGAGCCGAAGAAGATGCTGCCCTCTGAACTCCTCCCCTCTGAGGACAAACTGGAGACTTGTGGCCTAGCTGGCCACACTTGAAACAGGTAATGTCCCCCTGACTGCCTTTCCCAGAACTAGCACTCGGCACTGGAAAAGTAGATCTAGAAAAACTGCTTTGAGGCTGCTGAGGAGTGAAACCCCTCTGTCTTCTGCCCTCACTCTGGCCATCCTGACTCCTCTTGGAGCCTTTCTGCCTTTCCCCCTCTTCCTGCATCATAATCTCGGTATGGGCTGCTGCATCAACCAAACGCCCAAAATCCTGAATCATAGACCCGACAACTCTCAGCATGAGGCCACGCCTCAACTTCTTCTCAAACTCAATGCAACGGCGTTCCTCAGTCGCCACCAACTCAGGTGCAAACCTGGACAAACTAGTGAATGCCGCCTCAAACTCAGCCACTGATAAACTGTTCTGCTCAAGATGGCAGAACTGATCTCTCAACTTCTCCTGAACAGCTGGGGACATGTACTTCTCCTGAAAAGCATCAACAAAAGCCTTCCAAGTACCTCCAATACGACCCTTGGTGAACTTCCACCACTGACCCGCATCCCCCTTCAGCTGGAAGGATGCTAAGGTCACCTTCAATACCTCGTCTTCGATGCCTAGCATCTCAAACGTTTTCGTTGTCTGTTCGAGCCATTCGTCTGCCTTAAGCGGCTCGCTAAGATCACCTATAAATTCGTCCGGGTGAGACCGGAAGAACTCCCTCTTCAGAAATGAAGGTCCAGTATCCGCCACAACAACCTGAGCCTGATTCTGAGCCCTAAGGATGCCCACTGATTCCCTAAAAGCTCCTGCTATCTCTTGAGCCAAAGCGCCCAAAACCTGCTGTCCTACTGGCTCGGCCACATTGGCCTGGCCAACACCCTCCTGAACCGCCGGAATCTCCTCCGGTATAGGCACTTCCTGCCTGACCTGCCTACCACGCCTACCGCGTCCTCGTCCTCGTCCTGACATCCTAATAAAGGAAACAAAGACGTTAGCACTCTAAATAATGTGCCAAAACTATAACACTCGTGTCCTAATACATTGGACAACAATAAATCACACCACGTAAGCACATAATCACATAAGCACCTACGAATTTCATTCCTGGATAATGATAGTCCCGAGGCGTCACTAAAGTTCCGGTTGGAAACAACATTGATCAAGTGCCTTTCCAACAAGACTTTCAGAAACTCAAGGGTCCAATCAACATCCTAGAAACTACATTCCATACCCACATAGTCACATAAACATGTTATCATATAAGCATGTAATCATTACACTAAGTCTCTATCAAACGAGACGAACCCATTGTGATACTAATCACTTCCCACGTACCCAAAGTATTCAAACCCGGTACGCTCTGATACCAAGTTGTAACGCCCTCAAAATTTAACCCATTGAATATAAAACAAGACATGCATTATTAAAAGAAACATTATATTATTTCAATCATCAGAGTATTACGAAATAAAACATCATAATAAATGCCCTACGGGCTTACATCTTGCCAAGCCAATACTTGGACACAATTCCATGAGTTCTAACTCAAAACAAATAAAGCCCTCGGCTTGAATGTTTACATAGTTCAGATAAAACAAATAACACAAATAAAGCAAATCTTCAAGTCCAATTCCTCACAAGCTAAGTCTTTGGGGGTTGTGAACCACCTGAACCTGAAAATGAAGTTCCCATATAGGGTGAGTACTGCGCGATGAAGGCCTCAGCCATTTCATCCCAATTCCTCTTGACGTCATCCTCCAACTTGGCATACCATATAGCCGCCACACCCGACAGGGTCCGGCCAAACAAGGACAACTTCTGAAGCCTACTGAGGCCCATTGGCCTTAGGACATCTGAAAACAATCTTAAGTGCACCATGGGGTCCCTGGTCCCGTCGAAGTGATCAATATGAGGCATTTTGAATCTGTCGGGCAGCGTCACAGCTGCGTCGGTATAACCATCTTCAATATCGGGGATAGTCTTGACCCCTTGGGATCTCTTGAACAGCTTTTCAAGCTTGCTCAGTTTCAGTGCGGTAGAATCAGTCTCGAACTCGAAGGGAGAGTCCAGTAGGTTGGTGGGCGTCTTCGATAGCTGGGGTTGGATTTGAGGCGGGGCTAGAGGTGGGGGTGCTCCCGTGGGCAGTTCTGTATCATTCTGAACATTGGCTGTCTCCCCAAGGTTTGGAACTCCTGGTGGGGGGGGGAACTTGATGCGAAGCAGATGCTCCGGTTTGCTGTTCTAGTCTGGCAATTGTCTCTGCCTGTTCCCTCACAACTGTAGCCTGTTGCCTGGAGAATTCTGCCTGACGGACGGCATCCTGCTGCATTGTTTTCATACTCTCTTGGAGGTGGCGCACCATCTCTTCCAAACTAGCCATACTATCCTGCTCTGGTTGGATTACTGGTATATATTCTCTCTCTGTCGGCGACACAGGATCCCGATCCCTTCTGAACACAGGTGGGGTAGATAAAGCCCTCTGAACTGACTGCTGTACTGATGTCCTCTGCCTTACTGTCCTCCGTTTAGTAACCGGGGGTAGTGAGTAGTACACTGGTTGTCCGTCTATCAGATCCTCAGATCGAAGGAGTCGACGGCCTCTAACCCAGGGTGCTTGGGGGATATCTATCGGGTCGGTAGCAATCGTGCCCAACTACCCTAATAAAAAGACAAATAAAGCGTATAAATAAACAGACAATTGGACAGCACAACGGCATAAAATAAACATACAACACACAGTTTAGATAACACATTGAACTCGATACACTGTTCCTCAAATACTGATCACTGTTTCTGAATCATTGCCCCCAAGTCTGAACCTTGTACCCACAGATAACTGATTCCCCAAAATACCGTTACTGGTGCCCTCAGGCCTGATACCCAATCCTGCAAACTGACATGTGTGTTCCTGTAGAGATACACTCTAAAGGCACATAGCAGATAAATGAGAGCCAATACACCCCCATGTTGGGGTAGGGTTTCCCTGTCCTATTTTGTCAGGAGCTAGGGTTTCACTACGCACATAGCGGTTTCAAACAACCTATATCGGGTAAGCTGTAACGCCCTCAAAATTAAACCCACTAAATATAAAACAAGACATGCATTATTAAAAGAAAACATTATATTATTTCAATCATCAGAGTATTACAAAATAAAACATCATAATAAATGCCCTACGGGCTTACATCTTGCCAAGCCAATACTTAGACACAATCCCATGAGTTCTAACTCAAATCAAATAAAGCCCTAGGCTTGAATGTTTACATAGTTCAAATGAAACAAATAAAACAAATAAAGCAAATCTTCAAATCCAAATCGTCACAAGCTAAGTCTTTGGAGGTTGTGAACCACCTGAACCTGAAAATGAAGTTTCCCATATAGGGTGAGCCACAGCCCAGTAGAAAAATACTAAACCAAGCATAAGAATTAACTAAAACATTAGCATTCGATACATGGTTAACACAAGATAATCAATTTCCAATTTCATGACACGAATGTCTACATTGTCTATGACATAATGCCTATGACACCTTTCACTTTCCAATATTTATTCAACTTTCCAATTATATCATTATGGCTCAGAACCTGGCCAACTATAATAATGATCCAGATGTCACAAAAAATAAATGAGACCAAAGCTCAAACCACAACACTTCCATACTTCCAACTGATACACATTATAATAATGTATCATATCAACAACAAATAGCAATATTGCTATTATCAATAAGCACACATATGAGTGATGCTACTGGAGTCCATCCCCTATCTCCTCCCAACAAATCCGGTTTAGAGGTACATCCCCTATCTTCCCCTAAACCGTGGAGTTCATCCCCTATCTTCTCCAAACAACATGCATATGCAATGAAACACGCAATTGCCATATACAACACATAATCAATACAAGTAATGTTCTGTATTAATTCAACAGTCAACATAAGTGACTTAATTCCAGTTATACCTAAGCCACATGCAAGGTCTACAACAATCACGACTATCCTCCACCGATAGCCCAAAACAGTTATTTCTAAACAAGCAATAAATATAACAATGAATGTAAAAACAACATTCTCATAGGTAAGTATTTAAACTACCCAACTATATCATTAATCTCATAATTTTCCCAACTTCATAAATTAAACCCAATTCCACCTTTTTCCCTTAAATTAATTATACGAGTTAATCTAAGCCAAAACCCTAAGGTTTCTCCCAAAAATTACCAAACTACCCCCACATACCAAAATACCAACATTTAGGATTAAAGCGTATAATTGGAGTAGGAAATCCCTACCTCGAAGAAATAACTCAAAAAGGAGAAGACGAAGATGATAGCCCAAATTCCAAAGTGCTCCAAATTCAATTTTGTTCAGATTAAATGAAAGCCCTCACTCTCCTCTATCTTTTTTGTGAAGGAACTAGGGTAGAAATCCACTCTAGATAGATCAATCCTAGGAGGGAAGGTGTTTAGAGAAGAAGAGAACTCGGAATTAGGGTTTGGGATCAAAAGAGAATGAAAAAAACTGCTTAAAAACCCGCTGCTGTGTTTATATACTGGACAGGCTCGCTCGAGCGAAGACATGGTCGCTCGAGCGACCAGACACAGGAAATTCTCGCTCGAGCGAAGAAAAGCTCGCTCGAGCCAAGAATGCAATGCTACAGGTCTGCAACCCAGAAGCATGCTCGAGCGACAGAATGCTCGCTCGAGCGAAGAACTCGAAAACATACATCTCGCTCGCTCGAGCGAAGAAAATCTCGCTCGAGCGAAGAATCACTGCTCTCAGGTCCATACTAGACGCAATCGCTCGCTCGAGCGAAGGAAAGCTCGCTCGAGCGAAGAACCAAAAACGAAGACCTCGCTCGAGCGAAAAGAAGCTCGCTCGAGCGACCAAGCCAAAAACTGAACATGCAGACTTGGTTTCTAAACCCAACCAATCTGCAACCAACCTGCTAAACACATCCTATAACCCAAGAATAAGGAATTAAAGGACAACAACAACAAATATAACAGCGGAATCCACGTAACGTAAGTCCGGATACAATAACCAAATGGGAAAAAGACCGGGGTCGCTATATAAGCAACCTGTCCTAGTTTGGAATGGTCACTACGGATTTCGATATGCACTGGGTCGAATGGTCGAAAAGGGTGCCCCGGTAAAACCGGGGTTTGTGTTCCCATACTGGCAGAGCCCGCAACCGGTCAGCCTTACGGACATGCCTTGACAAGACAAGCCTCCGGCAAACCGCTCAGGAATAGCAGATGGCCAACACGGTGTCCTAGGCGCACCAATGCACATGAAATGCAAAGAAAACACATATGTGTAGTCAAAACAGGATATCACGAGTTTGAGTCAAACTCTCTATTAGTCCCCAGCAGAGTCGCCAGAAACTGTAGACGTCCCCGAACGCATCCCGGGCGAGGAGTGCGAATCCCCCCCCGTTCTGGTTCGATATTGGGTCACTACAGTTCGAAGGACACAAATGTTACGGTTCTAAATCTCGAACCAAAGAGTCCAAATCCGGCAAATCGTTTTGAAAACAGATTTTTTTTGAAAGAAGTGCCAAACATGGACTGCTTTGCTAGATACAGAGTCGCCACCTAAATATTTTTAAAATGGGGGAATTTAGGAAACCCTGACTCGGTGCCGAAGGCCACGTGTCCGTCATCACCAAAGTGACTTGGCTCGGGAGCTTGGGTACGATCGGGGAAGGTCAGCTATGAGCACCCCCTTTCGCCCGGTCCGAAGACCGGCCACTACTAACCATGATATCCGTTTTTGAAAACTTTATGCATTCTTATTCCGGTTATTAGCCTAGAATTACTATGTGATGCACACAACACAAAAGTATAGACCAAATCGCCTAAGTTGGAACAAAACACTACATGTTTGTTTTGAAAACGGTTTGCTACTCGCAAGTAGGCTAAAATGCAGGTTTTGCCACCCTCAAGTGGGCTTTAGAAAAGATGGTTTTGCCACTAACTAGTGGGCTTAAAACTCACAGTTTTTAATGCATTGTCCCAATTTAGGTAATTCAACCTCCATCCACAGGCATTCAAGCAGTTATATCACATAAGCAGCTAGCCTCATGGTAATCATGCTATTATGGCAACACTCACACACATGCAAGGATGCTAAAGCATAAAAGCTCACCTAGTACTCCAAGCCAAAACAGAAGCTCATTAGAAATCCATGTATGGACCTAAGCATGCTGAAATGTCTAATGCAACACATGCAAAGATGTAATCTAGGCAGGCTCGGCTATCCTAATCATGGCATGTGAAATGCTACAAGTAACACGTATTCAATTTGGAAATTGAAATACAATGCAGTTTGTATGATGTACCGAGCCCGGTGCATGTAAACAAATGCATGGATGCACGCATGCGTTGCATAAGGTATGCTAATTTAGACGTGCCCTAATCTACCATCATAAGCAGGTAAATAAAAGGGTAGAAAGAAATGGGGGTTGGAAGACATACACCCACTCACACACACTTATTACAAATGCGCCCTCACTCGGAGGGACCAAAAGAATAATATAGTCTAAAGAATAAATGAATGAATTATTACAAAATTTTAATTACTAAAATTAAATCAAGTGAATAAAAGAAATGGGGTCTCGGCCCCGCCTCGGGATGCGCGAATGATGCATGCTCGTTACGACTTGCCCGGAAAAGCCTACACCGTGCCACTGCCACCTCTGTTTTTACTGCCCCGTCTCTCCAAAAAATACCAAAGTCCCATGAAACCTTCCTTGTGCTCTGCTGAGTGCCACCGGCTGGAGGAAACTACCACCGGCTGCTTGTGGTGGCCACCGGCTACAAAATAATCTATCGGCTAGCAATACAGTGTCGGTCGGCACTCTTTCCTGCCAGTCGGCACAAAATTCCTGCAGAAGACAGTTTGACAGCAACAGCAGGCAGCAGTGCATGGTATTGGATTTTTGAGCATATTTATGCATGGCCAATGCTTCCTATCATGAATGGGACTCAAGGAAACATGGCTCTTGGTTCTATGGCTATCAATTGTGCACCTTGGTGCATGATAGCCTAAGATACCAAGGTTGCATTTCAATGTAAAAATGCATGCAACACAACAATGATAACTAAGTCCCTATCATGCCAAAGTCAAGGGCCTTAGTGACATGGGAATTGAGGTGTGTTTTGTCACTTGGAGTACAAACACCCCTCATTTCCCACACTTGGTTTGACACCCCAAACCAAGTAATGAAATGCAATCCATGCAAACATGCATCAACAATGCAACATGACACAAAAGTGTAAGGCATGCCAAATGCTATGTAACACATCATGGGAAGTATACAATACTAAGCATGCACAATGCAAAGCGTGATACAAACATGAACACCTAAGGCAATAGGATTGTCTTATGTCAAGACCATGTTGACTAAGCATGCAACACACATATACTAAACATGCAATGGTAGACTAAGCTACAATGGGACAGCCCTCGAACCTCCCTAAAACAGTGGCAAAACATGCCCAAAATGATGACCAAAACTCATGCAAGCATGCAAGGCAATAGGCCCAAAACCAAGGGCACCAAAGAGAGTACCTCACTACCATTATCAAGGCCACTCATGGCATGCATCTAACAACCAAAAACAGACTTCTATCATGCAAAATGACACCCAAAACCCACATATGGCAGCCCCAAAATGTATTAATCATGCAAGCATACACAATGCCAATTCCTAGACATAAAAGGGGACACCCTTGAAGCATGAAAATGGTCACATATGTAAACATACACACATGCTTTATGGACTGAAATAGGGTCACAAATGATGCCAAATCATGAGGATGATCAATGTTGAACATGCTAGGAACCAAAATGCATGAGGCTTACAAGCCTAGAATACAAAACAACCATGTCAAGCACACTATACATGGCAAATCAAGACCACCATCTCCAAGATACTAAGCTAAAAACATGGAGATACATGAGGCTAAACACATGGCATGTCTCTAAGCAAAATGGAACATTACAAAGCAAGTATGTGAAGCATGTTAAGGGCCACGAAACCAACCTTAGACAGAGGTATAACATGACTTAAAACACCCCCAAAAAGTTCTGAAATGAAGCCAAATGCAAGCATGCACACATGCTACCTCATGAGCCAAGAATGAAAGCCAAAGATGGACAAAGGGGAGAGGGGTGTCCCTCCCCTACATGAGACTTCAAAGTACCTTCCTCACCACTGAAAACCCACTGGTTTTCAGTGGTGAGAAGACCAAGAACACCAAGTAAGCAAAGCTTTACCAAAGAGACACCAAAATGGCCAAACAAAGCCTAAAAGGGTGAGCCTCTACTCAAACCACAAAATGACCTTAATGAAGGTTCAAGAGCAAGTAAAAACAAGAGTTTTTCATGTTAAACACAAATCCAAAAACACAAGGCAAGGGGGGTAGAAAGCTAGTGCAAGAATGGGGAAACTAAAGCAAAAAGTTTACCCTTGAAGATCCAATGAAGAACAGGTGGAGCAGCCCTCCTCTAGTGATCAAAATCAGTCCAAGATCACACAAAACAAACCTCCAAGCCTCCCAATCTCGGATTAAGGTGTAGTAGTGTGTGTAATGGTGCAAAAGTAAGGTGAAATCACACTTTTTGGTCCAAAAACACACACACAAGAGGAGAGAGAGGGAGATATAGATATATATGGATGTATATCAGAGAAATATATGTATAAGCTCTGGTTTTGCCCTTAAATCTCTAACCCTTGAGCAATGGAGAGGGGTGGTCTTTATATAGGCCAAGACCAAGCCAAGACTTAATGGCTAAGCAAAGGAAAAGGTTCAAAGGGGGCAAGGGGGTGCAAGGCTTCTTGAAGAAGCCAAAACAGCTGGCCAAGCTTCTCTAAGAAGCTTGGCCAAAAGGGTTCAAGCTTCTAGAAGCTTTAGGGGGGGTCAAAGGTGCATATGGGCCAATCCTATGCACGGGGGGGAGAGATGGTGTAATCCAGCTGGCACAGCTGGCATGCACCATCCTCAGGGGGGTTCAGAAGGGTCACCGGCCAGCCAAAAACGTCACCGGCACAAAAAAGTGCCGGTCGGCAACACATAGTGCCGACCGGCCAAGGATTTTGATAAAAGAGTGCCGATGGCCACTAGGGAGTGCCAGTGGAGGTGTGGGGCAGCCGGTGGGCTTTAGGGATGGCTAACAAGCCTTCCCCTACCCTCAAATGCAAAAACACACAAGTACTTGGTGCACAACCAAGCACAAAACAAGCCGGTTGAGAGATCTTGAGGCACGGCGCGCAGCCGGGGCCTCCGGGAACTCAAAACAAACACAAACATGGATAATCACCGGGTGTTCAAGCGGTGACGTCCAAGTCTTGAGGACGGTCAAAAATAGGGTGTCTACATACACTCAGTGTTCTTGACTTAGAAAGTCTGTGTAAAATCTGTAGAGGATTGCTCCATCTGTGAAAAGGTTGCTAGCCCCCTGTGAAGCTAGAGAATAGTGGAAAATCTCAAGTGAAGCTTGAGGAGTGGACGTAGGCCGAGTTGAAGCCGAACCACTATAAATTTGTTTGCCTCTCTCTCCCTTATCTCTTTATTTTATTTAAATTGCCATACCTATATTTCATATTTTTATTGTGCTAAAATCATTAATTGACATAGTTGTTAGAATACTTGTTTTAATTATTTTTATTTCATTAACTATATTTATCTATTGTGCTAGTCATAATTTTTATTAGGGTATTATTATTTTTATTTGTAAAAACCTAATTCACCTCCCTTCTTAGGTTGTCTTTTGGGTAATAGATGCAATGACCGTTGGCGTTCTTTTCAACAGGAGATAGGTGGTCATCAAAAGGAGGAGAGAGGGTGTGAAGAATTAGGTGGGTGTGCCCTTGAGTGTGATAATATTATGAATATGGGTAAATTTGATATTAAGTGGAGTGTTCAAAGAAATCTTATTGAAATTTAAGTTTTAGGGTGGGGGTCCAAAAAATTTAGATAGGTGCTAATTAGCAACCCTCTTTAAAATTTAAGTTGGTCGAATTGAGATAATTTTTTAGTTCAAGTAAAATGACCATCCAAACAAGTCCTAAAGAATGTCTTTGATTGCAAACTGGGAACCAAACGAATATAGTGTCAAGAAGTTGGGCCCAATTGAAAAACAAAAACCTTTTGTACTATTTTCATATTTTGTAATAAAATGTCGTTAATCCTTCTGTTATATTAAATTTTGAATTTTCTTTCCAATTTTTTAGGCCATCTCCAATCTTTCATCAAATGTTTTATCAAATTTAAATTTGATGAAAATAGTACTCCAACTGTTGCATCAGATTAATATCAAATGAAGGGAGTGTTATATTTTTCATCAAATTAAAGGAGTTTTTATCCTTCCATCAAATTTTGCTCGTGGCTGTTGGTGGATGATCGACCGGACGACCTTCCGAACAATTGGGTTTTGGGATGAATTAGGAATTTTGTAAAAAGATTTGATGAATTTTATATTTCACAGGACAACTGGCAGGATGATTGGCCGAACAACCAGCCGAATTGATGAAAACTTACCCTTCACCATTGGAATGCATCATATCAGATCAAATTTTTCATCAAATTATTACTCAAATTTGATAAAGCGTTAGAGATACTCTTATGAGTTAGATATTTGGGTTTCTAATGAATGCATATTTTCCGTTTTATCCAATTTGTAAGTTTTTAAAGATAATTTTTCATGTCATTGGTTATATACTTTAGTTTTTTTCAATATTTGAAAAAAAATAATGATAGGGATCATAAGAAAATATTATGAATTGCTCAGACCGTGTGTAACAACCTTCCATTGATTTAGTCATACTTGCATACATTCATGTATGATCTTGTCTTGTTATGCTGTTCTGCAAGTTTTGCCTTGTCTTGTTTCGTTTGAGACTTGCCTTGTTTTGCTTAAGTGTTGCTTGCTTGATCTTGTCCCTTGCTTGGTGTGTAGCCGAGGTCAGCTTAGCCTAGTTCGCCTTTGAACCTTTGTACTTGGAATTATTTTGGAACCACTTGGTTGACCTCCATCTTCACCCCGGCATGTTTGCCGAGATGTCACTCTTTGGGCCGAAGTGTTTAGAGCCAAGGCCGAGATGTTTTGTACTAGCGATCTTTGTCCTTGGGCAGGTATGGCCTAGACCGAGATGTGGCACACCCAGGCCAAGGTGTGGCACAGCTTAGTCAGGTGTCGTCCTCCCTAGCCGATGTCCTTGTTATCTTGTTGCCGAAGCTTTGTGTTTAGCCGATGTCCTTGATTGCCGATGTGTCTTGCCTTAGCTTGCTGCATACGCTTTGTCATAGAGTTGTCTTATCAATCAGTCACCTTTTTGAGTTGAACCAACCCGGAACCGCCACGTGTCCGAGCTGCAGGCTAAGACAGCCGGCAGGCCTATAAACATATCATTTGTATCATTTTGTATCATTTTGGTCTCAAATCCTTGTTTTTAGAGAGAGAAGCTCTAGAGGAAGAAGAAAGAGTTTTAGAGAGAGAAGTAGAGTTTCGAGCTTGATCTTTGAGGATCAAACCGTTGGATTTGAGTTCTGACGTTAGATTCTTGCTCTACTCGGATTGTTCTTATCGACCATCTAGCTGCATTGCATGATCGCAATTGTTTTACATGCCATGCATTGATTTGAAGTTGGTTTTGAAAGAGAAAAATAGTGTTCTTGTGTTCTTGGAGGAAAGTCTCGTTTTGATCTGAAAGTTTGGAACAAGAATCATGTTTTCATGTTTGTTCTTGCATGATCTTCTTGTATGGGTACCCAGGTCCATGTTTTTGAACTCTTGGCATGAAATCTCAGATTTTATATAAGCAAGTCATGATTCTAGCATGCATGTTCTTGATAATCTTGTCCCTTGCATTCTTCAAGGGGAAACCCAGGATTTTCCCCGATTTCGTTTTGTGCGTGGCCTCAGGACCACACCTCGGCAAGGAGGTGCGGGACCTCGGCATGACCTGGATGGTACCCAGTATGTTTCCGTGAGATGGGAAACCGTGTTTGATTCTCAGCACGTTCCGCTTTGTTATTGATTTAGATTCGGTGGGAGTGCCGAGATCATTGCATGTATGTAAAGCTTGTTTTGATAATGTGATTTGCCATGTGATTTGTCAGGACTTTGATCTTTGCTTTGAGCCTACACCTGAGGAGCTAGGTGAGTGGTGCTTTTAATAAAGCTATGTTATACTGTTTGATAAATCTTGTCTTGCTTTGTTTTGATGAAAGTATTTGTTAAGCATGAATGATTAGCCTATTTCGATGTATCAAGTATAAGCCTTGTTTTGATGTTACCTTTGAAAAGTCCCTTGTACTGGAGGACTATAAACTTTTGCAGTACCAAGTGTAAAAGTCCCTTGTGCTGGAGGACTCTAAACTTTCGCAGCACCACTTGTCAAAAAGGGCTACGGGCCTAAGTGACACCAGACCCTTGTATTAAAAGGATACGGTCCTTTCTTGGAAAGCCATTGTGTTAAAAAGGGCTACGGGCCTAAGTAACACAAGTCCTTTGTGCTGGAGGACTCTAAACTTTCGCAGCACTAAGTATAAAAGGATATGGTCCTTTCTTGGAAGGATTATCGTGTTAAAAAGGGCTACGGGCCTAAGTAACACAAGTCCCTTGTGCTGGAGGACTATAAACTTTCGCAGTACCCTTGACTAATCGATTACGGATCGTACAGTCCCTTGTTTTGCCGATGTCAGTGAGCATCCCTTGAGACTTGTAAGATTTGATGGATGAATACGGTTCATCCCTTGATTTGATAAAGCTTGATTTGTGTTTTGCCGATGTCAGTGAGTATCCCTTGAGACTTGTAAGATTTGATGGATGAATACAGTTCATCCCTTGATTTGATAAAGCTTGATTTGTGTTTTGCCGATGTTAGTGGGCATCCCTTGAGACTTGTAAGATTTGATAGATGAATACGGTTCATCCCTTGATTTGGTAAAGTTTTGCTTTGAAAGGATCTCGACTGATATTTGTATGGTTTTGGCATATTTTGTTTGAAAAGACTTCGGCTATTATTCATGCAAAACCTTTATTATTGGTACCATTCACTGAGTTCCAAACTCACCCTCTCTATATATATGTAGGTGAGGAGCAGGACGGCGGCGACGCCTAGATGCATTTTGAAAAGCTTGTTTTTGGATTCTTGTCACGTCGGCTTAGTTTTGCATTCATGTCGGCGATGACTCCCTCACGTCGGCCTTTTGTGTTGTGTCGGCTTTTGTATTTACGTCGGCAATTCTTGAAAATTATGCTTCTTAGTCTGCAATCAGTGTATTTGTGTATGTCGGCTGAGAAGCCTTTTGATCAAGATGTAAATTTGTATTTTGCTATTTATGGATTGGATGTAAACCATATTGTATATGTCGTCTCATTTGATCTACACACAGCTCTTATGGACCACTTGTATTTTAATTTATTTGCTTCCGCATTTGTAAGCCCCCTATGTGTACTTTGTTTGTGTGTGGGTTTTGATAAGTTGGCCTTCGGTAATCTCGGATTACTGGCCATCACGGCACCATCCTACTAGGGGCGGGTTGGGGTCGTGACACCGTGACAACTTTAAAGCTATGTAGTATGAACATAGGTAGATTATGTCAGAAGAAATTAAATGAATAAGCCATATTATCTAGTGAAAATGATCTTTTAGTAAAACTTAAATTTAAGATTTAATTGTTAGTAATTTTACATTTAAAAGGAGAGAAAAATAAATTTTAAATAAAAATTATAGCGGTGTTAAAAAAAAATATTAAAAAAATCTCATTTAAAATAAGACCTTTAGCTTCCTCATGTAAATTCGCGGTGAGGCCAGTAATCTTTCTTTTAATGACATTTGATCTCACTTTTGACCCTATGAACTACTAGCCCTTTGTTGAAGATACATACAAATCTTTGTTTAAATGGATTGTACAGTCAATTGTTGGCCCACTTAAGTACTTTGAATTGAACTGTTTAGTACTCGTCAAGCAGATCAATTATGCAAAAAATTGGATTGATCTTATATTAATAGGCAGATGATTGGATGACATTTATCATGTGATTTTAAGAATAAATTGTTAATTTTGTTTTAGGGTGAATTACATCTAAGTAAAACTAATAAAGAAAAATTATACGGACATAGAATGGTGCAATTTTGAGTTGCACTCTCAAAACTTTTGAGTTGCACCCCATCATACAAAGAGTTGCACACCCATATGTTTCACATATTTTTTGGTCTTTTTCCCTACGTTAATACTTCCTATTTATATATATATATATATAAAATCCAAATGTGATTTAAATAAATAGTTATCAATCTTTGATCAATTTAATTTTTATAAAAAATAATCTACTCGAGAGAGACGCTAAAAATTTCAAGGCACCAAAATGGTTTGGAATAATCCCATATAGTCTCAAAAGAGCTCTAACAATTGCTGAACATCCAAGCCATATACGTAACAAATATAAAAATTAGAGGTCATTTGATCATTAAAATCATATTTAATTTTGTTAATGATCGGATTTCTCTAATTTTATCCCTTTATTTATTTTAGTTTCTTCTCATATTGTTATAGTAATCCAGTAGCATGGTTCATTTATCCTATCTTTCTAACATTATCACATTATTAAGATCAATAATTAGAAAAGTATGAAACAATTAGGAGACAGATCATCTAGACTAGTTAAGTATAGGGTTATTTACACAAAAACTCTCTAAATTATTGAGAAGTATCACTTTAAACCTCTAAATTAACGGTTCAATTTGTACGTTTTTATAATTTAAGCACATTTTTACGCTTTTATAGTTTAGAAGGTAAAATGATATTTTTCAATAATTTAGGAGTTCAATTTGTACGTTTTTATAATTGAGGAGATCAAAATGATATTTTTCAATTATTTAAAGGGTCTTTGTGTAAATAGTCCTTAATTATACGTACACCCATTTACTGAGTTCTTTGGACCATCTCGGCTGCTATAGCTATTTTTTAGCATGAAGATCAGTTTTTTAAATTCCAATGATTAGGCAATATTTTATCAATTGTTGTAACTTGTGTCAAATTTGACACAAAGTTTGATTATAGCACGCTCATCTTTTTCCACCATCAACTGTATTTGGTGACTCACATTCCCATCTCCGGCGAGCCCTTTTGTCAATTTCGCCACCTCCGGCGCCAAACTTCACCGGCGATTCAAACCCCCTTCTCCCTTCACCAGCGTCCCTTGCTGCTCCATCTCCTCCCCTGTCACCTCTCGCAGTCACCCTTTGCCCTATTTCGCCCCAACCACCTTAATCCCCTTCCCCCAATGGCGATTCCCCCTCTAATTTCCTGTTTCTTTTTGTAGTCACTCCTTGCCCCATGCGACCCAGCCATCCCAGCCCCTTTCCTTCAACGGCGATTCACACCTCGTACACCATGGTGACTGTCACGACCCAAACCCGGCCCTATCGGTTTAGCACCATAACCGGCCAGCAATCCGAGATTACCGAAGGCCTGCTTTACAGTAATACAGTAAAACAGAGTACAGGGCCTGGCGGAAGCCAATACAGTAATAAAATAATGTCCAACGAGCTGTGACAGTCTGTATGCCAAAAAGATTTTTCATACATATTTACAGAACAGTGCATGTACATACATGTCATTCAGTGAAACAAGGACTCAATCCCCACTCAATAGTACAGTAAACATTCAGTCTATACAATCCATTCGGTTATTACAAAGCAGCGAGACAGTGCAAAAAGGGGAAATACTAAAACACCCCTAAGCCTTAGTGTCACGACCCCAACCCGCCCCTAGTAGGATGGTGCCATGATGGCCAGTAATCCGAGATTACCGAAGGCCAACTTTCAAAATTCACACAATCAGAGTATAATATATGGGGCTTACATGCGCGGAAGCAATATATTGAAATACAAGTGGTCCATAAGAGCTGTGCATAAGTCAACTGGAATGGCATACATCATTACATAGCTTTACAACTTGGATATATAAACAAAGTAAAATACATATTACATCTCGATAAAAGGGCTACTAGAGCCGACAGGTTCAAAATACATAAGTCCTCAAAATTGCCGACGTAGATACAAGGTTGCCGACTTAAACACAAAATGCCGACATAAGCACAAATACATAATCCATAAGATTTGCCGACGTAAACATGAATCCGAAATAAGATGCCGACATAACATGCATACAAAACATCGGGCACAACACACACACATCTCGGCGTAGCCGACTTCTAGCTTGATACCTACATATATACATAGAGAGGGTGAGCTTGGATACTTAGTGAATGGTACAAGTAATAAAGGGTTTAATGAATGATTCCCGAGGTCTTGTCAAAACAATACATATATCATATCTTCTTCAAAACATGTACATATAACATAACTTGTTCCAAACATATACTTAGCATAACTTGTATCAAAACATGTACTTGGGGTGATGACATTTCGGACAGAACAATCGAAGACATAACACCTCGGAATCGAGCACACCCGTCCATAGACCGTCGGTGGCCGATGTCTCAACAAGGGTGCTACTTAGGCTTAACGTCCCCTAGCACGGAAAGGACGATGCTACTTAGGCTTAAAGTCCCCTAGCACGGAAGGACTTGTGCCACCTATGCTTAAAGTCCCCTGGCACGTACGGACTTGTGCCACTTATGCTTAAAGTCCCCTGGCACGTACGGACTTGTGCCACTTATGCTTAAAGTCCCCTGGCATGTACGGACTTGTGCCACTTATGCTTAAAGTCCCCTGGCACGTACGGACTTCCCGAGAATGTCATCCGGAACAGAACTTATACTTGGCAAGCAAAACTTATACTTGATACGTAAAATAGGGGTATTCATTCATTCTTAACAAATCCTTTTCAAAACAAAGCAAAGCAAAGCTTATCAAAACATTTACAACATAGCTTTATTAAGAATACCACTCACCTAGTTCTTGGGACGTCGGGATCAAGGCAAAAGTCCAAGTCCTACAAACACATGGCAAGGTCCACTGAAAACACATCTCAAAACAAGTCTTTCATACATGCAAATGATCTCGGGAAAACATGCTGGAAGTCAAAACACTGTTTTTCATGTCAGGAAGACATGCTGGGTACCAACCAGGTCTAAGCCGAGGTCCCACACCTCCTGGCCGAGGTGTGGTTACCAAGGCTTCGGCGTGCAGCTGCATGCCGAGGTTCATGCGAGACAACTAAAGGTGTAAGTGATCATGCAAGGTAGGCCAAGGTGAGATACGATGCTTGGCCTAAGTGTAAGGTCTAGGCGAGAGTGATCTCGGTGACTACACTTCGGAAAGTGAAGTCTGGAAATCTGGGTTGAAGAATATGAAGAACATGAACATGAACATGAACGTGAAGAACATGAATGCTAAAAATCATAACTTGTTCATTACAAAATCTGGGATTTCATGCCATGAGTTCGAAAACATGGACCTGGGTACCCATACTTGAAGATCATACAAAAACAAACATGAAAACATGAATCTTGGCATGAGCTTTCGGATCAAAACATGACTTTTCTTGAAGAACACATAAATGCTATTTCCTCTTTCTAAAGCCGAGCTTCAAAACAATGCATGGCTTACAAATCATATTCAATCGTGCAATGCAATAACATAATCATAAAGAACAACATGAGAAGATCAAGAATCTAACCTTAGAACACGAATCTAACGGTTTGATCTCTAGGAATCAAGCTTGGAAGTCTACACTCTCTCCAAGAACTCCTTCTCCCTCTTCTAGAGCTTCTCTCTCTTCCTTAGAACAAAATATAACAAATGATAGGTTTCTCTCTCTAACGGCTGACTTAACACTCAGCTCGGCCACGTGGCGCTACCGGGTTGGTTCTCTTCAAAAAGGTGATAGATTGACAAGACATGACTATAACAAAGCGTATGCAACAAGCTTGGTGGCAAGGGCACTCCGGCAAGTGATGACATCGGCTAAGGACAAAACATCGGCAAGTCAGGGAACAATGATCTCGGCTAGGAAGGACAACACTTGGCCTAGCTGTGCCACACCTCGGCCTAGATGTGCCACACCTCGGTCTAGGTCATACCAATCCAGGAACAAGATCACTTGGGTTCAGGGACGACATCTCGGCCTAGATAATACACATCTCGGCCTTGGTGATACACACCTCGGCCTATATGATAATCATCTCGGCCAATATGCCCGGATGGAAATGGAGGTCAATCAAAGTGGTTCCGAGATAGTTTTAGGCTTATGGATGACCTCGGCTTGGATCAACCTAGGCTTCACATGACCTAGGCTTGACATAACCTCGGCTTAACAGTAACGAGGGAACAAAACATGCAATCAACACTTAAACAAAACAAGGAAAGACTTGTAATGCAGCTTAACATGGCAAAACACATAAATGCATGCAAGCATGACTAAGATATGAATGTGGGTCTTTACACTTAGCATGATAGGCTCGGAACCTCGCAGTGAGGCGCATTGGTTGGCTTGACAAAACTGGAGTTTACTCCGACGCTTCTAGCTTTGATCTGGTGCCTGTACACCTACATATATATATGAGCCGTGAGCTAAAGCCCAATGAATAATATAATGCGTAAAGGAGTTAAGAATGAATGTCCTTATAGTAATGAAAACAGTTCATTGATTCAGTATATCTGTCATTCAGCGATATGTGGTACATCCATTAGCATAACAGTACAGTAAACGGTAGGTCTTAAAAGACCGAACAATAATTGATGGCCATCAATCGGTAAACAGTAGTGGTTCCAACATGGGAACCGAGTCGATTAGACAAATCCACCCGTTCATAGACCGTCGGTGGGGCCATCCGTTCACAGACCGTCGATGGCAGAGATTTCTCAAACGGTAGCAGTAACAGTAAACAGTGGTTGTTAAGGATGCCACAATACAGTTCAGAATATAGGACATACATTCATACAGTCAACAATATCAATTCAATAAACAGTTCAGTTCAGTATTTCAGAAGATAATCATTTGAACATATCTTTACACAATTATTACTCACAGAGTTTGGGCTATAGTATGCTAGAGCGTGTTTCCCCAGTCGCCAACCCTACACAGTTAACAGATCGAACACACACTAAGCTATACAGTTGGGAAAGATAATAACTTAACCCCTAATTGCCTCGGTGTGTTCTACATCTATATCCTCATTAAGATGTCTTAAACTAGGCCTAAGAATGCCTAGAATGGAATGAGGATGCAAAGATGCACTTAGAAAACATTTGCAGAATTTTTAGCGAAACAGAGTTCCGCTCGAGCGCAGGTTTCCCCGCTCGAGCGGACAAGCAAACAAAGGTACCCGCTCGAGCGCCAACTTCCCCGCTCGAGCGTACATTTCTCCGCTCGAGCGGACTGATGAACAGTGCAAAGTACTGGATGCTCGATTTATCCGCTCGAGCGCTACTTCTTCCGCTCGAGCGGACTGTAAAACAGGTCAAAGTACTGGGAGCTCGATTTCCCCGCTCGAGCGCTACTTTCCCCGCTCGAGCGGGAGGCAAAAATCTGGAAAATCCAGGTTTGTGTTCTAAGTCCAAAACTCAAATTTGATGCTCCCAAATCGATCCTCTTGGGCCCATTTTCTGGAAAACTCTTTTAAACACATAACATAACATGTTTCAAAACTCAATTTAAGAAATCAAAGCCCAAGGGTGTTTCAATTAAACCCATTTTCAAACCCAATTCTCATAAACAATGTTCAAACATGACATGCATGCACTTTAAACAATTTTAAGCCTCAATGCTAGCTCAAATGAGCTCAATTCTTTGAAAAACAAGATGAAAACATGGTCCTAAGCATTAACATGGACATGCATGCAAAAATCCCTGAAGAACAACCTCCAAACTTAACAATATGCACATGCATGCAACAATTGAGTTCCAATTCAACATGTTTGAACTCAAAACATGACTTAACTCTACAATGAAGCATGAATCATGCAAGAATCAGCTTAAACACAACATTAAGAAGGTAAAATCCTTACCTAAGTCTTGTAGTTCAAGTGTAGAAGCCTAAAGATGAAATCTATACTTCAATCCTCCCAATTCCCAAGCAATCTACAAGTGAATTCAAGTCTCTCACTTTCTCTCTCTCTATAATCGGTGGAGTTCAACAATATGTGGCTGATGGAATGGTTTGTTTCAAGTGTAATGAGGCTCCAAAAATCAATAAACAAAGGCCCACTAGGTGGCAATATGGTAATTAGGTCCAACTCTTGTGTTTTATCACCATTAATCTAATTTAATCATACCTAATCAGTTTTCAGATAATTACACCATAAATCACATAAATTCTACTGATCATGGAACATCAATCAATTTACGGTTCGGCCGCCGATAAGGCCTTCAATTAGCAGTTTAAACATAAAACATGAACAGATAAAGAATCAATCAAACAGATAGAATATGCAATACAATAGATATACTCAATTAATCAGTTTCAATTTTCAGTCAGTCAGTTCAGTGATCCAGTCAGTTCAATTACCAATCATAATCATTCTCAGTTTAGCAGTACTCGGTAATTAATCGGTAAGCAGTATGAGGGTTGTTACAGTCTCCCTTCCTTAAAAAGAGTTTAGTCCTCTAAACTCGAGTTACCTTCATTCTGGAAGAAAACAGGGTTCAGTGGAAACAATTTAGGATATCTCTTGGCCATGTCATCTTCCCTTTTCCAAGTAGCATACACGCCACCATGGTTTTGCCAGTCAACTTTCACTAGTGGGATCTCTTTATTTCTCAACTTCTTGATCCGTCTATTTACAATCTGTATAGGCCTCTCCTCGTAAGTGTAGTCATCACTCAACACTATCCGAGTAGGCTCAATCACGTGGAATGGATCCCGGAGGTAATCTCTCAACATAGAGATGTGGAAGACGTTGTGCATATGCTCCATTTCAGGAGGAAGCGCAACTTGATACACCACCGGATTGATTTTCTCAATAATCTCATACGGTCCGACATATCTCGGCGCTAACTTGCCCTTGACTCCAAAACGAGTCTGGCCTTTCATCGGTGTCACTTTCACAAAAATGTGATCACCCACTTCATATTCTCTGTCTCGCCTTCTGACATCTGCATAACTTTTCTGTCTACTCTGTGCAGTTTTCAGTCTCTGTTGTATCAGTTTCACTTTCTCAGTCGTTTCATACACAATCTCGGGCCCGAGCAAAGGCCCATCTCCAACTTCTGCCCAGCAAATTGGAGATCTACATTTTCTGCCAGACAATGCCTCGAAAGGTACCATACCAATACTCGAATGATAACTGTTGTTGTAGGCGAATTCAGCCAATGGCAAATGACTTTCCCAATTTCCCTGAAAATCAAAGACACACATTCTCAATAAATCCTCCACAGTTTGGATGGTCCTCTCTGATTGGCCATCTGTCTGAGGATGATAGGCACTACTCAGTCTCAGTTCAGTCCCCAATGCAGTCTGTAGGCTTTGCCAAAACCTTGACGTAAACTTCGAATCCCTGTCAGAAACAATGGACACAGGCACTCCATGCAGTCTAACAATTTCATCAATATAGAGTATAGCCAATTTGTCCGCATTATAAATTGTCTTCACAGGTAAGAAGTGAGCAGATTTGGTCAGTCTATCAACAATGGCCCAAATTGAATCCATACCTTTTCTGGAGCGAGGCAATCCAACGATAAAATCCATCGTGATATGCTCCCATTTCCACTCCGGTATGGGTAGGGGTTGCAGTAAGCCTGCGGGTCGCTGATGTTCCGCTTTGACTTGTTGGCAATGAAGACATTTTGACACAAAGTCGGCAATTTCTTTCTTCATCCTCGGCCACCAGAAATTCAATTTCAAATCTTGATACATTTTCGTATTCCTTGGGTGGATAGAAAATTTTGAGTTGTGGCCCTCTTGCAGAACTCTTCTTTTCAGTTCAGTGTCATTCGGTACACACAGTCTTTCTTGAAACTTCAGTACATCATTTTCAAATTTGAAGCCCGGTCTCGGTTTAGATTCTCTTTCTTCGATGATCTTCCTCAAGAAGTCATCCTGTTGCTGCTTCTCTTTAATCTCTTCAATCAAAGCCAGTTGAGCAGAAATAGCAGCTAAGGTTCCACCTTGCTCTCGCAAAACAATTTCAATTTCAGATTTTTCAAGGTCACAAAGTAACTCCTTCTGCCCGGTGAGTAAGCAAGCTAAGTTCCCAATCGATTTCCGACTCAATGCATCGGCAACGGTGTTGGCTTTTCCCGGATAATACAGAATCTGTAGGTCATAGTCTTTAATCAGTTCTAGCCATCTCCGCTGTCTCATGTTCAATTCTTTCTGGGTGAAGAAATACTTCAGACTCTTGTGGTCGGTATATACTTCACATGTCGCCCTATACAGATAGTGACGCCAGATTTTCAGTGCAAAAACTACTGCAGCAAGTTCCAGGTCATAGGTTGGGTAGTTCTTTTCATGAGGCCTCAGTTGTCGGGAAGCATAGGCAATTACTCTCCCATTCTGCATTAAAACACATCCCAAACCCTTATAAGAAGCATCACTAAATACAGTATAACCGTCCGTACCTGAAGGTAGAGTAAGGACAGGTGCAGTCACTAATCGAGTTTTCAACTCTTGGAACGCTGATTCCCTCTGGTCAGTCCAGTCAAATGATATCCCTTTCTGTGTCAGTTGAGTCAATGGTAAAGCAATTTTGGAGAAATCTTTGACAAATCATCTGTAATATCCAGCCAATCCCAAAAAGCTTCGGACTTCTGTCACATTTGTTGGTCTAGGCCAGTTTACTACAGCTTCAATTTTCTGCGGATCAACAGAAATTCCATCTTTGCTAACAACATGCCCCCAAAACATAACATGATCAAGCCAAAACTCACATTTAGACAGTTTAGCATACAGTTTCTGTTCTCTTAGGGTCTGTAGGGCAAGTCTCAAATGATGTTCATGTTCTTCTACGCTTTTGGAATAAATTAATATGTCATCAATAAATACCACAATGAAGTCGTCAAGGTACGGTTTGAAGATTCTATTCATGAGGTCCATAAATGCTGCAGGTGCGTTGGTAACTCCAAAAGGCATAACTAAAAATTCGTAATGTCCATACCTTGTTCTAAAAGCAGTTTTATCAATGTCTTCTGGTTTAACTTTCAATTGATGATACCCCGATCTGAGATCAATCTTTGAAAATACCTGAGCTCCCTGTAACTGATCAAACAGGTCATCAATACGAGGTAATGGGTATTTATTTTTCACAGTTACCTTGTTCAGTTCACGGTAATCAATGCACAGTCTTAGAGAGCCGTCCTTCTTTTTCACAAACAAAACCGGTGCACCCCACGGTGAAGTACTAGGCCTGATGAACCTTTTGTCTAACAGTTCTTGCAGTTGTACTTTCAATTCTTTCAGTTCAGTTGGAGCCATTCTGTAAGGAGTTTTAGACACTGGCTGTGTCCCCGGAATCACAGCAACGGTGAATTCAATTTCCCTGTCAATCAAATCCCCTAGCAGATTATCTGGAAAAACATCTGGGAATTCTCTGACTATAGGAATACAGTTCACATCAGTTTTAACATTATCATCAGTAGATACAGTCAGTACAGAACACAGATATCCTTTACACCCTTTTCTAATCAATTTAACAGCTTTCACAGAAGAAATCAAATACGGAGGAGGCATTACTCCACTCCCATTAAACACAAATTCAGGCAAACCTGGTGGACGGAAAACTACTTGTTTCGTTACACAATCAATGGTGGCATGATATTTCGTTAACCAGTCCATCCCCAATATAACATCAAAATGGTCTATGTTCAATGGCAGTAAATCAATAAACAGATGCATATCCCCAACAATAATTTCACAAGCAGGATACATATATGCACATGTCATGGATCCCCCAACAGGTGATGATACAGCTAACAGATAGTTCATGGGTTCTAAGGGTCTATTCAATTTCCGTGAAAAAGCATGCGACACATAAGAATGTGTAGACCCCGAATCAATCAGTACATATGCATTTTGAGCACAGATAGAAAGGATACCTGACATAACGGTCTCAGTATTTTGCACGTCTCCCGGTACTAGGGCAAACACTCGGCCCTGCCTCATAGGCTCTTTCCCGGTAGCTTTGGGGTTAGGCTTTGGTGCAACTGTTGATGCTGCTGCACTCGGTGTAGCTTTACTACTAGCTTGTGGGGCAGAGGGACAGTCTTTAACCATGTGGCCTATTTTGCCACACCTGTAGCAAGCTCCTGATATCTTATAACAAACCCATTTGTGCTTCCTGCCACATTCAGAACAAGTTGGAATGAAACCACCCCCTTGGCTGGGGCTAGTTGTTGACCCCGTGTTTTGCTTTTTGTTCGATGGGTTATGCTTGCCTTTCTTAAATTTGAAACCCTGCCTTTTACCACGCCATTCAGACGCCGGTGATTCAGATTGTTTCACTGCTTCGATGTTCGACTCAGCCATCAATGCTCGGTCGAGAACACCTACATAGGTCGGGAGTTTCAGAACATTAATTCTGTCCAGTATCGCAACATTCAAGCCGCCATCAAATTTTCTGGCCTTCTTATAGTCGGTGTCCACCATGTGTGGTGCATATCTAGCGAGTTCGGTGAACTTTGTTTCATATTCTACAACAGACATTGTGCCCTGTTTCAGTTGTTCAAATTCTGTCACTTTTCTGTCCCTGACACACTGGGGAAAATACTTCTCAAAGAAAGACTCCTTAAACTGAGCCCAAGTTACTACAGTGTTGGTGTCGCGGATCAGCATCCACCACCTTCTGGCCTCTTCTTGCAAGGTGAAGGTAGCTAACAGTACTTTATTTGCTTCCGAGCACGGAAACACTTCAAATAGCTTTTCTGTTTCAAGTACCCAAGCTTCAGCTTTCAACGGTTCAAGGCCTCCCTGGAAGGATGGTGGTTTCATTTTGCTGAACTTCTGGGTAAGAGCAATTATGTCCCCATCATTTACATTCACATTCAGTTCTGGCTGTACCGGAGGAGGAGGTGGGGCCTGTTGGTTCTGTTGTTGGTCAAGTCTAGCAGTTATCAGTTCCATCATTCTTTCCAGTCTGGCCATTCTGGCCTCAGAGGATGAGGATTCAGTTTCATTTGCAGTGCTTGCATTATCCATTATTCTATAAACAGTTATAACAGTTTCAATCATAAGCAGTTACATACTTAAACAGTTTATCACATAAGCAGTCATGTGTTTAAACAGGTTAACACATTAAAACATAATCAGTCATGTCATAACCACACACTTTTCATGCTCATGAATGCCCTAATCACTTTTCTAGGACACCCTACAGCTCATTTGGACACGTGTGTGCGGTATAACTCGTGGTTAAGTATCGCTCTGATACCACTCTGTCACGATCCAAACCCGGCCCTATGGGTTTAGCACCGTAACCGGCCAGCAATCCGAGATTACCGAAGGCCTACTTAACAGTAATACAGTAAAACAGAGTACAAGGCCTGGCGGAAGCCAATACAGTAATAAAATAATGTCCAACGAGCTGTGACAGTCTGTATGCCAAAAAGATTTTTCATACATATTTACAGAACAGTGCATGTACATACATGTCATTCAGTGAAACAAGGGCTCAATCCCCACTCAACAGTACAGTAAACATTTAGTCTATACAATCCATTCGGTTATTACAAAGCAGTGAGACAGTGCAAAAAGGGGAAATACTAAAACACCCCTAAGCCTTAGCATGATAGGCTCGGAACCTCGCAGTGAGGCGCATTGGTTGGCTTGACAAAACTGGAGTTTACTCCGACGCTTCTAGCTTTGATCCGGTGCCTGTACACCTACATATATATATGAGCAGTGAGCTAAAGCCCAGTGAATAACATAATGCGTAAAGGAGTTAAGAATGAATGTCCTTACAGTAATGAAAACAGTTCATTGATTCAGTATATCTGTCATTCAGCGATATGTGGTACATCCATTAGCATAACAGTACAGTAAACGATAGGTCTTAAAAGACCGAACAATAATTGATGGCCATCAATCGGTAAACAGTAGTGGTTCCAACATGGGAACCGAGTCGATTAGACAAATCCACCCGTTCATAGACCGTCGGTGGGGCCATCCGTTCACAGACCGTCGATGGCAGAGATTTCTCAAACGGTAGCAGTAACAGTAAACAGTGGTTGTTAAGGATGCCACAATACAGTTCAGAATATAGGACATACATTCATACAGTCAACAATATCAATTCAATAAACAGTTTAGTTCAGTATTTCAGAAGATAATCATTTGAACATATCTTTACACAATTGTTACTCACAGAGTTTGGGCTACAGTATGCTAGAGCGTGTTTCCCCAGTCGCCAACCCTACACAGTTAACAGATCGAACACACACTAAGCTATACAGTTGGGAAAGATAATAACTTAACCCCTAATTGCCTCGGTGTGTTCTACATCTATATCCTCATTAAGATGTCTTAAACTAGGCCTAAGAATGCCTAGAATGGAATGAGGATGCAAAGATGCACTTAGAAAACATTTGCAGAATTTTCAGTGAAACAGAGTCCCGCTCGAGCGGACAAGCAAACAAAGGTACCCGTTCGAGCGCCAATTTCCCCGCTCGAGCGTGTCACTCAATACTCCGCTCGAGCGTACATTTCTCCGCTCGAGCGGACTGATGAACAGTGCAAAGTACTGGATGCTCGATTTATCCGCTCGAGCGCTACTTCTTCCGCTCGAGCGGACTGTAAAACAGGTCAAAGTACTGGGAGCTCGATTTCCCCGCTCGAGCGTTACTTTCCCCGCTCGAGCGGGAGGCAAAAATCTGGAAAATCCAGGTTTGTGTTCTAAGTCCAAAACTCAAATTTGATGCTCCCAAATCGATCCTCTTGGGCCCATTTTCTGGAAAACTCTTTTAAACACATAACATAACATGTTTCAAAACTCAATTTAAGAAATCAAAGCCCAAGGGTGTTTCAATTAAACCCATTTTCAAACCTAATTCTCATGAACAATGTTCAAACATGACATGCATGCACTTTAAACAATTTTAAGCCTCAATGCTAGCTCAAATGAGCTCAATTCTTTGAAAAACAAGATGAAAACATGGTCCTAAGCATTAACATGGACATGCATGCAAAAATCCCTGAAGAACAACCTCCAAACTTAACAATATGCACATGCATGCAACAATTGAGTTCCAATTCAACATGTTTGAACTCAAAACATGACTTAACTCTACAATGAAGCATGAATCATGCAAGAATCAGCTTAAACACAACATTAAGAAGGTAAAATCCTTACCTAAGTCTTGTAGTTCAAGTGTAGAAGCCTAAAGATGAAATCTAAACTTCAATCCTCCCAATTCCCAAGCAATCTACAAGTGAATTCAAGTCTTTCACTCTCTCTCTCTCTATAATCGGTGGAGTTCAACAATATGTGGTTGATGGAATGGTTTGTTTCAAGTGTAATGAGGCTCCAAAAATCAATAAACAAAGGCCCACTAGGTGGAATATGGTAATTAGGTCCAACTCTTGTGTTTTATCACCATTAATCTAATTTAATCATACCTAATCAGTTTTCAGTTAATTACACCATAAATCACATAAATTCTACTGATCATGGAACATCAATCAATTTACGGTTCGGCCTCCGATAAGGCCTTCAATTAGCAGTTTAAACATAAAACATGAACATATAATGAATCAATCAAACAGATAGAATATGCAATACAATAGATATACTCAATCAATCAGTTTCAATTTTCAGTCAGTCAGTTCAGTGATCCAGTCAGTTCAATTACCAATCATAATCATTCTCAGTTTAGCAGTACTCGGTAATTAATCGGTAAGCAATATGAGGGTTGTTACAGTGACCCAGCCATGCTCCTCACTCTCCTTCCGTTGCGCTCAAGGTTTTAAAAAGCAGCCGCAACCGTTACGTAACGCCGTTATGTAATGGTTGTGGTAGTTACCGCTACCCGTTACGGCCGCTTTTGCAGTGTGATTGAGATTTACAGGTATATCGGCCGTAGCGGCTGCTATAGCGGTCGTAACGGTGCCATAACGGCCATAACGGCCTGTTACGCACCGTTACGTAACGGTTCTGAATTGCTTCTTTCGAAAAAACACAAAAAAAAAAAAAAAAAAAAAAGTTGAAAATGGGGGAAGAGAGATAGAGAGAGAAGATGGAAGATGGAGGAACAAGAGATAGAGAGAGAGAGAGAGAGAGAGAGAGAATAGGGAAGATGAAGAACATGTTATTGATTTGTTGAAGTTGTAAGACCTATGCTATTCTATTCAGTTGCTATCACTCAACCATTTTGTTTGTGTGTGTCTATCTATATATTGTTTGATAATAATAATAATAATAATAATAATAATAATAATAATAATAAGTGTGGTTATTATCTATTTGGCTTGATTAATATATATATATATATTTAGGCTTTTATTTATTCTCTTACTTTTGTCATTATTTATCTTATATATAATAGCTAGTGATTGATTTTTTTGTATAATATAAAGTTATTAATTGTTAAAATAAAATGTAAAAAACTCAATTTATAGTGATTTAAAAATATGAAATATATTGGATCAAACTTAAAAATTTATAAAAATTGATCAATATTTATTTTAAAACCCAATAAATATGATCATGGAAAAAAAATGTGCATATCAGTAAGTTTTTTTCAAATTGTGCGAAAAATAAAAAAATTCACGGTTCCGGTTACTGCAACCGTTACGCTACGGCTTTTACATCCCGCAACCGCAGCAGCGCCACCGCCACCGCCACCGTTACGGCGACCGCAACCGCTTTTCAGAACCTTGGTTACGCTTCTCAGCCTCGCATCCTTCGAACATCCCGAAAGCGTGCGATACAATGACAGACATAGATTTGGAAAGAAGAATAAGAACAAAGATGAGGAAGTGGAGAGGAGGGTTACACTTATTGGATGTGGTGGAGATGATGATTGTTGTTGGTGGGCGAGGTTGTTAGTTGGCTGCTAGAAGCCGCAGTGGTTGGGGTGTGAGCTTGGGTTTAGGTTTGTAAAGATAAGGTTAAGTTTGGTATTATTGAACCTGTAATGACAACAAATTAAAATAGGGCAATGCTCCAGACCCCAGTGGGGGGCACCTCCACCACCCCACCCCCACGTGGGGTCCAGGAGAGGAGAATCAAAAAATAAATAAATAAATAAAATTGAGCCAATCACAAATCACTGGGGGTTGTGGGGTCACCCTTAGTTGGGGGTCTAAGTTATTTTGCATTAAAATAAAGTGAAATGTGACAAAAAAATGGGTGAAAGATTTAATAAAACCCCTCTTTCAAAAACTCCTAACAAAATCCATCAAAAAAAATAGAAGAGTCAACATGATTACTGTCTCTATTGCCTCATCTACCATTATCACAGTTGGTATTCTTTCTCTCTATATATATATACATAATTTCTTAGTTTTCTTGTAATAATTTCTTCTCTTGCAAGATAAAATTATAATAATTGGTTTGATTGGTAGATATTATAAAATTGTGAGTTTAGCAGAGAATTAAGCAGCAATATTATCAAAGCTATGCGATGAAGAAATACATTTTGAACCTGATAATGGATTTGGGCTACGCGATGAACAAATAAGAAATGTTCGGTTACCTATTCCCGAACAAATAAACAATGTTCGGGCCTGTGTTCCTAAATTTCGGTCATATATTTGAGAGTTCAATCCCAAAAAAATGATGAATTTTTTTTTATTATTTTTGCCATTTTTTTCAAGAAACTTACTCTTATAGGGCCACTCTCTTATAAGCTAAGAACAATATCAAAGTTATGAACCTCCTTTGAGCCTTTATTGTTTTACTCCTCTTATCTTATGGAGTTGTGGTTACCAGAAAAACTTTTACTCATTGCCACTGTCGGAAAAGTGTAAGTAGTCAAATGGTTGCCACTGTTACTGCCAGAATATTGCCGCTAAAAGGTTTTCAAGGTTTTGAGGGTGGGTAGGCTTTGAAGGTGGGATTTGGGGAAGATAGATGGGTGGTGATGGAGGTGGATACTCTCATAAACCGTAATTCATAATGTAGTAGGTGTGTAGGTTTAATTGTGAGATGGGGTGTTCTAAAATTAATGATGTACTTTTTAATAATTTTATTTGAGGTTATTATTGTAAATAAAAAAAATTAAAAATAGATAGTCCAAAATAATTTATGAGGTGGTAATAGCAACACTTTTAATTTAATGGTGTAAGTGGAAATTTCCTAAAAACTATATGCTATCTCACGTGAAATTGACAACTTTAGACAAAATAAGTCTACACGAACACCCTTTACAGAATAAATTATTCACCGACGTTATGGAAATGTGGTTTTTACAGGCATCCACTTATATGGTGTCACATAATCAAAAATATGGTCCACAACAATTGTATTTCTTCTCACCTTTCATCTCTTTGCTCTGGTTTTTTTCACCGTCCTTACCTAAACCCACTCATATCCCCTGCAACCTCATGATTTGAATCCTTCAACAAAGCCCCTATCATCCATATCGATAGCCATCAACGGACGCTGAAGAGCCCGTGACCACCGACCACCACCACATATTTATGCTTGGAATCTCCTCTAATTGAACCCATCATCACCATCACATATACAAATGGAAAGCCAATTCAAAGAAAATCAGATCTATGATGGGTTCTTAATGAACAATTGATGATTTAAAATTTTCTGTTTGTTTGCTTGTTTGTTTTTTTTTTTTTTTTTTTTTTTTTTGGGCTTTATTTTTATCTTTAACCCAATGAGAAATCTGTGTGCATTTGTGAAGATCATAGCCTTGTCCTTCAATGAAACCCCCATCTTTTGCATTTTCTCTTTCTCTTTTTTGTAATTATTTCTCTTCATGACCAGAGCCACTAAAATCAGCCCCTTTCTCAATCTAGTACTCTCTCCTCTATTGCTGTTGTTGTTGGGCAAATTTGAGAAATACAACGCATTAACCTTCGAGTTTGCCTTCCCTCACATGCCAAATCTTTATACCTTTATTTGGACTATGAAATATGGTTATAATCTTTATAATAAAAAAATAAAAATAATAATAAAAAACAATTTTGAGGTAGATTTTATGCCGACCATCAATTGATCTGGATGATATGCAATAAACAATTGCTATTCAATTTTCGGAGTTTCAATAACATTTTTTTGAGAAATTATTCAGTATTTTCGGAGCACCACGTCATCCATTCCAGGTGGTGCTCCAAGCCAATCATAAAATGCCACAAAAGCTTAATGCAAGACCATCTCCAATGGTCATCAAATCTATCATCTCCAATGCCATAAAATATGGTTATAATCTTTTGTTTTTTCCTTTTTTTTTTCTTCTTTCTTTTGCTTCGTTAGGAACAAGAATATGAAAAACAATTGTGGATTAATAATATCTTTCCCTTGTTCGTGAATTTTGAGTGGTGTATAATGTAGGTTCACTGTTGCTTCTATTTAGAAATTGAAGTGCCCTTATCTATATCTATGTCTGTATATTAAAAAGATTCAGTATATATTTAAGGCATTTTTTATTTTTTATAAATAGGTAATAATTATTCATTGAAAGAAAAAATACTTAAAACCACTTCAGATTACAAATTTAATATTCTAACACTCCTTATATTGTTCCTTATACTTCTGTTAGTGCATTTTCAACTAACAAAAGGTATTTACAAATAAATTTAATGTTCTAACAAACTCTATATTTTAAAGTCTTGTTGGAGTATATACTTTAGAGTGATTATGCAAATTAAAGTATACATTTTATGTTCTTTTGCCATGAAACTACAGGACCAAACAGAGACACTCTTCTCAGGAGCACAAGTAATATAATTCAATATATTTGTGGAGATTCCAAGCAACACATTTGTAGGACTTTACTGTTGTGCGATTTATTTTGTGGTAAAAAATGAAAATTCCGCATGTCAATACAAAACCTGCTAAAAAAAATATATAAAAAAATAAAAAAATTGGTGAAACATCTCTCTCCAACTTTATGTAGTAGGAGAGGTTCAAGATATTTTCAAGTTAAGAATACACCTTTTTTTTTAAAAAAATTTGAAAGAAATTATTTTTATGAGTCTTTTACATATCACACCCACAGTGACAAAAATTTTCATAAGTCATTAGCAAGTCTGTTTGTATTTGATTTTCAATTATTAAAATTTTCTAAACATAAAGTATTAAAACTCAAAATCAATTTTTTCTTTCAAAAATAGACTCCCGTATATTGCACGGGTTAACAACTGGGTAAAATAGTATTTCAATTTAATATTTATTGATTAGGTGCCATATTATTTTACACAATAACGCGTAAATCGCGTTGTCATTGTCCCAACTTTTGGATCATCATTTCATATGCGGTTGTTATAGTTAAAATTTTCTAAACATAAAATATTAAAGCTCAAAATTAATTTTTTCTTTTAAAAATAAATTCTTGTATATTACACGGGTTAACAACTAGGTAAAATAGTATTTCAATTTAATATTTATTGATTAGGTGCCATATTATATGCATTTGGTTAGATGCCATATTATTTTATGCAATAACGCGTAAATTGCATTGTTATTGTTCAAACTTTTGGATCACCCTTTCATATGCGGTTGTTACAGTCTTTTTTTAATATTAACTACGGTCGTTATAGATTGATATGTGGTTGTTGTTATAATAAATTATAAAATAAAAAAATAAAAAATTTAACGTGCCGTGTTTGGACTTGCAAGCTCATTATTGATTCTTTTTAATAATTTATTTTATGATGATCATCATTTTTATTTTATTTTATTATATATTTCATAAAAAATAAATAAGATATGATGTGGATTCCACAGAGCTTCTTTCTCTCTGTGACTTATATAAACCCCTCTCTCTCTCTCTTCTCTCAACTAAAAAGCATCAGTTTAGTCCAGTCTCTCCACTCACACCACATCCCAACAGCTCTTTTTATTTAGAAAAATTGACACTCAAATTGTATGATCCAAATCATTCTAGAGTATTATATACAAATAAAAAAAATTAATTTAATTTAATAATTGTAATTTTTTTTATACTATATAATTTATTTATGAAAAAAATAAATGATTAATATATATTTAAAATTTAATCATCTATTTTATTTTTTGGATAAATTACAAATACACTCTTGACATTGGTTTAAAATATAAATTATCTCATATGATTTTGAAAATTATATCTCACTCTTTCAAATTTCTAATCACACAATAAATAATCATTTTTATGAGTGATAAATTATCAAATCAATTAATAATTTTTAATAATGTTATAAATATATTTCAATTGACGATTTAAATAATTTTATTGTTATATATAAGCGTAATTAGAAATTTTATTTTTTTATCCATTCTCTTAAATAAAAAATTCAAAAAAAAAAATATTTGTAATTTTTAAAATTGTAAAGACAAATTATATTTTAAATAAACTGAAGAAGTGCATTTATATTTTATCCTTTATTTTTAAAGATAAATAAGATAAAATTAAAAAAAATGAAAACAGGAATAGATAATGTACTTTCCATAAACCAGCTCCACCACAAAGTTGTGCAACCCCTACTATTTCTAAGAACTGTCTCAATTAATCAATCTCTCTCTCTCTCTCTCTCTCTCTCTCTCTCTCTCTACACTCACCCCACATCCCAACCCCTTCTCTTCTCCAACCTTCATCCTAGGTTGCCATCTACTCTTTAAACCCAGATTTTGTTGGGTTGGGAGGGAGTGGGTTTGAATTCAATTGAAGTGGCACAGTTTCATAATGGAAGTGCCTGTTGTGTCCTTCATTGTCAACAGACTTGGAGTTTTGTTAACTGAAGAAGCAAAATTCTTATACGGAGTAAGCGACCAAGTTGAACAAATCCGAGTCGAGTTGAATCGAATGCAATGCTTCTTACAAGACACAGATTATGCAATACAATCTGATCTTGTAGATGCGGGGGTCAACAACTGGGTTGCGGAAATCAGAAAACTTGCTTATGAAACCGAAGACATTCTCGAAACTTATGTCATCCAAGTTTCATCCAAAAGGAACAAAAAGGGTTTCCGAAACACCCTTAAAAGATTCGCTTGCATCTTCAACGAATGGCTAGACGTTCACAGGGTCGGAAGTGAGATCGGTGCCATTAAAAACAAGATCACTGACCTCACCGCTAGTTTGCATACTTACGGCTTGAAAACTATAGGTGAGCCAGTTCAAGTGGTGATTTTAAATTTAAGTTTTTATTTATTAATAATTTCAATTATTGTTATATTTTTATTTCATGTATATTTTTTCTCTTTTGAGATGCAAAATTATTACTAATTAAAATTTGAAATTTAAATTATGTTAATATATTCCATTACTCTTTCGTGTGACAGTCAATTTTAGGAAAGAATAATATTTTATATTTTAATTTTTCAGGAAAATTTAGGAGAAATTAAAATGACATCTCTCTACAAATTTGTGTAAGAATTTAAGGATAACAATAATTTGCTTGATAGTTAAAATTCCTGCGATTTTAAATCGTTAAATAATAATGACCACTTTAACATATATATAGTACAAAAAGCCCTCATGATCTTAAAAATTCTAATTTTTCTCATAGCATCGTTTCTCTCTAGTGTGATCTTTTCAGTGGTTGATATGATTTTAAAATTTAATAACTTTTTATTCATATCTCAATTTTTTTGTAAAATTTATAATTTTAAAAATTTCATTGACTTAGTCTAACTTAGTGATCAAAATTTCACTGACTAACTATCTCAGGTCAATAAAATTTCGTTAACCTTTTCTTTTTGAAATTTTATATTCATCATGGATCATGTTTTACAGATTTTGATGAAACAATTCAAAAAAATACAATTTTTATAAATAGAAAAAAGATCTAGATCAAAAGTTATACAATTTTGAAATTTTTATAAATGAATTAAAAAAGTAATAGGTGATACATGAAGCGGTATAGTGAGAGTATTTTTGTCACTGTGTATTTTGGAGGACCTATATTACTATAAAAAATTGTGTTGTCCTTGTCCTTCTAAAAAATATTACTAGAAATCATAAACAAAAAATCCCGTAAATTTATGGAAACATATAAAAATAATATTTCACAATTTTAACCTCCACTTTTTTTAATATATATTTTATAAAGGATGTATTATTATATGGTGAAAAATGATTCAAAAAATAGAATTTTTATATACAAAATTCATACAAATTATGTGACACTATTATTTTTGGACCATAAAATGAGCATTGTTTTCCTCTTTAAAATGAAAGAATCACAAAAGAAAAAGAAATAAATCATTTTATGTGAGTTTTTATATGAAAATTATATTCGTACAACATTATTATTAAATATCGACCGTTAGAAAGACTAAACTAATACTGCTGTAGGTGAAGGCATAAGAAGTTCGGCAGCTAAGAAGCAACAAGAATTGAGGCAATCTTATCAGCATGTTGTTGAAGAGGATTTTGTTGGGTTTGAGGAAGACTTGAATAAGGTTGTGAAACATTTAGTGCAAGTTGATGTCTATACTCCTAGTCGAGTTGTCTCTATTTGCGGCATGGGTGGTTTGGGGAAGACTACTCTAGCTAAAAAAGTATATCATCACAAAGATGTCAAGAATCATTTTCATTGTTTGGCATGGGTATGCATATCTCAGCAATACCAAACAAGAGATATTCTGCAAAGAATCTTCATCAAACTTGTTCCAGAGAGGAAGAAAGAGGTTGTCAGGATGAGAAATGAAGAGTTGTTTGAGCAACTTTATGAAGTCCAGCAGAGAAAAAAATGCTTAGTTGTACTGGATGATATTTGGTCAATAGAGGCTTGGAAGAGCTTGAAACCGGCCTTCCCAAATGGAAACACGGGCAGCAAAATATTGCTAACAACTCGTAATAAAGCACTGCCTTCACAAATAGATCCATACCATATCTTTCATGAACCCATGTGTTTAAATGACGAGGAAAGTTGGGATTTACTTCAAAAGAAATCATTACTAAGAAGAGATGGTAGAGGTAATATTAATCAGTCCACATTACTATATATTTTGATACAAATTAAATTATTTCAGTGTTAGTTTTCATATCATTTGTGTGATCTATTATCATCTAAAAAGATTAATGACTCATGGGCAGAGATTTGGAAAGATGGACAATACTTTAGCTCTACTGGCTATAGGTCGTACCAAATGTATTTAGAATATTCATTTTACGAAAACTACATAAAATTGAAAACATTCAAGGAATTACTTTCTAGTGAGATAGAAAATAAAATTTTACACAAACATGTTTGCACCTTCGTACCTTTTCACTTGCATCTCATCACATAATCACTTGCACCCCCTATATTTTTATAATTTTTTTTTCTCTATCCCATTGTGTTGTAATTCTCCCAAGTTTCAATAGTTGGAATAGGGAAGGACTTATACCAAAAAAAATCAAATTAATCAGGCATTCAAAATCACATGATCCATAGTTGTTTTCTAAAAATAGATAGTATATTATCAAAATCATATATTTAAAAGAATAAATAAATATGATCTTATTATTATGTGGTTATAAATATATGATTAATTATGATTTTTTTCGTAGTCCATGTATTTGATAAATCTTACAATATATGATTTAAATAATCGAAATAGACCCAAATTGCCCCATACGAAGGGTTACAACAGCATTCCCAAGACACCAACAACAACTCAATGGTTATCAAACATATAGATACATAAAATTTATACAAATATATAAAAGGTAAACTATTAATAGATCCTAATAGTTGGACTTAATTTCCATTAAGTTCAATTAAAAATAAGTTCTAGTAAAATTGTCGCTAAGAATATTTTTTTTATAACAATTTTTTTCATGTTGCTAAAAATTGACAATTATTGATTTTTATTTTTATTTTTTGTCATGGTTTTTATAAATTATCACTGAAACTTACAATTAGTGACTTTTTCTGTGACGAATTTTTCAAACTGTCGCTGAAAGTTAAAAATTAGTGACTTTTTTGTAACATTTTTTAAAACTGTGGCTAAAACTTATAACTAGTGATATTTTTTGTGACAAAATTTTCAAACCGTCACTGAAAATTAACACCTATTAGGACTTACACGTAAGTTCTCCATATATATATATATACAGATATATGATGTGACATATTTAAGTCTTCTTATTTTAAATCAAAAGACCTATTGAATGGGTCATGCTATATGCAAGTTATGACATTTACAATTTTGATTATCAAAAATGTTATAACTAGATTATTTTCAATTATAATTAAAAAATGAGTCATAACTAAACACCATAGAAGGTATAACTAAAAACATTTTAAATTATATCTAAAATAATGTCATAATCAATATCACAATAAATAATAAATAACACAACAATGAATTATAACCAAATCATAACTAACAACATAATAGCTTATAACTAAATATCACAAAAATTACGGACCTCGAAAGTAGAATTTCCCCTCATTTGGGGTGGCCTTTATTTCAAAAATACAATGCCACATTATTTTGATTCAAAATTTTGTAAATTGATGATAAAACAGCATTTCCATCCCCCCAAAAAATGTGGTCCAAGCATTTCACTTAGAAAGAAAAGCTACTTCTTTTATGTAATTTATTAATGGACAAATTATCTATATCTCCCTCGAGATTTAAAGAAATTACAAATTCCCTCCTAAGGTTTTAAAAATTACATCATGTCTCATCGCAATTAACGCCGTTAATAGATATCATAAATTGAGTAAAATGCCCTTACGACAAATTAGGGAAAATTACCTTGAGGTTTAGCTAAATTATAGATTCCTCTATGAGGTTTAGCTAAATTATAGATTCCCCCCTGAGGTTTAGCTAAATTATCATTTTTAAATAAGTTATGAAATGCAAAATTAAAATGGAAAAATGCTTATCACACTACAAAAAATTAAGGTTTTAGAGACCAAAATTTAGGGATAATTATTTTTAGAAGAACAAATATTTTTGTTGCGAAAAGTGTCATTATATTTTTAGCAACGAAAATTGAACAATAGTGATTAATTATTATATTTTTGGTATCAAATTTTTTGTCTAAAAAAATAAACCATTTTGAGGCCAAATTATTTTGTTCCTAAAAGTCTATTTATTATTAACATTTTCAAAATTTTATTGCTAAAAGCCTTATTTTTTACTTTTCAGGGTGACCTTTTAGCGACTATCCTCATGACAATAGAAATTAGTCCCTAAATGTCTTTTGCAACAAAATTTTCACTTTTAGAGATCAAAAAAATTGATCACTAAAACTCTTATGAGTTGTAATTTCAGATGGTAAAAATATCATAAAATTAACAAATAATGAAATAAGTTAAAAACATAAGAAATGGCTTGTCAAAAAAATTCTTAGAATATGTTTGATTTGATTTTTAGAAATTTATTTTTAATTTTTTTAAAAAAATTACAAATTAATTAAGAAATAAAAAATAATTATTATTTTTATATAATTTTATCTTTTGAGTGGTTAGAAATAATTTTTACAAATTAAATATATTTTTTCATATTTTTTTTTATTAAATTAATTTTTATATTTTTTTAAATTCTGAAATTTTTTTCTAAACAATAAATCAAATATGGTTCCAAAAACTTTAATTTTCTTTTCCATTTAACATAGTTCTTTTGTAAATTTTGTTGATTTATTAAAGAGATTTCAACAAGGGCAATATCATCCATCAATTTATATTTTGGTGATGTCAACTAACCATTTTTAACGTTTAGTTAACGCTAGGGGTTAAATTATTATGCGAATATAAACCTCGAGGGGCGAGATGTAATTTCGAAAACCTCAGGGGGAATCTGTAATTTAGCTAAACTCAAGAGAGGTGTAGGTAATTTGCCCTTTATTAATCTAAAAGAATTGAACATAATTGGATGCTAAAAAATTTAGTGTTAATTATAATAACATCTCGTGAACTAGTATTGAATATTAATATCCTCTTAAACTAAAAAATTGTACAGTTAAACCTTTTAATTTTAAAATATCATACAAATATCTTTGTTTAGAATTATTAGGTACTTTCAAAATACCATGTTATGTACATTATCTACTCTCCGTCAATGAGAAACCGCAATAAAAACTAAATAGGCTTCATTTGTCTGTTAACTAACCCCACAAAGATGAGTTAATATGTTTCATTCATAAAAGTTATTGCTATGCAATTAATATGAAACACCATATTGATAAGAATAATACTATGTGTACCAATTAGCGCACTAATAGATGATGTGGTATAATTTTAAAGGTTTTGGGTATTTGTAATTTAATTAATAGGTGTGGTCAGTAATAATAGCATAACACTAATTAGTATACTAGTTAGTACACTAATTGGTGTATGTAGCACCACTGTATTGATAATGACACATAATACTCAAAGACTAGTCACTAATTATTGATTCATGTATGATAACTTTGTAATACTAGCTTGAAGAATGGAATCTAAAAGGAAGGTTAGGGGTACATACATACATCACTCTTTTTATTTTTTTTATTCGTCTTTTTATAACAAATTAAAAATTAATTAAAATAACAAATTCTCAAACGGGCCACAGTTCACTTCTTGGCTCCTTTCACTCTCTTTGCACCAAATGAATGCATGAGTTTGAGCTTTTTCTTCTTCTTTGTTGACATAGAACTTTTGATTGAAAAGATGCAAGTATCAATGTAAACAGTGTTGACTTTGAGGCAAAGTTGAGGACGCGGCTGTTTTGGACCCTAATAATTGGTTGAAAAAAAAAAAAAAAAAAAAAAAATTATCCCTTAAATAGAAATAAAAAGGCTTGTTGATGTAGTAAATTATTTAAAATTGGATCATTATTTTCCAAATATATGGTTTGTGTGTAGGATGTTATTGACTATCCCTGTTACAGTTGTTTCTGAAGAAATAAACTTTTTAAAATTAAAATTGATTAAATCTTACCTTTGGTCAACTTTGTCACGAAAATAATTCAATGGATTTGATTGTTAAATTGAATTATGCAAGTTTGATTAGTAATTTTACAACTACTAATTTGAGTTTTATACTCGAGAATACAAAAGTTCAAAAATTTTAAATAAAATTTAAATTACCAACTGATTTGATTTTGCAGAAGAAATAAAATTTTTAAAATTAAAATTGATTAAATCTTACCTTTGGTCAACTTTGTCACAAGAATAATTCAATGGATTTGATTTTTAAATTGAATTATGCAAGTTTGATTAGTAATTTTACAACTACTAATTTGAGTTTTATACTCGAGAATACGAAAGTTCAAAAATTTTAAATAAAACTTAAATTACCAACCGATTTGATTTTGCAAAAATAAATTAATAAATAAATAAAATAAAATCAATCCATACTACAAGCTCGCTTTAGGATTATCTATCTATATATGTATAAAGGCCCACGTTAAAAAACTTGATTTGGGTGTCGAAAAAGTTGGTTAATTTTCATTTTTTATTGCTTATTCATGCATGCATTCATTAGAATTTTCATTTTTGTTGTTTTATAGACTCTAGGCAATAATTTATTTTTTGTTGTTTTTAAATTTTGCATTTTGTTATTTTTGTAGACTCTGGAGTGCTTGACACAAATATGGAGGCAATAGGGAGGAAAATGGTAAAGTTGTGTGCTGGTTTACCGTTAGCAATCATTGTGCTTGGTGGACTTTTGGCAACAAAGCATACATTAAGGGAATGGGAGGTTGTATACCAAAATGTTTGTTTGCATAAATGGAGTGACGACCCCATACAACATGACAATGGAGTATCAATGGTGTTAGCTTTAAGCTACCATGACTTGCCTTATCAATTGAAGCCATGTTTTCTGTATCTTGGTCACTTTCCGGAAGATTATAGGATAAATGCTGAAAGACTATATCACTTGTGGATAAGTGACGGTATAATTGTAGATGATGATAGAGTGGGAGATGAAACAATAATGGACGTGGCAAAACGTTACTTGGGTGCGCTTGCACAGAGATGCATGGTTCAAGTACAAGTAGACGAGTATACTCAAAGGATCGATTATTGCAGCATTCATGACCTTATGTTGGAGCTGTGTTTATCAAAAGCAAAAATGAATGATTTTCTCCAACGCGAAACTGATCTAGCTAATTGCTTTTCCACCACAACATCAACAACTACTGCTCGTAAAATACGTAAACTTGCAATTCATTTGAATAGGGATGTCGAAAGAGTTGTCCTCCCTGAATTGGAGACAACTAAACATCTAAGATCCATATTGTTCTACAATTCAAGGAGTGTCTACCAGGAGTCTTCAATAGAGTTGAACTTCCATTTGAAGTACTTCAAATTGCTTAGGAATTTGGATCTTGAAGGATTTAAGTTTGATGAAAAGTCAGTCGAATCAATAGGCAACCTAATTAGCTTGAGGTACTTGAGTTTTAGAAGTTGTTCGATACCAAAATGGCATTCGTCTATCTGCAAGTTGAAACACTTGCAAACCTTGGATTTACAATTGTGCGAGTTCAACTCAGGTGAAGTAATAGTCATACATGGAATGGAACAATTGAGGCATTTGTATATTCCGTTCAAACTCGATGTTAAATTAAAATTTGATGGGTTGTGCAACCTCGAAACATTAGGAGGGTTTAACACAAGGTCTTGTGACGTCAATGATCTGTGTAAATTGATCAATCTTCGGCAACTAGAAGATGCAAATTTCTGGAAGAAGCACAATCAGGACTTAGCGGCTTTCATCAACTACATAAGCATCGGTGCCGACCACCTCCGTCAAACATCCTTATCAGTTGAATTTTGCACAAAAGAAGAAGAGTTGACTCTTCTCAAACAACTGTTAGGGTGTCACCATCTTTACAGATTGAGTATTCATGGAATTATTCCCGAGTTACCAGAGTACTGCCGGGGTTTCTTTCCCAACCTCATCGAGTTAACGTTGGTGGGATGTAACCTTGAAGAAGACCCTATGCCAACATTGGAGAGGCTACCTAACCTACAATATCTCGATTTACGTGGTGCCTTTGTGGGGGACAAAATGGTTTGCTCCGCTAACGGTTTCCCCCAACTCAAAACCCTATATCTCTCTATGTTGACGCATTTAAAAGAGTGGGAGGTGGAAAAAGGAGCCATGCCCAATCTCTCTGCTTTACAAATTGGTTCTTGCCGAGGACTAGAAATGGTTCCAGAGGGACTGAGATTCATTGCCACCCTCCAACAATTTACAATTAGGAATGGGAGCCAAAATTTCAAAAAGAGGCTTCGAAGGGTCAATGGTGAAGAAGGAGAAGATTTTTACAAAGTGCGACATGTGTCTTCCCTCAACATTAGGTAAATTTCTTAATTCTGAATAATTCTTTCTTTCACAAGAGACCAAACAACTGTCGGGTCTCTTATCATTTCTTTCACATCCCCCTCGTTAATTCTCATCATAAAATTTGTTGATATATATATATATCTCTTCTTGTTTGCCTTTATATTGGTTTAGGGATGGACAAATTATCATATAATCTAAAAAATTAAACCAAACCGACATTATTGGGTTGGTTTGGTTTTTTTTTTGATACATTGGTTTAGTTTTGAGTCTTCAATTCTATAATTCAATAGGATTGGATTAATTTTTAGTTTAGGTTCTATTTATATCGAACAAACTTGATAATCAAATCTATATATTTATTTATATTATAAGATTCGATCCATATCGGCTTGTTTTTACCTAATTAGTCTATTCTAATGGACTTGATTGCAACTAATCATTTTTCACTATTTATTTTGATTTTCAGTCGACATTGAGAAGCATAAGAAGAAGAATGGGAAGTGGAAGAAGAAAATACTGGGAGCTAGAGTTGGAATTTACAGTACTTAATTTTATTTTATTAGTTGTGTTATTGAATTTGATTTATTTTGGTTGTATTTAAACTTGAGTTGGATTTCACTATACTATTCACAACTGTTGGCTTGTATTAAACAATATTTATTTTATGTTTGTGTTAAATTTAAATATTAAAAACTTGTTTATTTTAATTATTTGGTTCAAGTGCATGATTCATTTAAATATGTTCTAAATTTAATATCAATTCGAACCAAACTGACCCCTCTATTGGTTCATATCCATAAAAAAAAATTAATACGAGACTTGAGTAATAAAAGCTGACATTTTTTATAATAGATCCCCTATAATAAGATTTTTTTATAAGAAGACAAACAAGCCCATAAGTTTTATTGTGAGGAGGACAACAAGTGTAACAAACACAACCCAATTACTGAATAGATAATTTTATTTTTTAAACTTTCAAACACTAATTTTTGATTTAAAATTTTATTTTTTGAAAGTAATTTTTGGAATACTCTCATCAAAATCCATTTAGTAAGAGTTTGTATTGAATATGCAATATTGAAGAAAATGTTATTTATTTTTCCAACAATGAAATTTTTATTATCTATGAATAGAGAAATTTCATATTAAAAATTAAAAATCCAAAATTAAGTGCTACAAAATGAAAAACCATATTTCATTGTTTGTAGATTAGAAAGAAATTTCACAGTCTATTGACATCAAATAGAAAATTTTAAACTACAGGGATAAAATGCAAAATTAGCATTGGTTGTTAAAAAAATTGCGATGAAAAGAGGCATCACACTCACTATCAAGTAAAAACTTTTGTTATGTATGGTGTTTTTTTCTTTTTTGTTTTATTTCGTCCTATGCTCATTAATTTGTGTTTTAGAGAGAATATCATTAAAGAACTAAACGAAAATTTTTATATTTTTTTGAATTACCAATGCACATGCAATGCATATGTCATATGACCCTTTTAACAGATAAATTAGCACTCAATTGAACGTAGTAAATCAAAATTGCAAAAGTAAAAACAATATGTTACATGTGGACATTTTGGTCAAGATCATGAAAGGAGGATATTTCTTTTTTTAAACTGTATTTAGATCATGAACTTAAGTGTTATTTATAAAAGACAATAAAAAACTCGATAAAATGTACATGAAAGATAACTACATTTCACTTATTTTCACCCACCTTTTTCTCTTTCCCTCTTCAATTCTATGATCTAAACACAACCTAAATATTTTAAGGAGACTCAATGGAAACACCCATGTCCAACCCTTCCTACTCAGAAACTTTTGGGTGCTAGATATCGTCTTGCCAAATCTCACGGAGGAATATGAAATTAACCTCAAGACTCCGTTTAACTTTGAACAATATATTAATCTATACTTGCTGAAAATTTTCTTTTATAGGAATTAGCCTACTAAAATTTTACGTATCTCCTCATAATCTTCATGAGAATTTTTCACTAAAATTTTACAGCTTAGTGATACAATCACATATGTGCTTCCTTTTCCAGATAAGAAAGGTAAAGCAGCTCCTGAAGGTACCATAATCGAAAATTATCACAAAGTTATGATTCAGTCACACATTGAGACTAAAATGGACAAACTATCAATTCAAACAGGTTCCCAAAATTCATGGTATAGTTTCTAAATGATCAATGTATATATGTTGGGCAGCCATTTGCTAGTTACTTGTTACACCTATGAGCAAATCAGCATAATCACAACGGAGATAAAACTTTGATCTTTACTTCGAGAACCCCATGTGCTTCATTTGCTTAACGTCAAACCCCGATTCCTTTGAACACCATCTATTACTCAAAGTCAGAATTTGATAGTGGAATCTGGTAAGCATCTTTTGGTTCTGTGTCAGTGATGAAAGGAGGACAATCTTGGTTTGACACCGCTCTCTTCTTGCGTCTCTGATTTGGTCTGTCTTCATCATCTTGGAAATTTTCATATGGTGATTGAGCAAACATATAGAAAGCAGAGGAAAATAAAAATGCATAAAACAAATACTGTTTAATGTACAAAATGCTTATGCAAGTCCCACAGCAGTGAATTGGGCAGTTATGTATGCATAGCAAAATTAAGATCACTGATATTTATGTTTGTTAGTTGTAATTATGTGTTAAAATAGGAATTAATATTGGAGATTGATGTCGACTGTAAATTGTCTTTACTAAGTATAAATAAAAAGTCGCAAAATAGATTTGAATTGTTTTTGTTTCGTTTCTATGAGCTTTGTATGTTTGAAAAGGTTCTATTTCAGTTGAGTGTGAGGTTCTTTCCCAATGGGTGTGAGTTTCTTCCTCAATGGAAGCGAGTTTCTTACAGGTTTCTTCCTTGGGAGTGGAGAACTGCATTTTTGAGTAAGAAACGTTAACCAAGAAAGAAATTTTTGCTACTAAGTGAAAAGCTCGATAACTAAAGCTAAAAATGCCGATTTACCTTTTATGAGGGCAAGCTTCCATCTCTACAATGAAATTTTTTGACGCGTTAAGGAGAAAAGTATTTACATCATATTTAATTTTTAATATTTGTTTACTATTTTAATATAAAATTCAAAATTCTAATGCCTCAAACGCCTTGAGGTTTACGCCTCTCCTCGCGAGGGAAAAAATGCCTCGCATTACGCATTTGCCTTTAAAAACTTTGGTAGTTAGTAGTAAGAGATGCCAAAAGGAGAAATGTTGGCAGTGGTGCTAAAAATCATCCAGATTTCGAGGTTGGGAACTATATAACACATAACACCAGCAGCCTCCAGGTAGTTCAACACAAAGTGAAACACAATTTCCTTTTCCAAATGAATCAATATGTCCTTGAAAAATGGTGGGGGATAACTGTTAAAGAAAATTATTAGAGAATATCAATGAAGGAATATCAATGAAGGAACACAATAATACATGAATGATTGGTGGTGAGGGAAACAAGTTCAACTAGCAAGCAATAGATTCCCAACGAAGGAACAATCATACAAGAATGATTCATGGTGAGGGAGATAGAAAAATCCTTTTTAGGGGGGTTTTTTTTTTCCTTTCTTTTTTAGTGTCTGTGAGTTTGGGTTGGGTTGGGGTGGGGTGGGGTGGGGTGTTGCAATGACAAGTCTAGAAATTGCAAAGCTGGAAAATGTGAATTGTTTAATGAGATGATTCAGAGGTATGCTCAAAGCTATCACTCAGTACAATAATTTGTTAGGGGCAGAAATAAAATGACAATGAATAGGCAATAACATGGCCGTCAAGAAAATAAAATAAAATAAAATAAAAAAACAAAACAAAAAAGGCCGCTACCCACAAGGTATATGTGACTGCATTTGAACTAAATGAAGGGAAACTTCGAAGAACATGTTGTGAATGGGATTTATACGACATCCCACCAATGTGAACGGAAGCACACAACGCACACACCAAAGAGAAAAACAATTAGACACAGATTTTGTGGTTTGGCACCAATTGCCATGTAACGCCCTCAAAAAAATAAACCCATAACACATAATAATAACATGCGGAATTATAAACGAAAACATGGTATTATTTCAATCATCAGAGTATTATGAAAATAAAACATCAAAAATAAATGCCCTACGGGCTTACATCTTGCCAAGCCAATACTTGGACACAATTCCATGAGTTCTAACTCAAAACACATAAAGCCCTAGGCTTGAATGTTTACATAGTTCAAATAAAGCAAATAAAACATATAAAGCAAGTCTTCAAGTCCAAATCCTCCCAAGCTAAGTCTTTGGAGGTTGTGAACCGCCTGAACCTGAAAATGAAGTTCCCATATAGGGTGAGCCACAGCCCAGTAGAGAAATACTAAACCAAGCATAAGAATTAACTAAAGCAGTAGCACCCGATACATGGTTAACACAAAATATTCAGTTTACAATATTATGACACGAATGTCTACGTTGTCTATGACACATGGTCTATGACACAATACACTTTTCATTCATACAGACATGGCTCAGAACCTGGCCAAACAACTCAACAAGGATAACAAATCAGGTTAAACCTTTCTTATAACAAATTAAACACTCATGCTGGTGTTATAACAAATCTCAATCAAATCCACTTCCATACTTCCCAACTGACACACATGGTGGTGATGTATCATATCAACAACAAATAGAAATATTTCTATTATCAATAAGCACACACATATGTGATGCTACTGGAGTCCATCCCCTATCTCCTCCCAACAAGTCCGGTTTAGAGGTCCATCCCCTATCTTCCCCTAAACCGTGGAGTTCATCCCCTATCTCCTCCAAAACCAAATGCATATGCAACATAATCAATACTCGACATATACATCACATAATCAATACACGAATATTCTGTATTAATTCAACAGTCAAATAAATGACCCAATTTCCGTTATCCCTAAGCCGCATGCAAGGTCTACAACAATCAATGGCTATCCTCCACCGATAGCCCAAAACCATTATTTCTAAACAAGAAATAAATATAACAACACAATGAAATTTCATCATTTTCATAGGTAAGCATTTAAACTACCCAGTTACATAGTTAAATCACTAAGTTTCCCCAATCTCATGAATTAACCTAATATCACAATATTCTTTAAAATTAATTATATAAATTAATCTATGACAAACCCTAAGGTTTCTCCTGAAATTACCAAACTACCCCCACATACCAAAATACCACTACTTAGGATTAAAACGTATAAATGGAGTAGGAAATCCCTACCTCAAAGAAAGAGCCCAAAAAGATGATGATGAAGAAGATGCTCGAAACTCCAAAGTGCTCCAAACCGACAACTGCTCAGATTAAATGGAAGCCCTCACTCTCCTCTATCTTATTTGTAAAAGAACTAGGGTAGAAACACACCCTAACTAGATCAAACCTAGGAGAAAAGGTGTTTAGAGAAGAAGAAAAGTCGAACTTTAGGGTTTGAGATCAAAAAGAATGAAAAACTGCCCTAAAAATCCCGCTTTTACGTTTAAATACTGGACAGGCTCGCTCGAGCGAGGACCTGGTCGCTCGAGCGACCAGACACAAGAAACTGACCTCGATCGAGCGAAGAGAAGCTCGCTCGAGCCAAAGACAAACCAGCTCGCTCGAGCGAAGAAAAGCTCGCTCGAGCCAACAAACACTGCGTTCAGGTCTAGGTACTGGACGCAATCCTCGCTCGAGCCAAGAAAGGCTCGCTCGAGCGACGAACCAAAGAGGAAGACCTCGCTCGAGCGAAGATAAGCTCGCTCGAGCGACCAAGCCAAAAACTGAACATGCAGACTTGGTTTCTAAACCCAACCAATCTGCAACCAACCTGCTAAACACATCCTATAACCCAAGAATAAGAAATTAAAGGACAATAACAACAAATATAACAGCGGAATCCACGGACCGTAAGTCCGGATACAATAATCAAATGGGAAAAGACCGGGGTCGCTATAACCTCCCCCCCTTAAAAGAATTTCGTCCCCGAAATTAAGCATGAGTTTGTAAAAAAAAACAAGTTTTTCTTAATTCCCAATGATATATAAAACAATAATCAACAACTTGACCAATATTGGTCACTTCATCTCTTATCAAGAGGCATCTCTCAATATATATAAACCAACATATATTTCAACCTGCATCAATGTTATGCATCATTCCTTTCAATGTTAACAAATTCCATATCATATTCAATCTCATGATATAAACAACACATTCAATATATAAATGTTATATTCCACTTCCATAAAAAGGCAAGTTCAAAATGCTAACATTAAATCCCAAAACATTCTCAATGTTTTCCAACTTAAGACATATATAAAATTCTCAAGTTCCGCAATATTATATAATCTAAGTACAAAATTACAAATCAATAAACAAATCCGGATATTTCTCACGGACTTCCAACTCACGTTCCCAAGTGGCTTCCTCCACTCCGTGATGCTTCCACAGAACTTTCACCAAAGGGATGGTCTTGCCACGCAAAACTTGATCCCGCCTATCCAAAACTCGAATTGGTCTCTCCTCATACGAAACATCCTCATCAACAACTAAATCGGTCCAATCCAACACATGTGATGGGTCCGGCTCATACTTCCGAAGCATACTCACATGAAACACATCATGAACTCCGGATAACTGCGGTGGTAAAGCTAAGCGATATGCAGCCTCACCAATCCTCTCAAGGATCTCAAAAGGACCAATAAATCGAGGGGACAACTTCCCACTCTTCCCAAACCTCATTAAACCTCGCCTAGGTGATATCTTCAGAAAGACATGATCACCTACTTCAAACACCAAAGGTCTCCTCCTACGGTCGGCATAAGATTTCTGACGACTCTGAGCTGTAACAAGCCTCCTACGGATAAGCTCAACCTTCTCCGTCGTTTCCCTCACTAACTCTGGACCCAACAAAGGTGCATCACCCACCTCGGCCCAACATACTGGAGACCTACACGGTCGGCCATACAAGGCCTCAAACGGTGCCATACCGATACTAGACTGAAAGCTGTTGTTGTAGGCAAACTCCACTAATGGTAAGTGCCTCTCCCACGACCCAGTAAAGTCGAGAACACAACCCCGAAGCATATCCTCAAGGATCTGAATAGTACGCTCGGACTGCCCGTCAGTCTGAGGATGATAAGCCGTGCTAAAAGTCAATTTAGTGCCTAAAGCACTCTGCAAACTCTGCCACAACCTAGCAGTAAAACGAGGATCTCTATCTGAGACGATCGTCACTGGGACCCCGTGCAACCTCACTATGTCCCGGATATATAAGTCGGCAAGATGATCTACCGAATCTCTAACACGCATAGGAATGAAGTGCGCTGACTTCGTCAACCGGTCTACAACCACCCAAATAGCATCACTACCTCGCTGAGTCCTCGGAAGACCCACAACGAAGTCCATAGTGACATGCTCCCACTTCCACTCGGCAATAGGCAAGGGTTGCAACAAACCCGCTGGCCTCTGATGCTCGGCCTTCACTTGCTGACAAGTAAGGCACCTAGATACGAAAGCTGCCACATCTCTCTTCATACCCCGCCACCAAAACTGGCGACCCAAATCCCGATACATTTTAGTGCCTCCCGGATGCACCGCAAGGCGCGAATGATGAAACTCTCGGAGTACCTCCTCTCGGCAAGACTCCGGCACAAACAAACGGTCTCGGTATCTCACACTCAGGTCGGGATACACCGCTAAACCCTTCTCAACCTTCCCACTGGAAATCTTCTCTCGGAGAGATTCTACCTCAAGATCACCCCTCTGAGCCTCTAACACTCGAGTCACAAGTGTAGGCTGTGCAACAACAGAAAATAAGGCCGCAGCCTCAACAGATTCACCCAAAAGCAAATCAAACTCCCCAAGTGCACCCAACATCTCCCACTCTCGGATGGCTATACTAGCTATGTCACCAATAGATTTCCTGCTAAGGGCATCGGCCACAACATTGGCCTTTCCCGGATGATAGTGCAACTCGAAGTCATAATCCTCAATAAACTCCATCCACCTCCTCTGCCTCAAGTTCAAATCTTTCTGTGTGAACAGATATTTCAGACTCTTATGATCGGAGAATACCTCAAATTTCTCACCATACAGATAATGCCTCCAAATCTTCAAGGCAAATATTACAGCTGCTAACTCTAAGTCATGCGTAGGGTAGTTCTTCTCGTGAATTTTCAACTGACGTGAGCCATAAGCAACCACTTTCCCCTCTTGCATCAACACACAACCCAGACCCTCTCGTGAGGCATCACAAAAGACTGCATAACCCAACCCTCTCTCTGGAATAATCAAGACTGGAGCGGTGGTCAATCTAATCTTCAATTCCTGAAACGAATTTTCACAAGTCTCACTCCATACAAATTTGACTCCCTTCCGAGTCAATCTAGTCAACGGTGAAGCTAACCTGGAGAAATCTTTCACAAACCGACGGTAATACCCAGCTAATCCCAGAAAACTGCGGATCTCAAACACACTCTTAGGCTGTGCCCAATCTTGCACTGCCTCAGTTTTGGATGTATCAACAGACACTCCTTCCCCAGAAACTACATGACCTAAGAACTTCACCTCTTCTAGCCAGAACTCACACTTTCCGAACTTAGCATAAAGCTGATGGGCTCTAAGTAACTCAAGCACCACTCTCAAGTGTTCCTCGTGCTCCTCCCTCGAAGGTGAATAAATCAGAATGTCGTCCACGAAGACGACCACAAAACGGTCCAAGAATTCCCGGAAGATCCGGTTCATCAAATCCATAAACACTGCCGGTGCATTGGTGAGCCCAAATGGCATCACCAGGAACTCATAGTGGCCATACCGCGTACGGAATGCCGTCTTCGGAATATCCTCCTCTCTGACCCTCAACTGGTGGTAACCCGATCTCAAATCTATCTTAGAGAAACAACGGGAACCCTTCAACTGGTCAAACAAATCATCAATACGAGGCATAGGGTACTTATTCTTAACCGTAACCCGATTCAATTTCCGGTAATCTATACACAGTCTCAAAGCACCACCTTTCTTCTTAGCAAATAGGGCCGGTGCTCCCCACGGCGAAACACTAGGGCAAATGTAGCCCTTATCTAGTAACTCCTGGAGTTGAACCTTCAACTCAACCAACTCGGCTGGGGCAAAGCGGTAAGGTGCCATAGAAATCGGCACCGTGCCGGGCACTAAATCAATCGAGAACTCAATCTCTCGATGAGGTGGCAAACTAACAAGGTCCTCGGGAAAAACATCCGAATACTCACAAACCACCCTCGGCAATACAATCTGGGTCTTATCACACTCACTACTCTCAAAGCTAGCAAGTAGACCACTAAGCTCACTCCGCCCTCGCGGATCATACCCCGGTGGCAAAACACTACCAACTCTGTCCCCCAGAAAATGGAAACGTTCTCCGTTAATAGTACAACAAGTGACCCTCTGACGGTAGCAATCAATAAATGCCCGGTATGACGATAACCAGTCCATACCCAAAATAACATCGAAGCCCTTCATGGGCATAACCACAAAGGAAAAAGGGATTCTATGATCATCGACCTCTATATCACAACCCCTAACACCTTGTTTCAAAATCAACTCACCCCCAAGAGGTGACACTACACAAATAGGCGATGCTAACTGAGCTAACTCCAACTCCAAAATGGATGCAAATGCAGCAGACACAAAAGAATGAGATGCACCCGTATCGACCAAAACACTAGCAACTGAATTGCAAAACAAGAAGGTACCTCTCACAACAGATGGAGCCGGTACAGGATCCTGCGCGGTAACAGCATACACGCGCCCAGACGACCTCTGATCAACCTGCTCACCCCTCGGAGCATAAGACTGCTGCACAGATTGGGACGAAGAAGCCCCCTGATTGGCCCTCGAGGCCTGAACTGACGGAGCAGGCAGCTGACTCTGAGTCTGCCTCGAACCAGATGCACCAGACGTGCCACCCAACTGTGGGCAAAACCTCTTCATGTGCCCCGACTGACCGCACTGAAAACAAGAGAGTGGCTGGCCTCTGCCCTGACTCTGGCTCTGAGATCGAGCCGAAGAAGATGCTGCTCTCTGAACTCCTCCCCTCTGAGGACAAACTGGAGACTTGTGGCCCAGCTGACCACACTTGAAACAGGTAATGTCTCCCTGACTGCCTTTCCCAGAACTAGCACTCGGCACTGGAAAAGTGGATCTAGAAAAACTACTCTGAGGCTGCTGAGGAGTGAAACCTCTCTGCCTCCTGCCATCACTCTGGCCATCCTGACTCCTCTTGGAGCCTTTCTGCCCTTCCTCCTCCTCCTGCATCATAGCCTCGGTATGGGCTGCTGCATCAACCAATCGCCCAAAATCCCTAATCATAGATCCGACAACTCTCAGCATGAGGCCACGCCTCAACTTCTTCTCAAACTCAATACACCGGCGCTCCTCAGACGCCACTAACTCAGGTGCGAACCTGGACAAACTAGTAAATGAAGCCTCAAACTCAGCCACTGATGAACTATTCTGCTTTAGCTGGCAGAACTGATCTCTCAACTTCTCCTGAACAGCTGGAGACAGGTACTTCTCCTGAAAAGCATCAACAAAAGCCTTCCAAGTACCCCCAATACGACCTTTGGTGAACTTCCACCACTGACCCGCATCCCCCTTAAGCTGGAAAGATGCCAAGGTCACCTTCAACCCCTCGTCTTCGATGCCAAGCATCTCAAACGTTTTCGTTGTCTGTTCGAGCCATTCATCTGCTTTAAGCGGCTCTTTTGGATCACCCACAAATTCATCCGGATTAGACCGGAAAAACTCCCTCTTCAGAAAGGAGGGTCCTGCATCCGCAACAACAACCGGAGCCTGATTCTGAGCTCGGAGAATGCCTACTGACTCCCTGAATGCCCCTGCTATCTCTCGGGCTAAAGCGCCCATAGCCTGCTGGCCTACTGGCTCGGCCACATTGGCCTGGCCAACACCCTCCTGAACTGCCGGAACTTCCTCCGGTATAGGCACTTCCTGCCTGGCCTGCCTACCACGCCTACCACGACCTCGTCCTCGTCCTGACATCCTAATAAAGGAAACAAAGACGTTAGCACTCTAAATATTATGCCAAAACTATGACACTCGCGTCCTAATACATTGGACAACAATAAATCACACCACGTAAGCACATAATCACATAAGCACCTACGAATTTCATTCCTGGATAATGATAGTCCCAAGGCGTCACTAAAGTTCCGGTTGGAAACAACATTGATCAAGTGCCTTTCCAACAAGACTTTCAGAGACTCAAGGGTCCAATCAACATCCTAGAAACTACATTCCATACCCACATAGTCACATAAACATGTTATCATATAAGCATGTAATCATTACACTAAGTCTCTATCAAACGAGACGAACCCATTGTGATAATAATCACTTCCCACGTACCCAAAGTATTCAAACCCGGTACGCTCTGATACCAAGTTGTAACGCCCTCAAAAAAATAAACCCATAACACATAATAATAACATGCGGAATTATAAACGAAAACATGGTATTATTTCAATCATCAGAGTATTATGAAAATAAAACATCAAAAATAAATGCCCTACGGGCTTACATCTTGCCAAGCCAATACTTGGACACAATTCCATGAGTTCTAACTCAAAACACATAAAGCCCTAGGCTTGAATGTTTACATAGTTCAAATAAAGCAAATAAAACATATAAAGCAAGTCTTCAAGTCCAAATCCTCCCAAGCTAAGTCTTTGGAGGTTGTGAACCGCCTGAACCTGAAAATGAAGTTCCCATATAGGGTGAGCCACAGCCCAGTAGAGAAATACTAAACCAAGCATAAGAATTAACTAAAGCAGTAGCACCCGATACATGGTTAACACAAAATATTCAGTTTACAATATTATGACACGAATGTCTACGTTGTCTATGACACATGGTCTATGACACAATACACTTTTCATTCATACAGACATGGCTCAGAACCTGGCCAAACAACTCAACAAGGATAACAAATCAGGTTAAACCTTTCTTATAACAAATTAAACACTCATGCTGGTGTTATAACAAATCTCAATCAAATCCACTTCCATACTTCCCAACTGACACACATGGTGGTGATGTATCATATCAACAACAAATAGAAATATTTCTATTATCAATAAGCACACACATATGTGATGCTACTGGAGTCCATCCCCTATCTCCTCCCAACAAGTCCGGTTTAGAGGTCCATCCCCTATCTTCCCCTAAACCGTGGAGTTCATCCCCTATCTCCTCCAAAACCAAATGCATATGCAACATAATCAATACTCGACATATACATCACATAATCAATACACGAATATTCTGTATTAATTCAACAGTCAAATAAATGACCCAATTTCCGTTATCCCTAAGCCGCATGCAAGGTCTACAACAATCAATGGCTATCCTCCACCGATAGCCCAAAACCATTATTTCTAAACAAGAAATAAATATAACAACACAATGAAATTTCATCATTTTCATAGGTAAGCATTTAAACTACCCAGTTACATAGTTAAATCACTAAGTTTCCCCAATCTCATGAATTAACCTAATATCACAATATTCTTTAAAATTAATTATATAAATTAATCTATGACAAACCCTAAGGTTTCTCCCGAAATTACCAAACTACCCCCACATACCAAAATACCACTACTTAGGATTAAAACGTATAAATGGAGTAGGAAATCCCTACCTCAAAGAAAGAGCCCAAAAAGATGATGATGAAGAAGATGCTCGAAACTCCAAAGTGCTCCAAACCGACAACTGCTCAGATTAAATGGAAGCCCTCACTCTCCTCTATCTTATTTGTAAAAGAACTAGGGTAGAAACACACCCTAACTAGATCAAACCTAGGAGAAAAGGTGTTTAGAGAAGAAGAAAAGTCGAACTTTAGGGTTTGAGATCAAAAAGAATGAAAAACTGCCCTAAAAATCCCGCTTTTACGTTTAAATACTGGACAGGCTCGCTCGAGCGAGGACCTGGTCGCTCGAGCGACCAGACACAAGAAACTGACCTCGATCGAGCGAAGAGAAGCTCGCTCGAGCCAAAGACAAACCAGCTCGCTCGAGCGAAGAAAAGCTCGCTCGAGCCAACAAACACTGCGTTCAGGTCTAGGTACTGGACGCAATCCTCGCTTGAGCCAAGAAAGGCTCGCTCGAGCGACGAACCAAAGAGGAAGACCTCGCTCGAGCGAAGATAAGCTCGCTCGAGCGACCAAGCCAAAAACTGAACATGCAGACTTGGTTTCTAAACCCAACCAATCTGCAACCAACCTGCTAAACACATCCTATAACCCAAGAATAAGAAATTAAAGGACAATAACAACAAATATAACAGCGGAATCCACGGACCGTAAGTCCGGATACAATAATCAAATGGGAAAAGACCGGGGTCGCTATATGCCAACATCCACGGGAGAGAGATTCAATTATGAATAAAAAATAGATAATACATGTGAGATGGTTAACACGCTCAAAACCCATATCACTAGTAGAATCCCATGCTCAAGAGTAGTTGAGCCATTGATCACTCAAGTGCCTTATCGGTATTTTTTGTCACCCCTGACAATGCTATTTTATCCTCCTCTTAATCTCACCCAAAAATAGTCTCTGTGACAATTTATAATAGTCTATCCACAAAAACCTAGTTCCATAAAATTAGGTAACCAAAACCTACACATTGGCTTTCCCAATAGATTCGGACTCTACTATCCTAACCCAAATACATGCTTAAACTAATCTAAAAAATGTATGGGACCACATATATCACATGGGTGGACTAATCCTAACAGAATATTAATATAAGTTACTAAATTAATCAAGTAAAATATTATGCAGCCAAGACTATCACATATATAAAAAATAATTACAAGGAAAACAATGATGCTGAAAAGTAGAAAAGGGGAATAAAAGAAAGGACTAATCATGAGTCAGAAGAATATCAATGAAATTACATTGGATTGGAGATGAAGATAATAGCTGGAACAAAAAATAACAATAACAATGCTCCCAGGAGCACAATCTGCCATGACTTACTTTTTTGCTCAGTTGAGTTTGATTATTTGATTGACTTGGATGAGTTGATTGGCTCCTTCGCAGCCAGATGCCACCAAAAGACATCAATGCTCCCAAGAGCAAGACTGGGCCAATCCTTGGATCTCCCAGGCGATTGTGGATTTCATTCAGGATGCTACCAATTCTCTGTTTCATTCCTGTCCCTTTGGATAGAATGGTTTTGGCACCTACTGACCAAATAGGATCTGCATCTTCGGGAATAAGTGCAGGAGTTTTTGCTCTCTGCGATGAGACAAAACAGAAAAGGCTTTAGCAGGCAACATCTTGTATGAAAGAGATGCAACTCTAAGCTCCAGACTGTATACATCCTTAAAAAAACCACAAAGTTCAATGAGTATCAATCTAAGAAACATGGACACTTCTAAGAACGTAAAGTGCCGTGTCTGACACTCATCGAATACCTATGTAGAACGGGTGTGGATATGGATACTGGTATGAGTACGCTAACAAGGCGAAACCTTTAAAAAAAAAAAAAAAAAGGATACAGGTACGGTTGTGGTACGTCAACAAATTTTTTATTTGTCATAGTTTATTGTTTGAGATTCAACCTAAAAATCCAAGTTCAATACCAAAACTAAAAAGAAAATTACAAAACCAAAAGAGAAATCATAGTTCAACAACACCCATATAAAAGCAAAGTCCTTATGCTATTTTAATGCCATTAAATAGGAAAAATTACAAAACTAAGTTTCATTCCTAAAGCAAACTAGAAAAATTTGGAAAGTTGAAAAATCAATTTTCACTTCCATCAACTTCATTATTGAATAATACATCTTTCATCTTTGACACATCAAGTAAAAGATTTGCAATTTCAAGTAAATCATAACTCTCTAATAAATTAAATGTATCACTATCAATGTCCCATAGCTTGGTGTACCCCCGATGTACCCATCATGTACCTATGAAGTACTCACCTGCCCAAAAATGTATAAAAACTACCCGGTACGTATTTCATGTACCTGATACGCATACAACCCTAACGGTACGTGTACCAGTACCCGTTATGAGCATGGCAATATTTTCGGAGTACCCGTGCTTCATAGCTGGACACTTTCCAACACTTAGACATACATGAAACATATTATGAGTTTGAATAAATAACTTGGAATCTAATGATACAACAAAAATTAAGTAAATTTATACCTATTCTCCTCCTTTACACTTCAAAAATGAATATCTTTTACTTAAATATCTATATAATAAAGCAGGATGATTTTTGAATTTGTCCTACACACATTTGTCCTACTAGGACATTTGGACGGCTCAAATCTATTCAAATTATAAAACAACGGTTGAGATATATTTTTCAAAAAATATCTTACATGTACATTTTCTATTTTCCCGCTTCTTTCTCTCACTTTTTCTTTTTCTCACCCATCCTTCTATGATCCCATGATCCCATCTTCCTCTCTCTTTTCTTTTTATTTTTTTTATTTTCTTCCGTTTTTATTTCTCTCTATTTGTTTTTTTATTTTTATTTTCTCCTTTTTGTTCAATATATTTTAAATATATTTCCATACGATGTATATATGCCCATAATACACCAGGACATTACGGACATACATACAATTTCCATATAATTATATAAGCAAAAGCAGTATTGTATGTATGCCTGTGGAAATTGTATGTATGCTAGGCACATTTATCTCTCTAGCTGTTTATTACACAATCAAAAGCGAGTTTTCGTGAGGAGTTTTGTGAGAACTCCAAAATTTTATAATAAATTTGTGATTTTATCAAATTAAAAATTAAATTTAAATAGTGTTGGGATTACAATTATATTATAATCCTAATATTATTTATACCGTGCCTTCAGGTATGGGCATACGCTAGTTTATATATAAGACATAATAATTATTTATCCTTATATATGACATACATTTGATAAATACATAAATAAATTATATATTTTGTAGAAGTCCCCATCGTGTCGTGTCCTACATTTTTTGAAAATTTACATGTCGGTGTGTTAATGTCATGTCACATGTTCGTGCTTCTTAGGTATCAATAATGGAGTGAAGGTAATTAAACCCCTCAGCAAAATACACAAATTCATCCATTCAAGCACCAAAAGGAAGTTTAATTCTAAAAAAAGTTTGTCTATGCTAACTTACAAAGAAGGGGAGCTCCCTAGAGTCACCATCTTCGATTGTCTGAGAGATCCACTTAATGATCTGCCAACCAAATAAATAGAAACAACTCAACGTGAAAAGGTACACAAATCACAAAGAATGTTGCATTTGCGTTAACTGCTCAATACAGAGTGAAATATATCTCAATAATTAAACCATGTAGTAAAATCCATCTCACAACAGATAGAAGGCCAAACCTCTGAACTTTCTTTGGAACCATTGTACCTCGCAACAAGTTGTGATGCAGGATCCACATCGTCATTCAAAAATGCCCCCAATATGTTTTTTGGCTTTTTTTCCTCGATTTTAATACTATCTTCTGTAGCATTCCTTTTGTAACGTACAATAATTAATTGTGGTATATCTGTTATATCCCTTCTAGGTCCACATGTTTCATAGCTGTTCTCTGTTTGAGTGTGGAAAAAACAATATTGCTGGAGAAGAAGAGAAATTTAGTGACTAATATAGTTGCAAAAGATCATTTGTTAAATGTTCCAACGTAGACTAGTCCATCATGATCATTATTAATTAAAATATTATAGTCCATAATAGTAAGCACACATACTTCTACATAAAAAAGAAAAAAACCTACAAATGGTTCTAGGAATAACAGTGGAGAGATGGAAAGATCATTCCTTCAACTGAATAAAGCAGAAGCAAACAACCTCTAATCATATGTACCATGCAGCTACAATGATGTCTTACACAATTACTATTGGAGTTTATGAATAATTTTCACCATTGCAATACATGCCTTGTATACGCAACCTGGTGAACTTCAGTTTATTTTTATTATATAACACCTTCTGTGAGAGGAATCACATTTTGTTTCCTACACTACATAGCTTGACCTACAGAATAGTATTATTTGTATAGCTGGAGAGGACTCACATTCTTTGTACATATGGCTTGATCACAGAAATTCATTCTATGTACGTTCTTTGTATTTCATTCTTTGAGATGAATCACATTTCCCTGTACATATAGCTCGATCCACAGAATCGAATCAATCGACAAAAGTACAATTTTTTTGTCAAAGATAACCTCAAAAGTTTTTAAAATAACCAAGAAGCATAATGAAAAACTTTCACCTTCTTTGGTTTAATTTATGAATAGCTTTTGAGTCTTTTGTTTTTCTTAAAAAAAAAAAATTTGGGGGGAGGGGGGGTTTTTCGTGAACTTTTTTCATATTTTTTTTGATTTTATTTTTTACTTTTTAGATGCACCTAATCTAGATGTACTTAAAAAATAAAATATTTGTAAAAAAATATGAAATTGTCTTTTAACATTTTTCAGATTTTTTTTCAAATATTTTAAATTTTAAGGGCATCTAATTAGGCAGATCTAAAAAAAAAAATAAAAAATATAAACTAAAATATGAAGAAAAAAAAATCGCTGAAGACAAAAAAACAAAACAATTTTGAGTTCCAAAAGTTGGTTTTTAACTCATATAGGATAACAATGAATGATGAATACTTTTAATTGGCCATGTCTCACATGGAGAACATAATCTACCACACCAAACAATTGAGGTGTACATGCTTTGCACTAGACAGGCTATGGCTAAATATGTATATACCAAAGCCTTTAGATGTGAATGCGCAAGCCTCAAGGCATCAACACGTATGCATTTCAAATTTCAAATTTTTATATTTAGTAAGAAAAAGTTATTTAAAACTACATAAAAAAAACAATGCCCAATTAGTACACATTAATTTTAATTTTATTAAAAATTAAATATAAATGTATAAATACTTTTCTCCTCAAGGCGTTGAACATTTCATTACAGAATAGGAAACTTGCCCTCATCGAAGATGAACTTGACATTCTTAGTTCCTGAGGCATCACGGTGAGTTGGGGTTGTATGCCTAGCCTAAGCGTGGGCATGCACACTACCATGTATGAAAACAGGACCACAGCTCACCTAGAGCTCTCTATGGCCCTTCATGACTCATAAGAAATATATTCTCTATACACTCACCCCAACTCCATAGCAACATAGCTGGACCCTTGACTCACCTATGATTACTTAGCTATTCAGGATGAGCCATTGGCTCACCTATGCACTCACCCCCTTGGCTGCCTAGGTTGGGAGCAGGACCTAAGCACTCCCACTTGGGATCATTAGAGGATTGTGGATTGGAGACTAAGACCTCGGGATCATCAAGGTTGTGTAACTGTCTCCCTACAGTGACAGTTCCACCATGACCTAGCTTAGAGAAAAGGGACGTTAACCTTACACTTATACCTATTGCATATACGATACGCCTCTCAAGATATCATACCTACACCTGCAGCTCCTATGATGCAACCTTCCCAATGACCTGAATCATAATACACAGCTAGTAGGGCTGATATCACCCTCCTATCGAGTTGAGGAGAACTCGCCACCTGTCTTGAGGTTGCTTGGGCTCCAATACTCCTAGAGTCTATATAATGGCATCATAAGTGTAACCACAATCATAACAAGAGCAACAAGAATCATACAACATATACAAAGTGTTCAAGGTCTCTCACAACCACCCCTTTCCTCTCTAAGCCTACCTTGGTCTTCTCCTCTTCCACCTCCGATGATCTTGGGCCATTTAAGTGCCCACCATCTTCCTAGAGGTCAATGACTGATCGCCTCTGACTTCTTTTACCCACAATCTGTAGTCATATATGTTAATGTATTTTATTATACATGGTATGATACACAATGCACAAAAGTGATATAACAATACATGACATGTATTCAACAACACTGACGAAAAGAATTTTCCTCAGTTGCTTTTCATCTAAAAACTTATTCTGTAATTTAATAGTCAAAAGCAAAATAGAATAAACAAATATGCTTGGAGGTTGATTTCATAATCTTCACATAAAAATTTAAGGAGATGCCAACAAAAGCATGAAATGATACAGAACACTTGTGATCTTAGTTGAGATTACAAAACAGAAGAAAGAAATGAAAATTTTAAAAGTTTGCACAAGATTTTTCAAAGGATTTGAAATATGAATAATCAGACCCTGACAGTTTTAAAGCTGTGTAGCATGGACTCTCTGGTAGATATATTGGATCTAACTGTCAAGCCTCTTCTAGAACCCTAGATCTTATGATGGGACTTGGCTCAAAATACATACAAGGGCTGGGTAGGGCTACAGGGAAACATCCTGAACATTCAAATGCCTTATATGTCATATAATACTGAAATGAAAATTGTTATCCCCTTTAAGGATACAACTGCATAGTGAAATTTAGAAAGATGTCGTTGAAAGAAAAAGTTCGTGAAAGTCTTTCCATGTGAGGCAAGAAAAACTTTTTCATTATCAAATTTGAGCTTGTCATTCTTCTTCCATCATAACATAAGTAGGATTTTGTTGGTCACACATAACATTTTGTTATTGTCATGGGTAACATGACGACAGACGTTTTCTACCCCCCTACTACTGCAATAAATAAAGAAATTCATAACTACACTTATCCAAGATATAATAGCTTTCCAGATCAAAGTAGAAGTTAACATGAAGTAGATAGTTGTGACTGCAAAAAAATCTGGTTTTGCTGCAAAAAGAATTCCCCATTTATCATCAATCCTTCAAGCCAATATAAGAAAGAATAATGATAGCTGCTTCTGTTCGATGAAGAAAGGAATAATTTAAAATAGTTCTTATACTATTCTAAGATTTATTGCTGGTTAAATGACCAGATTATTTGGGGATTAGTCGGGCTTTGATCCGGATAACCAGGTGCCAATAAAAAAAAAAAAATACAAGATTATTCACAAAACTAGGAAATTATTCCGAAGGAAGCTTATAAGAACATTTAAGATATTAATCTTTCCTTTTCTTTTTCTTTTTTAAAAAAAAGGAAGGGGGAAAAAAAACATTCCTATACGTTCTCCCAAAAAAGAAAAGAAAGAAAATACACGTACACATTCCACCAAAAGGAAGATTCCTCTTCTCGCCATGGCACAAATGCGAAAGCAGCATATGGCCAATAATTTAGGGCAGCTTGACGCACGAATGGAGCTGCACGCTCCTCTGTTTCTGAGAAGAAAATGACTTTAACCTGTTATCCAGAATTGAAAAATCAATTAAGGATGATAATAGATATAAAAAATTAAAATAAAATAAAAAAACATGAATCTACCCATGGTATTGAAACCAAACAGTGCAAGAATGAGCGTGGCAGTGCCATCAAAGAAGGAACGCATGCCTTACATATCATCATGTTGTAAAGTATCAATTTGGATGGGTAGCACAGTCAGCTAAAATAAAATATATAACTTGGATTTCACGGAAAGAAATAAAAGAACTAAAGACATGATTGCACGTAGCATTTCTTCCTCTTATTTGTTTCAAGGGTCCATAAGAAGATTGCTGGATCATAATTTTTGGTCAAGTAGTAACTGTTAAATAGTTTTATTGGTGTGACAATAAATTATAATCAAAATTATCAAAGTGTAAAATAACACATAGTACACAGTAAATAAAATAGACTGATTAGCAATATATGGGAACTGAAAATAATTTGTACCTTATGAGGACTGCTTTTTCCCACAAAACTTTGTAGCTGGAATAAATATATAATTCCATATCAGTTCCAATAAAAAGGCCATTAAAAAACATGAAAGCAAGAGAAACATTATTATCTCCAATGCAAGCTGGTTTCAGTTAAAAGTACTATGCAAAATGATAATGGAATATCAAAAGTCATTAGTGATTTATGTCAGGCAAGCATGCAGCTTGACAATTGAGAAGTAGGAAGGACTAAACTAGGTAAAACTCTAATGTCGGCCATCATTCGCACAGAGATGCTGCCTTCACAGCTGAACAGATTTTCTCAAACTTGTCTGCCAACCTTTTACAATTGCCCCAATTAATGGCTTCGTGTGCATGGTAAATTCCGCATACATGAAAAAGAGGAGGGTCAATTACTCCTCCTTTTTTCTTTTTCTTTTTTTCTCCTTGTACATTTGAGGAAAGGGGGGAATCAAACCATGACCTCCTAATGATGTAAACTAGTTCTCGCCACTGCCTAACTCCAGTGGTTAAAGATAAATTATGCTGTCCACCCCAAAGGTTTGGCTTCAATACACTTGCTACCCTATGGTATTAATATTTACACTGACTTCCTCTATTTGGGAAATCATGTAATAGATTTCCTCCTGTTGCTAACTGACCATTGGTGATAAAATTGAAATATGATGACATCATATTTTGAAATTTCAAAATGCCTACTCTACCCTCGATATAAGTTATAACTAGCCCAAATGGTGACATGTGTCACTCTAAGCCAGATCATCTATCACCACCACTTCTCTTTCCACATAAACATTAATTGGACACAGCAACCCCATTACCATTGTCAAAGGTGGAGGGCATGGGATTCATTATGGCTCATATAATGGTGGATCTATCAAAAATCAAAGAGAGAGATAAAAGATGGAGGGAAAGAGGCTGCTAGAGAAATATGGGTCTTGGACCTGTTGGTGGAAGTGAATCATCAAAGATGATTTTGTTCAGGTTTTATTTGGAGAAGAGGGTTGTGATGATTATGTTGAGAGGGTTGCGAAGATTATGTTGAGAAAAAAAGGTTTTGGGTGCTAAATTGGAGGAAATAATAAGGGCTTTAATTCATAAAGTTTAAAGAATAAATTGACATCATCTGTTAATAGTGTTTCCAACAAAGTCTAACAAGGGTGGTCAATGTTGTTTTTATATGATAGGGTCAATGAGAGTATTATGGCCAAACCTTAGGAGTGGTCAGTGTAATTTAGCCATAAAAAATTCTTTTACCTTCTCTTTTTAAGTGAAAAGAACATGGTCAAATTGTTACTCATCTTACCCAAACCTATATCAGTTTAATAGAGAGCATGAGTGAGACAAAAAGAAGGGTTTAGAAAAGAAAAAGAAAAAGAAAAATGCTGGAGTCCCCATCCAATAATGAACTTAGTCATGATTATGCAAATATTAAATTCAAGAGAATATTGCATGATATTGATCAAATGCTAATTATCAGAAAAGACTCCTAACTAAATAATGATTTCTTGTCATATTGCTTTTTCAGTGCATCAATCTATGAAATTCCACTCCAGCATTACAACGTAATGCAAGCCTAGTCAATCGTTCCCAACAAAAGTTCATTCCTTCTACCTTATTCTCCACAAATTAACTTCAAAATTCAAGATAATTATAATCTGTTACGGTCACAAACACTAGAACCATCCAACCTTATTGAACTCTAAACCCACAACCTTTCTTGGCTGTAAAACTACTAAAAATTCAAGTGTAGACAGAATCATCCAAGTTTCCTAAACTATCCTACGCCACAATTTAGTCATTACAAAATGTGTATATGGACCCAGGAAAGAGTGTATTTATTACCAATGAATCCTTTGAGTAGTATAGAATGCGAGGCAAACTTAGGATTGTGGTTGCAAACCAATTAGTAACAGCATCAACAGAAAGCTCTCCCTCATACCTGCATCAAACAATCAAAACGATGTTAAAATTTCCTTTAGAATCCATTAAGTAGAAAATTATAAGACAAATCCCATAATATATATATATATGTATGTATACATATATATATATAGAGAGAGAGAGAGAGAGATTGCATTCGACATAAATAGAAATGTGCAAAGTCATAAAGCTTGTGTGTTGACTTTAAAACTCACAATGCAGCATGAGGGCAGCTTTCAAAATTTAAACCTCAGGCGGAAACTCACCTAATTAGACAATTTGCAGTGTTACATCCAGAGGGAAATGCAATGAGTGAAGGCAAGCCTGTACATATCAAATGAAGTTAAAATAGGGGAAGAAGTCAAGTGCTTATAACAATAGTAGTTGTTCTCCCAACTCTTTAACAAGCATAATCAAACAATATATATAAATGGCAAACAAGAAAATATAAAATAATTTATTCAATTGAAAGCATGACTAAATTCCAGAAAGTGATAGAAAGTTCTTAATAGGAAGAAAATCAAGTGACAATCATTTCAGTCAAAAAATCCAGATTTACTGTCTACTAGGGGTGGGCATTGATTGGTTTGGGTCAGGCTTCCACTTTATAGCAAGAATAAATGCATTATCCCAAGGCCTGCCCAACCTCGGGCCTAATCTAACCATCCCAAATTCGGCCCTAAAAATATACTTCTACATCCCAAGCCCACACAATTAACTTGGTATATTCTTTGTGCAGTTCATTTATGTCAGGATGTAGTCCTATCTTTTTGCGGTTCCAATTGCAGTTTTTTAAAAATTTAGTCTGCAGTGCTTAATCAGTCACATTGCATATAATTCATGTAAATTATATGAAAGAGAGCAAATATTTGATCCATAGCTTAGGAGATCAATATCTGCTTGGTGAGATTTTGTGCTGTAAAATCCCAAAGATTGCTCAATGAACTATTTTGGAGGTGGATAGAGGCAAAGAGTCCTAGTTTTTTTTTAGTTTCTTGGTAATTATTCTAAAATTGAAATTTAAAAAATCTGACAAACTATTTACCATTTTGAAAGGAAGGCTGCCCCGTAAATGTCTTCTCAGCAAGGAAAGTAGCAAGCTGAACTTCTCCAAGTTCAACCATTCCAGTATTTGCTATGCCATCCAACAGAGAAGCTGAACAAAGAAACGAAAACAAAACCACTTCTATCAACAAGGTAATCTAGAAACATAAAACTTCATAGAGAAAGTGAAATAGAACCAAGTTGATCAGTCCAACCAAGAAAAGGAAAAAGACAAAAGAGAAGAATAAAGAATGATACAAGAAAACAAATATTAGCCAAGGTAAGCAATTTGTTACTTAGATTCTTATAGCAGAACAACTCCTTTTTCAATGTTCACCGAGTACAAAAGACAAAATGCATATGCTTTTGCTTCCAGACTTGCATCAACAAAAAAAGAAAAAAGAAAATAGACAAGAACTATGTTGGCATTCTTTTAAATCAATGGTCCAATTTATTTTTTTTTGGCAAAATTCATTTACCTCCCTATGGTATGGTCCCCGTAGCACTTTACCCCTTATCTTTTAAAAATAGCCACAAGCCTCCCATGTGGTTGTGGATTAAATTGCAATAATAACTCTGTTAACTTTAGCAATAAAAAGACAATTATACCCTTGTTTTCTTCCTCTACTTCACATTATTTGCGTAAGAAAAAAAAAATATAAATAAATAAATCAAACTTGCCTCAATTATGAAACTTGACTTCTAATTTAATTTCTAAATTTGTAACCTAATTACTAATTTAATCACATCTTAAGTTATAATATATTCATATATATATATATTATCATTAGCAGGCAAAACAGAGTTTGAAAAAAAAATTTGAAAGTGTAAACAAAAAAAGAAACGCAATAAACAAATGGCTAAACAATAGAAGAACTGTAGAAGCATGGGAGGGTTGGTGAATCTCAGACAAATGTGCTAAGATTTGGCATTACGATTTCAAAAAAGGGACCGAAAGCAAACTCGATATCATATTATTTCTTCATCACAGAAACAAGATTACATATTACCCAAGTCTCTGTGTATATATAGTGCGTATATATATTAATTGTTTAATAAGTTAAGATTGAGTTTTGTCATTCGGTTTGCAGGAATTCGCAGATTCTACCAATTGCATTACAGTGACAGGGGAGTTTGTGATGTGGCCAAGGCAATGGCTCAGAGGAGGGAGACGGTGGCTGGGTGGCAGGGAGGGAGATGGTATCTAGAGGGTGGGGATGATGGCATGGGAAAGAGGGAGGGAGTGGGGGTGGCTGGGAGGTGGGAGAGTAAGGAAGGGGTGGCTAGCATGGTGGAGGAGGTGATGGTAGGTTTACATTTAGGGTTTTTTTTTTTTTCTTTTGGAAAAGATGATGGAAGGGGCAATTTTGTCTTTTTACCTTAAAAAGTTGACTTTAATTAATTATTTTTCTTCCCAACTCTCTCAAAATGCACGTGTAGTATAATTTATATTAGTTTTAGACAAAAAAATGTGAAGGGAGCAATTTAATCCAAAATCACACGATGGTTCATTGGTTATTTTTAAAAGACAGGGCTATGCTATTGGACCAAACCACAGGGAGGTGAAATGGATTTTGCCCCTTTTTTTATTTAAATATGTTGATCTCATTTTATGCTTTCTAATCACTATGCTAACTTTCAATCTATAACATGGAGAAACAGTTGAGTCTAGAACCATAGGGTTTGGCAATTTCATGATTTATATTGTAGCAAGGGTGAAGTGCAATCCAATATCCATAGAGGGGTTTGGAAAGGGAAAACTCACCAGCCTCAAGCACTTGACAATTTTAAAGAGGCGTCAAAGAGTCAAGGAAGGATAAACTCAAGTCATAAACAAGAAGGATGTCCAAGTGACAAGAAGACCAAAATGCTTTAAATAGAACCACCTAGGGTAAAGACTTGACTTTAGAAGACATTTATGCTAGTCCTGGTCAAGATTGGTGACCATTTTGGTAAATGAAATATGACCTCCTAGCCATCCAACAACCATAACATAGGATCTAGTTTTTTTTTTTTTTTTTTTTTTTTTTTAATCGGCCATAAGTTAGGTTCTAGTTTAAAATTTTAAATCCTTGAGCAAGACCAATTTCAAATGAAACTAGATTTACAGAGTTTCAATTTGAGCACAATTTTCGCCCTAAACAAAGTTAAAATGAGAGTCAATAATCTTTTGAAGTTGGCCCTGTGTTTCTGGGGGAAGAAATCAAACAGACTTGAATGATGAACTATTTTGGCCAGCCAAACTGGGTGCAGTTTGAAAAAAATAAACTAGTCATTATCTAGCCGTTGGAACACGCATTATACATAAGTTTCTTTCATTTTAAACCTAGAACCTGATGATTTGTATAGCGATCCCGAGTTTACCCTTGTTGTACAGTGATCCGGACTTGTGTCTGTGGATGTTAGTAGTTGGTTATTATCTTGTTTGCATCCTTTTCCACTTTGTATTTGAGTTATAGGATGTGTTGGGCAGGTCTGTTACAGGTTGGTTGTGTCTGGGAGCCAAGTGTTGCTGTCCAGAATTTTGGGCCTTCACTCGAGCGAGGGTTTGGTCGCTTGAGCGAGGGGTATGTTTTGTGTTTGGTGGGTCGAGCCAGAGTGACTTCGCTCGAGCAAGCGATTGCGTCTGGTTCAGATGCTGAGAGTTGCATTTTTTGGCTCGAGCGAGCTTCCTTCGCTCGAGCGATCTGGTTTGTCTTCGCTCGAGCGAGCGTTCCTTCGCTCGAGCGTGCGTCTGGTTGCAGACCTGATGGTTTGAGTTTTTGGCTCGAGCGAGATTTTCTTCGCTCGAGCGAGCTTCTAAGTTTTTGGCTCGAGCGAGACCTTTTTGGCTCGAGCGAGAGTTTCTGTGTCTGGTCGCTCGAGCGACCAAGTCTTCGCTCGAGCGAGCCTGTTTATATCAGTTAGCAGCAGCCGTGTTGAACTTCACTTTTTCAAAACTTTTTCATCTTTAAACCCTAGATCTGAGACTCTCTCTCTCTAGACTTGTCTTCTCTCTAAGAAATCATCTCTTTCTAGTGTGAATCTACCCTAGGTGCTTTGTTAAAAAGATAGAGGGTGACTTGGGCTTCGATTTAATCTGAAAATCTTTGGATTTGGAGCACGTTGGTTGTTGGGTCTTCATCTCTTTTTGAGCTCAAACTTTGAGGTAGGGATATCTTACTCCTCTTTATGGATTTTGTCTTTGAATTTTAGCATGTTGATATGTTGGGAGTTGTTGTGTAATTTTGAGAAAACTTTGGGCCTTTGTGTAATTTTACAAAAGTTGGGGTTTTGTCTTTAATAAACCTAAATGCCAGTTTGGCATAGAAAGATGAGTTAGATGATGGATTATGGATGAAAATGGAACCTTAGGGTTGTTTTGTTAATTATGGAAATTTGCCTTAATTGTTTTAATTAATTAATGCGTATAATTAATTAAAGAAAATGAGGAATTGAATTGGAAATGTTGAGATTAGAAGTGTATGGGATTAAAGGGTGTAGTTGAATTACTTATCACTCACCGAATTGAAATGTTGATTTAATATCCATTTGTGCATTTATTTTCTGTTTAGAAATAACTGCTTTGGGCTATCGGTGGAGGATAGTCGTGATTGTTGTAGACAATGCATGATGATTAGGCAAACGAAAACTAATCAATGGAATGTGTCATGGGACTTGACGGTTGATAGAATACATTAACTTTATGTATTGATTGAATGTATGTAGAACCTATGTGTTTATATGCATTATGTGTAGAGGAGGAGATGGGGGATGTACTCCGCGGTTTAGGGAAAGATGGGGGATGTACCTCTAAACCGGATAGTGTTGGGAGGAGATGGGGGATGAACTCCGTAGATACAGCTCATATGCTTATCTTTGAGAACTATGGATACAGCTCATATGCTTATCTTTGAGAAGTATAGATACAGCTCTTATGCTTATCTTCGGTTGTGTGATATAGTTCTTATACTTATCTGCTGAGGTGTTGATATAGCTCATATGCTTATCGGTTAATGTGATGACATAGCTAGTATGCTTATTTATCGAAAATGGAAAATGAAAAGTAACATAGACTTGTAAGTCATGTAATTGAAATGTGATATAAGTGGGTGTATCAGTGTTGACCATCTATCAACTGCTAATCTTTTAGTCATTGTTCATAGTTGGTTTAGTATATTTCTACTGGGCTGTGGCTCACCCTATATGGGAACATCATTTTCAGGTACAGGTAGCATGCCACCTCCAAGGACATAGCTTGGGAGGCTAGAGGCGGGTAGACTTTTTGTGTCTATGTTCTTTTGTTGTATTACATGTAGACTCAAGCCAAGGGCATAATGTGTAATAGAGTTAGTACTCTTTTTTTGTAACCAAGTGTTAACTTGGAAAGCTGTAAGCCCGTAGGGCATTTGCTTTTGTTGTTAACATGTAATACCTTTTGTAATCAAGTACTCTGATGAATAGAAGAATGTTGAACTTTTGTATATCAATGCATGTCTATATTGATGGGTTTGATGTTATATTTTGAGGGCGTTACAACTTGGTATCAGAGCGTACCGGGTTCGAATACTTTGGGTACGTGAGAAGTGATTAGGATCACAATGGGTTTGTCTCGCTTGGTAGAGACTTAAGTGTAGTGTCATATGCTATGTGTTTAAATTGATAACATGCTTATGTGATTATTTGGGTATGGGATTTAATTTCTAGGATGTTGATTGGATCCTTGGGTTTCTGAGAGTCTTGTTGGAAAAGCACTTGATCAATGCTGTTTCTAACCGGAACTCTAGTAACGCCACGGGACTATCATTATCCGGAAATGAAATTCGTAAGTGCTTATGTGTTTATGTGCTTACGTGGAATGAATTACAGTTGTCCATGCATTAGGACGCGAGTGTTTAGTTTCGGCACATTTTTAAATGTGCTAATGTTCTTTGTTTCCTTTATTAGGATGTCAGGATGAGGAAGAGGTGGTAGGCGTGGTAGGCCTAGGCAACAGGAAGTGCCTATACCGGATGAGATTCCGGCAGTACAAGAGGGAGTTGGTCAGGCCAATGTGGCCGAGCCAGCGGGTCAGCAGGCTATGAGTGCTTTGGCCCGACAGATAGCGGGAGCTTTGGGTATTCTCAGGGCTGGAAATCAGGCAGTTGAGGCAGGGCCTTCTTTCTTGAAGAGGGAGTTCTCCCGGTCTAACCCGGAGGAGTTTGTTGGGGATCCAAAGGAACCACTGAAAGCAGACGAGTGGTTGGAGCAAATGAGTAAGACGTTCGAGATGCTTGGCATCGAGGACGGAGCACTAAAAGTGACCTTGGCATCCTTCCAGCTGAAGGGAGACGCGGGTCAATGGTGGAAGTATGAGAAAGTCCGTGTTGGTGGTACTTGGGAGGCGTTTGTAAATGCTTTCCAGGAGAGGTTCTTATCTGCAGTTGCTAGGGAGAAGCTGAGAGATCAGTTTAGCCGACTTAATCAGCAGGGTTTGTCTGTGGCCGAGTTTGAGGCTACGTTTACTAGCTTGTCCAAGTTTGCACCTGAACTCGTGGCGTCTGAGGAGCGCCGTTGTTACGAGTTTGAGCGGAAGTTGAGGCGTGGCCTCAAGCTGAGGGTTGGTGGTTCTTATATTCGAGAGTATAGACATTTGGTGGATGTTGCAGCTCATATGGAGCTCTTGATACAGGAGGAGGATGAGGAGAAGAATAGAGGTTCCAAGAGGAGCCAAGATGGCCAGGGAGATGGCAGGAGACAGAGGGGTTATAACCCTCAGCAGTCTCAGGGTGGTGTGGCTAGGTCGACTTTCCCAGTACCGAGTGCAGGCTCCGGGAGGGGCAATCAGGGGGAGTTCACCTGTTACAAGTGTGGCCAGCCGGGTCACAAGGTTTCGGTTTGCCCGCAGAAGGGCGGAGGTCAGAGAGCTGCATCTTCTTCAGCTAGACCGTAGAGTCAGAGTTCGGGCAGGGGTTAGCCCTTGTCTTGTTATCAGTGTGGACAGCCTGGGCACCTGAAGAGGTTCTGCCCACAGTTGAGTGCCACTTCAGGGGCGTCTGGTTCTAAGCAGACGCAGAGTTATCAGCCAACTCAGTCTATGCAGGCCTCGAGGCCAATCTGGGGGCTTCGTCGTCCCAGTCAGTACAGCAGTCTTATGCTCCTAGAGGTGAGCAGGTGGATCAGGGGCCTACAGGGCGCGTGTATGCTGTTACCGCGCAGGACCTAGTACCGGCTCCATCAGTAGTGAAAGGTACCTTTCTGTTTTGCAACTCGGTTGCTAGAGTGTTGATAGATACGGGTGCATCTCATTCTTTTGTATCTGCTGCATTTGCATCTGTGTTGGAGTTGGAGTTAACACTATTGGCATCTCCTATTTGTGTTGTGTCACCTATTGGGGGTGAGTTGATCTTGAAACACGGATGTAGAGGTTGTGATATTGAGGTCGCCGACCATCGGCTTCTGTTTCCATTTGTAGTTATGCCCATGAAGGGCTTTGATGTTATTTTGGGTATGGACTGGTTATCGTCATACCGGGCAGTTATTGATTGCTACCGCCAGAGGATCACTTGTTGTACCGTGAGCGGGAAGTGTTTCCATTTCTTGGGAGACCGGGTTGGTAGTGTCGTACCACCAGGGTATGATCCGCGAGGGCGGAGTGAGCTTAGTGGTTTACTTGCTAGCTTTGAGAGTGGTGAGTGTGACGAGACCTAGGTTGTGTTGCCGAGGGTAGTTTGTGAGTATTCGGATGTTTTTCCCGAGGATCTTGTTGATTTGCCACCTCACCGAGAGACAGAGTTCTCTATTGATTTAGTGCCCGGCACGGCGCCGATTTCTATGGCACCTTATCGTTTTGCCCCAGCAGAGTTGATTGAGTTGAAAGTTCAGCTCCAAGAATTGCTAGATAAGGGCTTCATTCGCCCTAGTGTATCGCCGTGGGGAGCACCGGCCCTCTTTGCTAAAAAGAAAGACGGTGCCTTGAGATTGTGTATCGACTACCGGAAGTTGAATCGGGCTACGGTTAAGAATAAATACCCTATGCCCCGTATAGATGATTTGTTTGACCAGTTGAAGGGTTCCCGTTGTTTCTCTAAAATAGACTTGAGATCGGGTTACCACCAGTTGAGGGTCAGGGAGGAGGATATTCCAAAGACGGCATTCCGTACGCGGTATGGCCATTATGAGTTTCTGGTAATGCCGTTTGGGCTTACCAACGCACCGGCAGTCTTTATGGACTTGATGAACCGGATTTTCCGGGAATTCTTGGATCGTTTTGTAGTCGTTTTTATGGACGACATTCTTATCTATTCACCTTCTGAGGAGGAGCACGAGGAACACTTGAGAGTGGTGCTTGAGTTGCTTAGAGCCTATAGGCTATATGCCAAGTTTGGGAAGTGTGAGTTTTGGCTAGGAGAGGTCAAGTTCTTAGGCCATGTGGTTTCCGGGGAAGGGGTGTCTGTTGATACATCCAAGACTGAGGCAGTGCAAGATTGGGCGCAGCCTAAGAGTGTGTTCGAGATCCGCAGTTTTCTGGGATTAGCTGGGTATTACCGTCGGTTTGTGAAGGATTTCTCCAGGTTAGCTTCACCGATGACTAGATTGACTCGAAAGGGAGTCAAATTTGTATGGAGTGAGACTTGTGAAGAGTCGTTCCAGGAACTGAAAGTTAGATTGACCACCGCTCCGGTCTTGATTATTCCGGAGAGAGGTTTGGGTTATGCAGTCTATTGTGATGCCTCACGAGAGGGTTTGGGTTGTGTGTTGATGCAAGAAGGGAAAGTGGTAGCTTATGGCTCACGTCAGTTAAAAATTTACGAGAAGAATTACCCTACGCATGACCTAGAGTTAGCTGCTGTGATCTTTGCCTTGAAAATCTGGAGGCAGTACCTTTATGGTGAGAGATTCGAGGTGTTCTCGGATCATAAGAGTCTGAAATATCTGTTTTCACAGAAAGACTTGAACTTGAGGCAGAGGAGGTGGATGGAGTTTATTGAGGATTATGACTTTGAGTTGCACTATCATCCGGGGAAGGCCAATGTTGTGGCCGATGCCCTTAGCAGAAAATCCATAGGTGATGTAGCTTGTATAGCCATCCGGGACTAGGAGATGTTGGGGGCAATTGGCGAGTTTGATTTGCTTCTGCGCGAATCCGTTGAGGCTGCGGCCTTGTTTTCTGTTGTTGCGCAGCCTACACTTGTGACTCGAGTGTTAGAGGCACAGAGAGGTGACCTTGAGGTAGAATCCCTCCGAGAGAAGATCTCCAGTGGGAAGGTTGAGAAGGGTTTGACGGTGTATCCCGACCTGAGTGTGAGATACCGAGATCGTTTGTTTGTGCCGGAGTCTTGCCGAGAGGAGGTACTCCGAGAGTTTCATCATTCGCGCCTTGCGGTGCATCCGGGAGGTACTAAGATGTATCAGGATTTAGGTCGCCAGTTTTGGTGGCGGGGTATGAAGAGAGATGTGGCAGTTTTCGTGTCTAAGTGCCTTACTTGTCAGCAAGTAAAGGCCGAGCATCAGAGGCCAGCGGGTTTGTTGCAACCCTTGCCTATTGCCGAGTGGAAGTGAGAGCATGTCACTATGGACTTCGTTGTAGGTCTTCCGAGGACTGTAACGCCCTCAAAATTTAACCCATTGAATATAAAACAAGACATGCATTATTAAAAGAAACATTATATTATTTCAATCATCAGAGTATTACGAAATAAAACATCATAATAAATGCCCTACGGGCTTACATCTTGCCAAGCCAATACTTGGACACAATTCCATGAGTTCTAACTCAAAACAAATAAAGCCCTCGGCTTGAATGTTTACATAGTTCAGATAAAACAAATAACACAAATAAAGCAAATCTTCAAGTCCAATTCCTCACAAGCTAAGTCTTTGGGGGTTGTGAACCACCTGAACCTGAAAATGAAGTTCCCATATAGGGTGAGCCACAGCCCAGTAGAGAAATACTAAACCAAGCATAAGAATTAACTAAAGCAGTAGCACCCGATACATGGTTAACATAAAATATTCAGTTTACAATATTATGACACGAATGTCTACGTTGTCTATGACACATGGTCTATGACACAATACACTTTTCATTCATACAAACATGGCTCAGAACCTGGCCAAACAACTCAACAAGGATAACAAATCAGGTTAAACCTTCTTATAACAAATCAAACACTCATGCTGGTGTTATAACAAATCCCAATCAAATCCACTTCCATACTTCCCAACTGACACACATGGTGGTGATGTATCATATCAACAACAAATAGAAATATTTCTATTATCAATAAGCACACACATATGTGATGCTACTGGAGTCCATCCCCTATCTCCTCCCAACAAATCCGGTTTAGAGGTCCATCCCCTATCTTCCCCTAAACCGTGGAGTTCATCCCCTATCTCCTCCAAAACCAAATGCATATGCAACATAATCTATATTTGCCATATACAATACATAATCAATACACGAATGTTCTGTATTAACTCAACAATTAAATGAATGACTCAATTTCAGTTATACCTAAGCCGCATGCAAGGTCTACAACAATCAATGGCTATCCTCCACCGATAGCCCAAAACAATTATTTCTAAACAAGAAATAAATATTGTAACGCAAATAATCTCAATTTCACAGATGAGTGATTAAATATCCAACTACATTAATTTATCTCATAATTCCCCCAATTTCATGAATTAAACCCAATATCACGATTTTCCCTTAAATTAATTATATAAATTAATCTATGACAAACCCTAAGGTTTCTCCCAAAATTACCAAACTACCACCACATACCAAAATACCACCACTTAGGATTAAAACGTATAGATGGAGTAGGAAATCCCTACCTCAAGAAAGAACCCAAAAAGATGATGATGAAGAAGGTGCTCGAAACTCCAGAGTGCTCCAAACCGACAACTGCTCAGATTAAATGGAAGCCCCCACTCTCCTCTATCTTATTTGTAAAAGAACTAGGGTAGAAACACACCCTAACTAGATCAAACCTAGGAGAAAAGGTGTTTAGAGAAGAAGAAAAGTCGGACTTTAGGGTTTGAGATCAAAAAGAATGAAAAACTGCCCTAAAAATCCCGCTTTTACGTTTAAATACTGGACAGGCTCGCTCGAGCGAGGACCTGGTCGCTCGAGCGACCAGACACAAGAAACTGACCTCGATCGAGCGAAGAGAAGCTCGCTCGAGCCAAAGACAAACCAGCTCGCTCGAGCGAAGAAAAGCTCGCTCGAGCCAACAAACACTGCGTTCAGGTCTAGGTACTGGACGCAATCCTTGCTCGAGCCAAGAAAGGCTCGCTCGAGCGACGAACCAAAGAGGAAGACCTCGCTCGAGCGAAGATAAGCTCGCTCGAGCGACCAAGCCAAAAACTGAACATGCAGACTTGGTTTCTAAACCCAACCAATCTGCAACCAACCTGCTAAACACATCCTATAACCCAAGAATAAGAAATTAAAGGACAATAACAACAAATATAACAGTGGAATCCACGGACCGTAAGTCCGGATACAATAATCAAATGGGAAAAGACCGGGGTCGCTATAAGGACTCAGCGGGGTAGTGATGCTATTTGGGTGGTTGTAGACCGGTTGACTAAGTCGGCGCACTTCATTCCCATGCGCGTGAGAGATTCGGTAGATCATCTTGCCGACTTGTATATTCGGGACATAGTGAGATTGCACGGGGTCCCGGTGACGATTGTCTCGGATAGAGACCCTCGTTTTACTGCCAGGTTGTGGCAGAGTTTGCAGAGTGCCTTGGGTACTAAGTTGACCTTTAGTACAGCTTATCATCCTCAGACTGACGGGCAGTCCGAGCGTACTATTCAGATCCTTGAGGATATGCTTCGGGGTTGTGTGCTTGACTTCAGTGGGACGTGGGAGAGGCACTTGCCCTTAGTGGAGTTTGCCTACAACAACAGTTTTCAGTCTAGCATCGGTATGGCACCGTTTGAGGCCTTGTATGGCCGACCGTGTAGGTCTCCGGTTTGTTGGGCCGAGGTGGGTGATGTACCCTTGTTGGGTTCGGAGTTGGTTAGGGAGACGACGGAGAAAGTTGAGCTTATCCGTAGGAGGCTTGTTACAGCCTAGAGTGGTCAGAAATCTTATGCTGACCGTAGGAGGAGGCCGTTGGCGTTTGAGATGGGTGATCATGTCTTTCTGAAGATATCACCTAGGCGAGGTTTGATGAGGTTTGGGAAGAGTGGGAAGCTATCCCCTCGGTTTATTGGTCCTTTCGAGATCCTTGAGAGGATTGGCGAGGTTGCCTATCGTTTGGCTTTGCCGCCACAGTTATCCGGAGTTCATGACGTGTTTCATGTGAGTATGCTTCGGAAGTATGAGCCGGATCCATCACATGTATTGGATTGGACCGACTTAGAGGTAGATGAGGATGCCTCATATGAGGAGAGACCGGTTCGGGTCTTGGATAGGCGGGATCAAGTCCTGCGTGGCAAGACCATTCCTTTGGTAAAGGTTTTGTAGAAACATCACAGAGTGGAGAAGGCCACTTGGGAACATGAGTTGGGGGTCCGAGAGAAATATCCGGACCTATTTGTGGACGTTTGAACATATGTTATATATATTGTTGTATTGTTGAACTTTAAGACCATTAAATATGTCTTAAGTTGTAAAACATGGCGCATGTTTTGGTTAATGATAGTAGTTGGAAACTTGCCTCAAATGGAAGTTTGTATAACATTGTATATGTTGAATATATAGTAGAAATGGGAATGTATCATGATTATTGCTTATGATATGAATTGTGAACTATGTATGTTGGAAATGGAAGAGGAATGCATGTTAAAGATGCACTTGTGTTGTATTTTGTGAAATGCCTCCTGATAAGAGATGGAATGACCGGTAATGGGTCGAGTTGTTAAATGTTGTACTGTAACATTGTTTAAAATGGAGAAAAACCTACTTTCGAAAACTTGTTCTCAATTTCGGGGACGAAATTCTTTAAGGGGGGGAGGTTATAGCGATCCCAGGTTTACCCTTGTTGTACAGTGATCCGGACTTGTGTCCGTGGATGTTAGTAGTTGGTTATTATCTTGTTTGCATCCTTTTCCACTTTGTATTTGAGTTATAGGATGTGTTGGGCAGGTCTGTTACAGGTTGGTTGTGTCTGGGAGCCAAGTGTTGCTGTCCAGAATTTTGGGCCTTCGCTCGAGCGAGGGTTTGGTCACTCGAGCGAGGGGTATGTTTTGTGTCTGGTGGGTCGAGCCAGAGTGACTTCGCTCGAGCGAGCGATTGCGTCTGGTTCAGATGCTGAGAGTTGCATTTTTTGGCTCGAGCGAGCTTTCTTCGCTCGAGCGATCTGGTTTGTCTTCGCTCGAGCGAGCGTTCCTTCGATCGAGCGTGCGTCTGGTTGCAGACCTGATGGTTCGAGTTTTTGGCTCGAGCGAGATTTTCTTCGCTCGAGCGAGCTTCTAAGTTTTTGGCTCGAGCGAGACCTTTTTGGCTCGAGCGAGAGTTTCTGTGTCTGGTCGCTCGAGAGACCAAGTCTTCGCTCGAGCGAGCATGTTTATATCAGTTAGCAGCAGCCGTGTTGAACTTCACTTTTTCAAAACTTTTTCATCTTTAAACCCTAGATCTGAGACTCTCTCTCTCTAGACTTGTCTTCTCTCTAAGAAATCATCTCTTTCTAGTGTGAATCTACCCTAGGTGCTTTGTTAAAAAGATAGAGGGTGACTTGGGCTTCGATTTAATCTGAAAATCTTTGGATTTGGAGCACGTTGGTTGTTGGGTCTTCATCTCCTTTTGAGCTCAAACTTTGAGGTAGGGATATCCTACTCTTCTTATGGATTTTGTCTTTGAATTTTAGCATTTTGATATGTTGGGAGTTGTTGTGTAATTTTGAGAAAACTTTGGGCCTTTGTGTAATTTTACAAAAGTTGGAGTTTTGTTTTTAATAAACCTAAATGCAAGTTTGGCATAGAAAGATGAGTTAGATGATGGATTATGGATGAAAATGGAACCTTAGGGTTGTTTTGTTAATTATGGGAATTTGTCCTCATTGTTTTAATTAATTAATGCATATAATTAATTAAAGAAAATGAGGAATTGAATTGGAAATGTTGAGATTGGAAGTGTATGCGATTAAAGGGTGTAGTTGAATTACTTATCACTCACCGAATTGAAATGTTGATTTAATATCCATTTGTGCATTTATTTTCTGTTTAGAAATAACTGCTTTGGGCTATCGGTGGAGGATAGTCGTGATTGTTGTAGACAATGCATGATGATTAGGCAAACGAAAACTAATCAATGGAATGTGTCATGGGACTTGACGGTTGATAGAATACATTAACTTTATGTATTGATTGAATGTATGTAGAACCTATGTGTTTATATGCATTATGTGTAGAGGAGGAGATGGGGGATGTACTCCGCGGTTTAGGGGAAGATGGGGGATGTACCTCTAAACCGGATAGTGTTGGGAGGAGATGGGGGATGAACTCCGTAGATACAGCTCATATGCTTATCTTTGAGAAGTATAGACACAGCTCATATGCTTGTCTTTGAGAAGTATAGATACAGCTCTTATGCTTATCTTCGGTTGTGTGATATAGTTCTTATACTTATCTGCTGAGGTGTTGATATAGCTCATATGCTTATCGGTTAATGTGATGACATAGCTAGTATGCTTATTTATCGAAAATGGAAAATGAAAAGTAACATAGACTTGTAAGTCATGTAATTGAAATGTGATATAAGTGGGTGTATCAGTGTTGACCATCTATCAACTGCTAATCTTTTAGTCATTGTTCATAGTTGGTTTAGTATATTTCTACTGGGCTGTGGCTCACCCTATATGGGAACATCATTTTCAGGTACAGGTAGCATGCCACCTCCAAGGACATAGCTTGGGAGGCTAGAGGCGGGCAGACTTTTTGTGTCTATGTTCTTTTGTTGTATTACATGTAGACTCAAGCCAAGGGCATAATGTGTAATAGAGTTAGTACTCTTTTTTTGTAACCAAGTGTTAACTTGGAAAGCTGTAAGCCCGTAGGGCATTTGCTTTTGTTGTTAACATGTAATACCTTTTGTAATCAAGTACTCTGATGAATAGAAGAATGTTGAACTTTTGTATATCAATGCATGTCTATATTGATGGGTTTGATGTTATATTTTGAGGGCGTTACAACTTGGTATCAGAGCGTACCGGGTTCGAATACTTTGGGTACGTGGGAAGTGATTAGGATCACAATGGGTTTGTCTCGCTTGGTAGAGACTTAAGTGTAGTGTCATATGCTATGTGTTTAAATTGATAACATGCTTATGTGATTATTTGGGTATGGGATTTAATTTCTAGGATGTTGATTGGATCCTTGGGTTTCTGAGAGTCTTGTTGGAAAAGCACTTGATCAATGCTGTTTCTAACCGGAACTCTAGTAACGCCACGGGACTATCATTATCCGGAAATGAAATTCGTAAGTGCTTATGTGTTTATGTGCTTACGTAGAATGAATTACAGTTGTCCATGCATTAAGACGCGAGTGTTTAGTTTCGGCACATTTTTAAATGTGCTAATGTTCTTTGTTTCCTTTATTAGGATGTCAGGACGAGGAAGAGGTGGTAGGCGTGGTAGGCCTAGGCAACAAGAAGTGCCTATACCGGATGAGATTCCCGCAGTACAAGAGGGAGTTGGTCAGGCCAATGTGGTCGAGCCAGCGGGTCAGCAGGCTATGAGTGCTTTGGCCCGACAGATAGCGGGAGCTTTGGGTATTCTCAGGGTTGGAAATCAAGCAGTTGAGGCAGGGCCTTCTTTCTTGAAGAGGGAGTTCTTCCGGTCTAACCCGGAGGAGTTTGTTGGGGATCCAAAGGAACCACTGAAAGCAGACGAGTGGTTGGAGCAAATGAGTAAGACGTTCGAGATGCTTGGCATCGAGGACGGAGCACTGAAAGTGACCTTGGCATCCTTCCAGCTGAAGGGAGACGCGGGTCAATGGTGGAAGTATGAGAAAGTCCGTGTTGGTGGTACTTGGGAGGCGTTTGTAAATGCTTTCCAGGAGAGGTTCTTATCTGCAGTTGCTAGGGAGAAGCTGAGAGATCAGTTTAGCCGGCTTAATCAGCAGGGTTTGTCTGTGGCCGAGTTTGAGGCTACGTTTACTAGCTTGTCCAAGTTTGCACCTGAACTCGTGGCGTCCGAGGAGCGCCGTTGTTACGAGTTTGAGCGGAAGTTGAGGCGTGGCCTCAAGCTGAGGGTTGGTGGTTCTTATATTCGAGAGTATAGACATTTGGTGGATGCTAGAGCTCATATGGAGCTCTTGATACAGGAGGAGGATGAGGAGAAGAATAGAGGTTCCAAGAGGAGCCAAGATGCCCAGGGAGATGGCAGGAGACAGAGGGGTTATAACCCTCAGCAGTCTCAGGGTGGTGTGGCTAGGTCGACTTTCCCAGTACCGAGTACAGGCTCCGGGAGGGGCAATCAGGGGGAGTTCACCTGTTACAAGTGTGGCCAGCCGGGTCACAAGGTTTCGGTTTGCCCGCAGAAGGGCGGAGGTCAGAGAGCTGCATCTTCTTCAGCTAGACCGCTCAGGCAGGGGTTAGCCCTTGTCTTGTTATCAGTGTGGACAGCCTGGGCACCTGAAGAGGTTCTGCCCACAGTTGAGTGCCACTTCAGGGGCGTCTGGTTCTAAGCAGACGCAGAGTTATCAGCCAACTCAGTCTGTGCAGGCCTCGAGGGCCAATCCGGGGGCTTCGTCGTCCCAGTCAGTACAGCAGTCTTATGCTCCTCGAGGTGAGCAGGTGGATCAGGGGCCTACAGGGCGCGTGTATGCTGTTACCGCGCAGGACCTAGTACCGGCTCCATCAGTAGTGAAAGGTACCTTTTTGTTTTGCAACTCGGTTGCTAGAGTGTTGATAGATACGGGTGCATCTCATTCTTTTGTATCTGCTGCATTTGCATCTGTGTTGGAGTTGGAGTTAACACTATTTGCATCTCCTATTTGTGTTGTGTCACCTATTGGGGTGAGTTGATCTTGAAACACGGATGTAGAGGTTGTGATATTGAGGTCGCCGACCATCGGCTTCCGTTTCCATTTGTAGTTATGCCCATGAAGGGCTTTGATGTTCTTTTGGGTATGGACTGGTTATCGTCATACCGGGCAGTTATTGATTGCTACCGCCAGAGGATCACTTGTTGTACCGTGAGTGGGAAGTGTTTCCATTTCTTGGGAGACCGGGTTGGTAGTGTTGTGCCACCGGGGTATGATCCGCGAGGGCGGAGTGAGCTTAGTGGTTTACTTGCTAGCTTTGAGAGTGGTGAGTGTGACGAGACCCAGGTTGTGTTGCCGAGGGTAGTTTGTGAGTATTCGGATGTTTTTCCCGAGGATCTTGTTGATTTGCCACCTCACCGAGAGACAGAGTTCTCTATTGATTTAGTGCCCGGCACGGCGCCGATTTCTATGGCACCTTATCGTTTTGCCCCAGCAGAGTTGATTGAGTTGAAAGTTCAGCTCCAAGAATTGCTAGATAAGGGCTTCATTCGCCCTAGTGTATCGCCGTGGGGAGCACCAGCCCTCTTTGCTAAAAAGAAAGACGGTGCCTTGAGATTGTGTATCGACTACCGGAAGTTGAATCGGGCTACGGTTAAGAATAAATACCCTATGCCCCGTATAGATGATTTGTTTGACCAGTTGAAGGGTTCCCGTTGTTTCTCTAAAATAGACTTGAGATCGGGTTACCACCAGTTGAGGGTCAGGGAGGAGGATATTCCGAAGACGGCATTCCGTACGCGGTATGGCCATTATGAGTTTCTGGTAATGCCGTTTGGGCTTACCAACGCACCGGCAGTCTTTATGGACTTGATGAACCGGATTTTCCGGGAATTCTTGGATCGTTTTGTAGTCGTTTTTATGGACGACATTCTTATCTATTCACCTTCTGAGGAGGAGCACGAGGAACACTTGAGAGTGGTGCTTGAGTTGCTTAGAGCCTATAGGCTATATGCCAAGTTTGGGAAGTGTGAGTTTTGGCTAGGAGAGGTCAAGTTCTTAGGCCATGTGGTTTCCGGGGAAGGGGTGTCTGTTGATACATCCAAGACTGAGGCAGTGCAAGATTGGGCGCAGCCTAAGAGTGTGTTCGAGATCCGCAGTTTTCTGGGATTAGCTGGGTATTACCGTCGGTTTGTGAAGGATTTCTCCAGGTTAGCTTCACTGATGACTAGATTGACTCGAAAGGGAGTCAAATTTGTATGGAGTGAGACTTGTGAAGAGTCGTTCCAGGAACTGAAAGTTAGATTGACCACCGCTCCGGTCTTGATTATTCCGGAGAGAGGTTTGGGTTATGCAGTCTATTGTGATGCCTCACGAGAGGGTTTGGGTTGTGTGTTGATGCAAGAAGGGAAAGTGGTAGCTTATGGCTCACGTCAATTAAAAATTCACGAGAAGAATTACCCTACGCATGACCTAGAGTTAGCTGCTGTGATCTTTGCCTTGAAAATCTGGAGGCAGTACCTTTATGGTGAGAGATTCGAGGTGTTCTCGGATCATAAGAGTCTGAAATATCTGTTTTCACAGAAAGACTTGAACTTGAGGCAGAGGAGGTGGATGGAGTTTATTGAGGATTATGACTTTGAGTTGCACTATCATCCGGGGAAGGCCAATGTTGTGGCCGATGCCCTTAGCAGAAAATCCATAGGTGATGTAGCTTGTATAGCCATCCGGGACTGGGAGATGTTGGGGGCAATTGGCGAGTTCGATTTGCTTCTGCGCGAATCCGTTGAGGCTGCGGCCTTGTTTTCTGTTGTTGCGCAGCCTACACTTGTGACTCAAGTGTTAGAGGCACAGAGAGGTGACCTTGAGGTAGAATCCCTCCGAGAGAAGATCTCCAGTGGGAAGGTTGAGAAGGGTTTGACGGTGTATCCCGACCTGAGTGTGAGATACCGAGATCGTTTGTTTGTGCCGGAGTCTTGCCGAGAGGAGGTACTCCGAGAGTTTCATCATTCGCGCCTTGCGGTGCATCCGGGAGGTACTAAGATGTATCAGGATTTAGGTCGCCAGTTTTGGTGGCGAGGTATGAAGAGAGATGTGGCAGTTTTCGTGTCTAAGTGCCTTACTTGTCAGCAAGTGAAGGCCGAGCATCAGAGGCCAGCGGGTTTGTTGCAACCCTTGCCTATTGCCGAGTGGAAGTGGGAGCATGTCACTATGGACTTCGTTGTAGGTCTTCCGAGGACTCAGCGGGGTAGTGATGCTATTTGGGTGGTTGTAGACTGGTTGACTAAGTCGGCGCACTTCATTCCCATGCGCGTGAGAGATTCGGTAGATCATCTTGCCGACTTGTATATTCGGGACATAGTGAGATTGCACGGGGTCCCGGTGACGATTGTCTCGGATAGAGAACCTCGTTTTACTGCCAGGTTGTGGCAGAGTTTGCAGAGTGCCTTGGGTACTAAGTTGACCTTTAGTACAGCTTATCATCCTCAGACTGACGGGCAGTCCGAGCGTACTATTCAGATCCTTGAGGATATGCTTCGGGGTTGTGTGCTTGACTTCAGTGGGACGTGGGAGAGGCACTTGCCCTTAGTGGAGTTTGCCTACAACAACAGTTTTCAGTCTAGCATCGGTATGGCACCGTTTGAGGCCTTGTATGGCCGACCGTGTAGGTCTCCGGTTTGTTGGGCCGAGGTGGGTGATGTACCCTTGTTGGGTTCGGAGTTGGTTAGGGAGACGACGGAGAAAGTTGAGCTTATCCGTAGGAGGCTTGTTACAGCCCAGAGTGGTCAGAAATCTTATGCTGACCGTAGGAGGAGGCCGTTGGCGTTTGAGATGGGTGATCATGTCTTTCTGAAGATATCACCTAGGCGAGGTTTGATGAGGTTTGGGAAGAGTGGGAAGCTATCCCCTCGGTTTATTGGTCCTTTCGAGATCCTTGAGAGGATTGGCGAGGTTGCCTATCGTTTGGCTTTGCCGCCACAGTTATCCGGAGTTCATGACGTGTTTCATGTGAGTATGCTTCGGAAGTATGAGCCGGATCCATCACATGTATTGGATTGGACCGACTTAGAGGTAGATGAGGATGCCTCGTATGAGGAGAGACTGGTTCGGGTCTTGGATAGGTGGGATCAAGTCCTGCGTGGCAAGACCATTCCTTTGGTAAAGGTTTTGTGGAAACATCACGGAGTGGAGGAGGCCACTTGGGAACGTGAGTTGGGGGTCCGAGAGAAATATCCGGACCTATTTGTGGACGTTTGAACATATGTTATATATATTGTTGTATTGTTGAACTTTAAGACCATTAAATATGTCTTAAGTTGTAAAACATGGCGCATGTTTTGGTTAATGATAGTAGTTGGAAACTTGCCTCAAATGGAAGTTTGTATAACATTGTATATGTTGAATATATAGTAGAAATGGGAATGTATCATGATTATTGCTTATGATATGAATTGTGAACTATGTATGTTGGAAATGGAAGAGGAATGCATGTTAAAGATGCACTTGTGTTGTATTTTGTGAAATGCCTCCTGATAAGAGATGGAATGACCGGTAATGGGTCGAGTTGTTAAATGTTGTACTATAACATTGTTTAAAATGGAGAAAAACCTACTTTCGAAAACTTGTTCTCAATTTCGGGGACAAAATTCTTTAAGGAGGGGAGGTTATAGCGATCCCGGGTTTACCCTTGTTGTACAATGATCCGGACTTGTGTCCGTGGATGTTAGTAGTTGGTTATTATCTTGTTTGCATCCTTTTCCACTTTGTATTTGAGTTATAGGATGTGTTGGGCAGGTCTGTTACAGGTTGGTTGTGTCTGGGAGCCAAGTGTTGCTGTCCAGAATTTTGGGCCTTCGCTCGAGCGAGGGTTTGGTCGCTCGAGCGAGGGGTATGTTTTGTGTCTGGTGGGTCGAGCCAGAGTGACTTCGCTCGAGCGAGCGATTGCGTCTGGTTCAGATGCTGAGAGTTGTATTTTTTGGCTCGAGCGAGCTTTCTTCGCTCGAGCGATCTGGTTTGTCTTCGTTCGAGCGAACGTTCCTTCGATCGGGCGTGCATCTGGTTGCAGACCTGATGGTTCGAGTTTTTGGCTCGAGCGAGATTTTCTTCGCTCGAGCGAGCTTCTAAGTTTTTGGCTCGAGCGAGAGTTTCTGTGTCTGGTCGCTCGAGCGACCAAGTCTTCGCTCGAGCGAGCCTGTTTATATCAGTTAGCAGCAGCCGTGTTGAACTTCACTTTTTCAAAACTTTTTCATCTTTAAACCCTAGATCTGAGACTCTCTCTCTCTAGACTTGTCTTCTCTCTAAGAAATCATCTCTTTCTAGTGTGAATCTACCCTAGGTGCTTTGTTTAAAAGATAGAGGGTGACTTGGGCTTCGATTTAATCTGAAAATCTTTGGATTTGGAGCACGTTGGTTGTTGGGTCTTCATCTCCTTTTGAGCTCAAACTTTGAGGTAGGGATATCCTACTCTTCTTATGGATTTTGTCTTTGAATTTTAGCATTTTGATATGTTGGGAGTTGTTGTGTAATTTTGAGAAAACTTTGGGCTTTTGTGTAATTTTACAAAAGTTGGGGTTTTGTTTTTAATAAACCTAAATGCAAGTTTGGCATAGAAAGATGAGTTAGATGATGGATTATGGATGAAAATGGAACCCTAGGGTTGTTTTGTTAATTATGGGAATTTGCCCTAATTGTTTTAATTAATTAATGCATATAATTAATTCAAGAAAATGAGGAATTGAATTGGAAATGTTGAGATTGGAAGTGTATGGGATTAAAGGGTGTAGTTGAATTACTTATCACTCACCGAATTGAAATGTTGATTTAATATCCATTTGTGCATTTATTTTCTGTTTAGAAATAACTACTTTGGGCTATCGGTGGAGGATAGTCGTGATTGTTGTAGACAATGCATGATGATTAGGGAAACGAAAACTAATCAATGGAATGTGTCATGGGACTTGACGGTTGATAGAATACATTAACTTTATGTATTGATTGAATGTATGTAGAACCTATGTGTTTATATGCATTATGTGTAGAGGAGGAGATGGGGGATGTACTCCGCGGTTTAGGGGAAGATGGGGGATGTACCTCTAAACCGGATAGTGTTGGGAGGAGATGGGGGATGAACTCCGTAGATACAGCTCATATGCTTATCTTTGAGAAGTATAGATACAGCTCATATGCTTGTCTAGAGAAGAGTAGATATAGCTCTTATGCTTATCTTCGGTTGTGTGATATAGTTCTTATACTTATCTGCTGAGGTGTTGATATAGCTCATATGCTTATCGGTTAATGTGATGACATAGCTAGTATGCTTATTTATCGAAAATGGAAAATGAAAAGTAACATAGACTTGTAAGTCATGTAATTGAAATGTGATAAGTGGGTGTATCAGTGTTGACCATCTATCAACTGCTAATCTTTTAGTCATTGTTCATAGTTGGTTTAGTATATTTCTACTGGGCTGTGGCTCACCCTATATGGGAACATCATTTTCAGGTACAGGTAGCATGCCACCTCCAAGGACATAGCTTGGGAGGCTAGAGGCGGGCAGACTTTTTGTGTCTATGTTCTTTTGTTGTATTACATGTAGACTCAAGCCAAGGGCTTAATGTGTAATAGAGTTAGTACTCTTTTTTTGTAACCAAGTGTTAACTTGGAAAGCTGTAAGCCCGTAGTGCATTTGCTTTTGTTGTTAACATGTAATACCTTTTGTAATCAAGTACTCTGATGAATAGAAGAATGTTGAACTTTTGTATATCAATGCATGTCTATATTGATGGGTTTGATGTTATAGTTTGAGGGCGTTACAATTTGAGACCCAATATTACCTATATACATTACAGAACATATCTTGAGAGATTTGGGAGAGCTTAGAAAGAGTATTCCTTATACGCTAACTATCAACAACAGGCCCAAGCTTGAGAATCTTGAAAAGCAAACTTTGGACAACTTTTGGCCTTCAATTTTAAGTTATAAATTCTTCCTATTAGTGTATGGTTGAGGTACGTTTACCACCCATGATATTTATTTTGTAAATTGCAAAGGTTGGGATAAGACTTGGAAAACTCTTAGTGTTAGTGCTTGTTTGACTCTAATAGTTTGTGGTAGTAGGCTACCCATTATGAGTTGTGCATTGTGAAAGAGGTTGTGGGGGAGCCTAAAAACCCATTGTGAGTTAAGGACTGTGGTTGAGATTGCAGGTGATCCTAGAAACTCGTTGAATTCTGAATTGAGGAAGAGGCTGAGGGTGACCTTGTAAGACCCAGTGTGGTGGGTTCTAGGTGAGCCCTTGAGTGAAAACCTAGAGACTTGAATTAGTGGGTTTTAGGTGTGCCCTTTGTATGAAACCTAGAAAGAATCGTAGTGTTGTTCGTCAGGACGAAATATTAGGTAGATTAGTAGCTTGTAGGTTAGCCTAGGAGAAACCTTCATCAAATCCGAATGTAATACTTGAATAGGAGACAATAGGTAGATTAGTGGGTTCTAAGTTAGACTAGGAGAAACATTCTTCAAATCCTAGAGATTGTCTTTGTGAGGAGAAGTTAGGTGGGTACTGGCGTGCCCATTGTAAGTCACCACTTGTTTGGATGATTCATGGATACTTTAACCGAGAAGATAAACAAAACTTGAACCTTTGACAGATATTTTTCTATCACATTGAATCACTTTCTAAGTTTTAAACATACCAAATGGTTAGAAAAATTGAGATTGGTCATTGAGGACTAGTGAAGAAAAAACAAAAGAACTGTCCTATTCACCCCCTTCTAGGACATTTTCATAAACACATAACGAAACACGATGATATGCATTGAGTTTTATTAAGAATTTTACTTGCCTTATTTCATGTTATGTTTGTTGTGCCAAACACCATAACATGAAATAATCTCCCATCCTCAAGTTATATCCTTCTAGAAAATCAAATCATAGTATTAGGATTGAAATAGAGCAACTTGTTTATTCTTTCCCAAAGCTGAATGATGCCAAGGAATTCTTTCATATCTTCTCTCTTATATGTTGTAGAATAGCTAGCAAAAACATGTATGGATATCAGATTGAACATTAATAATTGATATGATGTCATACAAGAACCATGGACAAATGGTGACAAGGGCATCCATATAAAAGGGCACTACTTTAGCAGCATTCAACTCCTTGATTGATATGTGAGACACTATTTAAAGTACCACCTCAGGTTTCCCCCCGCCCCCTTCGCAAACACAACTCAATTTAATTTATCCCACTCAACAAAGCCTTCTGCCATTTGTCTCGGGTGGGTATGAAAGTTCTACCTAGCATTCCACTCTTTCAAGGCTATAACTTTGGTTAAACCGCCAACAAACATTTTAAGGTTATGATATTATCAAAATCAACGAATATCATGTCAATATCCTCATTAGACAAACTACATCAAACATACTTTCTTTAATCCTTCATACATAATGAATAAATATTCGTTATAAAATGAGTTAATACAATATGATGACAGCAACAAATTGAGAAAGAAAATAAATAAGCTCCAACCGCAAAATTGAACAACTTGAAGATAGTTACAAAAAAGGAAATAAATGTGTTAAAGCGCAACAAGTGGTTCAACTATATACCATCACATAGTAACTCAATTATCTCAATTATCCATAGTCATACAATATATAATGTCTCATTAGATATTCTGATTGATATGTGCAACGACAAAATTGAGACATCCATTTCCCTAGTATTTTTACTATTATTGACATGCTTCAATGATTATCAAAAGGCTACCAACATATGATATGTCAAAATCATTGGTTAATGGTTATATATATTCCACCTTTTTGTTTGGGTGTCATATGCCATGTTCTCAAAAGGCTGATTAGCGCTCATGTCAATGTTAAATGTACAGGGTTCTAAAAAGACAAAGGTTAACTTCTGGGGTTTGTAGAATGGAAAAAAAAAATTTTAAAAAAAAAAAAAACTATATTTTTTAAATTTCAAAAAATGACAGCTTGCTGGATTTTCAAAAAAGATTCTATTTGAGAGTAATTTAGTGGCTAAAATGAAGGACCTGGGGAGAGGCCATTAAAAGCCAATAAGAAGAGGAAGGAGAAGGGTTAAGGTTGATTTAGGCTGGAAATAAGAAGTTAATTTTTCTAGAGCTTTGAACAGTAGTACAAGATCAGTGTTTACAGATGCTTTTGAATATTAGTAATTTTCTGGATCAATACTACATTGCTGTGATTTTTTGGTTTGGAAATTTTGAAAGCTACCCTGGAGTGCAATTGATTCAGTGGTTAGGATTGGTGTAGTCAGTACAAAGGAATTGAAGAAGATGAAGAACATTTAGAAGCTTTCAGAGTTAATTTTAGTCCAACTGTAAAATTTTAAGGTTGGAAAGAATATAAGCAAAGGAGGAACTGGAATACCTGCTCCCATTTCTTTGTCTTATCCAACATAAAGTGAACACAAATGAAATGTTTCAAATAATTAAAATGATAGAATACAATATCATTTAATCCATATTCCGAAAATCCCAAGTCTTCCCACTTTACATCCTAATCTAAAAACCTTATGCTGGCCACATACTCGAAAGCAAGAAGAGCAATAGGATGAATGAGATTCAATGAATTATCAGGTTTTGCATGCAGATAGACCTATTCTGTCACAAAAGTGAATAAACTAATTAGGTAAATAGGTTTACTCAGACTTGTGTCGGAGAAACATGTCTTGACTATGAGAAAAAATAAGTTTTTTGTTTGTTATTTCACAAAATTGTAATCAAATCATTTCACTTAAGATTCATTTAAATACAACTCGTGCCTAACGGCTTTGTTTACTTTGAAAGTATAATCTTTTATTGGGTTTTGTACCCCCATATCTTTTTCAATGAACTAAGTTTCCTATAATGAGCAGCACAAGATATGGAAAAGAGATTCATTTTATACAAATATAGGTTCCACATCTTTATCATGGACATATTAAGTATAACGAAGGAAAGAAGGCAAGCAGAGAACGTATCAAAAAAGAAAAAATATAGTAAAAAAAGAGGGCAAGCAGACAGATATAACACAACTAAACAACACCATCAACAATAGATATATATATATATATGCAACAATTAATATTTTCTTCCAGTTATTAGAAAAAAGTGCAGAGCTGTTACTCCCAAATGAAAATACCTGAACCAAGTTTTGATGAACAACAATAAACACCTATAAAAGATCTCTTTCCAGTGCACTAATATTAGAATAACCACGACAACAACAGGAATGACAAAGACAAGATCAAGAGTTCATAATATTTATGGTAGCCTTCTATGATTATTTTGTATAGCTAGTATTTCACACATTTTCAACATTTGACTACAAACTCAATTTTTGCTTATTAAGAAAAAAATTCCAACATATGAATTATGTATCTAAGTTTTTATATCAGTATGAAGAGTCTTTCCATCCCCACCGACATTAACATTGAAACCCTGGATTAAAGAAAAAGGTTTAAATTTCAAGGATTTTCTTTTTCACTGTTATTTCTTTTTCAGATTTTGGTTTTCTGGGATAATTCAAGTTAAGATATTTGTTACATATTACATGAAATATCAATTGTACAAAATGAGCAAAAACAACACAGCCAGTCCTTTGTTACATAGATTCTAAGCTTCATGTAAGAGTGTCGAGTGCAAGTATGTATCTAAGCATCAATTCATCTAATTCCCAAGTCCTAGGGCATCAAGCATGGTTACATAGAGATTTCTTAATACTATTTCTAATTTCACAAGCTAAAATGGTATTTTCAAGTGATATTAAGTGTTATACTTCACTCACTTTGAATAAAATATGTAACAGAATTGATGTAGTAACGGAGTTTTATGTATAATTAAAGTTGAATAACTTTACATGCTTGTTAGGTGAATGTCCAACTAAAAATGTCAATTATTTAGAGGGTCTATGTAACATTGGTCCACTAAGTACTGGATCTTTTGATAATAGCCAAGATATATCAAGTCATTGTACCTATTGAGAATACCTGAATTAGAAATGCCTTTGAATTTTCAAACTTAGACAGAAAGTTCCCAGAGGTGATGACCTCAAAATCATGATCTCCTGGATCTGATTTAACCGGAAAAGAAAATAAAAGAAAAAGATGATGACATCATATTAGAGTTGTATTTCCCACAACAAGAAACATATAGTACATGTTTCCAAATAAAAATCTTTGGTACAAAAGCAAATAGTCTAGAATGGAACAACTCAACTAACCAAAGGAAGCAGACTCCAGCAATGGAAGGGCAATTTCAGAAAAAATTGTCCCAGCATATCACTCCTTGATACTATCAAGAACATGCTACAGTCAACAAATCAAAATCATGAATCAAAAGATTATTAGTAAACTCTATTGAGCAAAGAAAAATAGTAAAGGTTCAAACTAAGCACCATAGGCTTCATATTGATAGGATGATAGTTAAAAACTCACAATGTGCTCGTCAATACTGTCGTAATTCCTCTTCCATGAAGGATTTGTCAGCAGCTCAAAAGCATATCGAATCTGGAAATCAGACCACATAACTTAAATAATTACAATGCTGGAGGTACTCAAGTTAACTCAAGTAGGATTTGATATTGGTGCTAACAAAACCACATAATTTCTAGACAAACCAAACCAGACCAAACCAAACTAATCCAATCAAGTGGTGTTGGCAACATGAATTCTTTTTCGTCATTGTGCTTTGTCAAGGGCTATATGCTCAATTAAATTAAATTAAATAAATACATATCATTTTTTACTATAACATCCCATATCAATTTAGGTCTAGGGCTCTCCCTAACATTTCTATTTATGCTGATCATATCACTATTTGTTACTGGTGCATCTACACTCTTCATTGTACATAATCAAACCATCTTAGCATATTCTCTTTCAACTCATCTTAAATCGATGTTACTTTGGTCATTTCATGAATATATTCAATTTCTAATTGTGTATTTCCTAGTCTTACCACACGTTCTTCTAAGTATCCCACACTCAAGGAGACACCATATTTAACGTGATTCGGCTTCAATGCCTACGTCCACAGGAGAGTAACCGGTTATCACTATAACAATGGAGAGATTATAGAAAGATTACAATAGAGGAGGAGCTCACACTATCCTCACTTACCCACTCACCTATCTCCCTTTCTCATACCGAGAGAGACGGTCTCTCTGTCTCACATCTCTCGCTCTCTTGGTTTTGCTCTCTTGGTTTTCTCTCTCACAATTCAACCCCTCCTCCTCACCACAATTTATACACAATTGAGGAAGAGGAGTCAAGACTTAATTGTTAGTGGGGCGGTTGCCACCCCCACCCATTAATGGGGAGGTGTCACCCCCACTCTCTCTACTGGGTTCTCCAATGGAAACACCCCTCACATGGGGTGATCTCCAACAAATTACCCCCTCAACCCATGTGAGATGATCCACTGCACACACTGCTGCTAATCTTATCACGCCCAAATTTCAACATAGTCTGCATTTCCTCACTGAGATGCTTACATCCCCTGAAGCTAGAGATAATACACCAGAGATACAAGAGGAGGAGGGAATCCTACATCCTCAACTCAACTCAACTCACACCACTCTCTGATTTGGAGAGAGCCTCTGCTCCTATCTCCCACAGATCTCTTCCACGCTTCCTGTCTCGGATGTCTTCACCTGCTATGCTTGAACTTGCGTAACCAAGATATCCTGCACCCCTTGATTAGATGTCTTGCGCCCCCTAATTAGATGCCCTGCACTCCCTGATTGGATGCCCTGCACTCCCTTGAGTGCTTAGTGACATTTCAATTCCTTTCTAGAATGACACTAACCTTCCATGTATCACAATACATGGGTTGGAGCAATAGAAAACACAATGTTTGTTCCATCAATGTCCTTCGGTTTTCTTTGCTCAGAGCTTTTCCTCTGAACTATCAGCATTTTCCCTCTGCTGCCATGGAACTAAAGAAACCACCATAGAGAAAAGAGACTTGCCACACCTTGGCGTGCACTTTTGCGTTTTATCCATCTTAATTTCTCTGCCTGGAAATTCCTGTGAACTTTCAACAACCCGTTGCTACACACTCTTCTCGCGCCTCTATACGACACTCTAGCGTACCCTTGCACTGCTGCACGTCTGCATTTGTGCTTCTGTGCTTAGTATGCTCCTCTGCAACTATTGTTCTACACATCCACATACCACCAGTACCTACTCATATACAGTAGCTCCAATAGCCACAGCATTTCCTTGAGCCTGTACTTGTTGCCAAATCATCTGTCCGTCGATGAATGGACTTTTGATTGAACCAGATCTTCCAATGCACTTCGGAGATAATCATCTCCGCAATCCGTTGATCGCACCCTGAATCCTGATCTCCCTCGATCTGTCATTTGATCAAGCCTGATCTCCTTTGGTCTCCAATGATCTATCTTGATCTATACCTGGTTGTCTAATCTATTCAGAATCTGCCTATTCTAACCTCTTCAGTGAATCCGCAGCGTTCCACAATATCCGGCAACCTTCATTGGACTATTGAAGATGACAAACTCTCATGTTTTGACAATCTTTCAAAACCGTTCAGAATTTCACTATTTTGACCTCGCGGTTGTGTTCGGAACGGTCTGTTTAGCTAGGACCAACCTTCATTGCACTTCCGGGGGCCTCACTGAAAAACATCCCCGAAAGCTGGGCAACACCACAATTTTCTGAAACTTCTGGGCTAAATTGCAATTTTCAAAAGTTTAGAGAATATTCTGTTCCAACAGAATATTCTGTCCACTGCACCTGACGCCGTCTGCCACTTTGATCTACTTTCTTTTTATAGAAACTCCGATTCAAAAATATGACTGTACGGATGTGTTCGGAATACTCCAAATAGTTGGAAAGCACTATTGGATCGTCAGAAACAGACTCCGAATGGCTCAGATCAAGCCAAAATATTTTGGACGCCTCAGATCTACGGCTGCACCTTAGCCGCATAGCACTGGATCACTCCTCTTGCGGCAACACCTTGGCCGCGTAGCACTAGATCACTCCTCCATGTGCTGACGTGGTGCTAACTGGGTTGTCACGCGGCGATGACTGGGCTGCTGACGTGGCAGACACGTGGCAATCCCTGACTGACGCGGTGCCACGTGGCGCTGACATGGCGCGCTGATGTGTCAGTGACGTCACTCGCACGGGCGCTACACTCTCCTTCTTCCTTCCGCCGCGGGTGGGGCGTGTGTCTGTGGCTGGGCTGACACGCCAATGCAAATAACGGCGCATGGCGGTGTGTGCGGCGACTGGGCCTCACGCGCCATATTCAAGAGGCGCGTGAGGGCGCGTCCAGCCTCCTCTGGGGCTCTGCTTTGCATTTATGGGCTCCTCTCGTCGAGACCTTCCTCCTAGTGTGTTCAAAACCTGATTTTGAGCAACTTGATTTCTGGGCAGATTCGAAAAACACCCTCTGTTTTTTCGAAAAACGATCGACGAGGCTCTGATACCACTTGTTGGGGATCGGGCATCCCGCCCAAGACCTTCCAGAAATTATACCAAGCAGAAAAACACACCCACACTCAAGGAGACACCAGATTTAACGTGGTTCGGCTTCAATGCCTACGTCTACGGGAGAGTAATCGGTTATCACTATAACAACCGAGAGATTACAGAAAGATTACAATAGAAGAGGAGCTCACACTATCCTCAGTCACCCACTCACCCGTCTCCATTTCTCACACCGAGAGAGACGGTCTCTCTGTCTCACATCTCTCCCTCTCTTGGTTTTGCTCTCTTGGTTTTCTCTCTCACAATTCAACCCCTCCTCACCACAATTTATACACAATTGAGGAAGAGGAGTCAAGACTTAATTGTTAGTGGGGCGGTTGCCACCCCCACCCATTAATGGGGAGTTGCCACCCCCACTCTCTCTCGTGGGTTCTCCAATGCAATCACCCCTCACATGGGGTGATCTCCAACAAGCATATATAGAAGTTATGATATCATGGAGATCAAACTTACAAAGGATTGCAAAAAAATAAAAATAAAAATAAAAAATAAAATTTAAAATTTAAAATTTTTGCAATTGATGATGATGCAAATCCCCATCCTTCCATGAGTTTGTAATTGTAGAATCTTGTAACTGGGCATGGTGTCATATCTATGTTTTGTGACAGAAAAGTAGACATGATAATTAAGACTTCATAAAGCATTAGATTTATAGATCAAACACCATTATAATAAAAAATAAATAAATAAAACCTTATATTTCTGAAAACAAAATTTTCAAATATTTTGAAGAAGCAACCAAAAAAAAAAAAATTAAATGTAGAATTTGGTCAAGCTTTCAAAATGACTCAAAAACAAGCCACAGATTGTATAAGTAAGAGAACTTTTATAATTTGACTGATTAAGCATTGGGATATCTTGTAACCATAAGGAAATTTATCAAAGGAGATCCTTTCCCCTTGAAAAATTTCATTGTCATAACAGATTCCTGTAGTAACAAAGGGGAAATTTATTCTTAATTTCAAGAAGAAATATCAAGTGCAATGCAAAGCATCTGTACAAATTATCACATGGCTCAACTCAATAAAATATTATGCTTCCATGGATCTTATTTCATGAATATTTCATCTGGGACAGGGTCCAAAGTTAAATCAAAATAAACTAACATGTTTTTTCCAGTCCTTTTAGGTCCTTTCTTTGTATTCCCTTCATTAGGCAGCACCTTCAAGACATTTCTCTCTCTGGTTGGCACAATTATTGGCCTTTGTTTCACATGATCAGCCAATCTAAGTCTGCCATCCTGTACCAATTGATCCTACCACTACCTTACAGTTCTTTACTTTTGCTGTATGTATTACTACTCATCCATCTTGGAAAATTTATTCCAATAATGTCATTGTGAAAATTTTTTGTTTCTCAACTTCCAATAAATAATGTGGTCAAATTGGAGGAGCATAACAATAGGAGAACATATATACAATACAACGATATTTCACATATGACAGAAAAATATATAACAATATTACGGGATGTTCAAAACCCACCCCCTACGCGAGACATACACATATATATACATAAACATACACATGAAACTGATTTTGTAAATCGCCTTGAGAGCAAATGGAGGCTTACAAACCTTGATAGACTCAGCTATAGGAGGAACTTCTGTGCCCGAATTCCTGAATCAATGCATTTGTTAGTTTAATATAAAAATATTTGGTATAACACCAATTAGAGGAAAAAAAAATACCATATATACAGTTAGCTACATATCTTGTTAACATCTTCTAGAAAAGATCAGCATCAACTAAGCGAGAAAAGTTACTGCAGTTAATTCACAACAATGCATGATCGTGTCAACTTATATAATGACACGAAGTGATATAAACACACTCATATTGCAGCAGAAAAATAAATTAAAAACAAACAAACAAAGAAAGTAGAACCTTGAGTATATGTCACGCCCCGAATTTTTATTACTCGAAAATAGTACCAAAGCCTGTAATTTAGGTCCTTTTTTTTTTTCATATATACAAATATCTATTACACTCGAGTAATAGAAATACAATATTACATGTTCTCTCTCTCTCAATGAATATTACAATGACAACAATACATGCCAATCTCCTACCATGCTACAAATAAATAAATACTAATACAAAATCCACTTCTTTTACATCTACTATGAAGTTATACAAACAGACTCAAGAACTTCATAAATCTTCAATCAAATAATCCAAACTTTCTTCCTGTAGAAAGATAAAACAACAACGGGGTGAACACTAATGCCCAGTAGGAATCTCATAGTTCTCAATCAATAACTAACACACAGATAGAAATGATCATGCATGTAGGGTGATACCATATAGTAGAGTGACGTTTTATAATTTCAAAATATCATAAGTAGAGTACCTTTTCTCAAAAACTATTTGAACACTTTTAAGAAAAACCTTCAGCCATCAAAAAAATCATCCCTCAACTTTAGGAAAACCATTGATCCGTGTGAAACAAACCTATTTAAGAAACAACATAATTTAAAAGTTATTAACCAATTCCCAAGACATTTCTTATTTAATTTTCCATTTTTAATACTCCTCTTTTCCTTTCATTCTTCTTTTCTACTCTTCATTTTTAATTTAAAACCCCATAACTTCAAGTTCAAGTTCCTTTTTGACTCGCCAACAATTCTCCTGTACTCAATTCACACCGTTAATTACACCCGCAAAGTTTCATTTCAAGATAACACAATATTAATAACCCCTTTCAATCTAATCCTTTATTTAATTATAGAACAACGCTCACAATTTACTTTTATTAACACAACTACTTCATTAAGTTTACCATCATAGTCTATAATCCTCATATCTATTTTTGGTTTCCATTATTTACAAATAATGCCTATGCACGTTTCCTCTTTAAACCAAATTACACATCAATATGTAATTTCACAAATTCATCACAAGCAACAAACAACATCATCAACTCAACACACTTCTCAACACATAGTTCAACACAATCCACCTTTTGCCGACTTACTACGGCGGGATAGCGAGCACCCAATTCATAACACTTTCCACCTTTCGCTGGCTACTATACGGTGGGAAGTGAACTCCCAAAAACCATTTTCATAAAAGCCATTTTCTTTCAAAAACCATTTTTCAACTTATTAAAACCATCCCCCACATTTGCCGGCTACTATACGGCGGGATATGGGCACCCAAGACATTTTCGAAAACCAACCATTTTTATAATTAATTTCCATGTTCTTCTCAAAGATTTCCATTTCTCAATAAAAGCTTGCAATCTCAACACATTTCAAAACTTTCAATTTTAGACAAAGGGATGATAAATACAACACTGGTAATCCCTAGGCTGGTGTCTGCAAGTAGAATCTATGAGCACTACCAAACTGTCATTTTTACCAGTATTAACCGGAAGGCTCGACACCTATCCGTGCGGTTTTCTGGTCTTTCACCATGGACACTCAGGCCAACTTAACAAAATTTATCTACACCCCTTATTGGACTTACCACTGTATTTACCCCTTACACACTTCCGTAGTTCTCATTACAATACCATTTCTTTCACGAATGTAAATCTCTTCGATTTAGAACCACAATGCACAATAATAAATGAAATGATATGCGATGCAAAAATTTCCATGGTTCATAACATTCCTTCTCAAGTCAACCATATACCATCAACTTCCTCATTTCACAAGTCATAGCAACATGGTCTCATCAAGGACTACACATGAAGTTTTCAACACCATTTCTCTAACTCAATATATTTAAAAGATTACCATTCTTGCAAAACACATTATGGAATTTACACCCATTCATCTTCTATTCAAAGAAAGAAAGGAGTTTTATGAACATTTCCATGTTCCCCAAAAATCTCTAAATTTCTAGGGTTTTCACCAAAAACCAAACATTTCCCATCCCCATAAAGAAATCCCATTGAATCATCCTCTTGAGTTGAATGACTAAACAAGCCCACTAGGAATTTAATAAAATGATTTGAGCTTAAACCCATTTTGGGAACTCTACATTTTAGATCACAAAAATCAAAATCAACATAATCAAAACAATTCCACATAATCACCACAATTCAACATATCTTAACTCAACACCACTAATTATAATTCAAGGTGTACTCCTAAATTTTCATTTCATCATTTCATCCCAAGGCTCATGTTATCCATATCATTAACTAATCCTTTTTCCCAAATTTCATTTCATATCATAGCATGATTTACAATATCCATAAATAAGGTTCAATTGCTAATTTTTAACATGATTTTCAACACTTCCAAAATTCAATTAAACTTGTATATATACAATTCAATACCTCAATTTCATGATTCTACTTTCAATTTGGGCAAACTCATTAGTTATCATCATGAATCAACTTAGAGTTTCTAAGAAAAATCTAGAATTTCAAGAAAAATTCAAACTTCTTAAACCTTGACTTTTTATTCCAATTTTCCCATTGATTATACACCCTAGGTCCATAATCCACAATCTAAACCCAATAATAGAACCCCAACATTTCAAACCCTAACCCCAAAATTTCATGATGTAACACTATATGCTCAAAATGTAGATTTTGCATTTATATAATCCAAAATACTACAAATCTATCTATTAATGTAAGCATTGAAGGAGAACTAGGATCCCTACCTCAAGATTGGAAGCTATGGGTGAAGACCCATTTTCAAACTTCAATGAAATCCCCAAAATAATCGGTCAACGCCTTGATCCTTGCTTGTTCTTGAACCTTGATGCAAGATCCATGGTGGATTGTTGGTAAGAATGGATGAAATCAAAGTTTTGGGGGCTAGGTTTTCAAACATGGAGGAGGGGAGAAGAAGAGAGGATGAAAAAATGAAGGGTATGTTTGGTTTGCATTTGAGAGATGACTTTTAGAAAAAAATTTCTAAAAAATTGTTTGGTTTGAGTTTTTCTCAAAAAATTTTCAAAATCATTTTCTCTCTCTTACATATCAATCAATCACTTTTTCTCTCTCCTCTCTCCTTCTTAATCACTTTTTCTCTCACACACATCTACTCAAATTCTTCCAAAATATCAAATCATCCCAAACTCCCAAAAAAACAACTCTCCCAAAATATACAACCAAACAAACCAAAAAAATTTCTAAACTTTCTCCCCAAATTTTTTTTCAAAAACAACTCTCCCAAAAACAAACCAAACAAGCCCGAAGTTTTTGGGCCAAAATATCACTTTATACTATCTGTTAGCGACTTGGTCGCTCGAGCGAATAAAATCTCGCTCGAGCGAGCATGCTTTCAGCACAGAAACTCAAAATTCAAACAGGTGTAACTCTTTCGTTCGGACTCCGTGTTAGGTCGTTCTTGTATCCAAATTGAAGCCCCGGAAACAAGCTTTCCAATGGTTCCTGCTTCACATTCAAATTCAAAGTATGGAAGGAGAAAAGGGCAAAAGAGTGATGGCTGGTCAAAAACTCAAACTCAAACTTGGGGCTTTTTATCTAATCTTACCTAAATACCTTGTTAAGGCTTCAATCAAGGTTCCAAACATCACCTATAGCGACCCCGGTCTTTTCCCATTTGATTATTGTATCCGGACTTACGGTCCGTGGATTCCGCTGTTATATTTGTTGTGATTGTCCTTTAATTTCTTATTCTTGGGTTATAGGATGTGTTTAGCAGGTTGGTTGCAGATTGGTTGGGTTTAGAAACCAAGTCTGCATGTTCAGTTTTTGGCTTGGTCGCTCGAGCGAGATTATCTTCGCTCGAGCGAGGTCTTCCTTTTTGGTTCGTCGCTCGAGCGAGCCTTTCTTGGCTCGAGCGAGGATTGCGTCCAGTACCTAGACCTGAACGCAGTGTTTGTTGGCTCGAGCGAGCTTTTCTTCGCTCGAGCGAGCTGGTTTGTCTTTGGCTCGAGCGAGCTTCTCTTCGCTCGATCGAGGTCAGTTTCTTGTGTCTGGTCGCTCGAGCGACCAGGTCTTCGCTCGAGCGAGCCTGTCCAGTATTTAAACGTAAAAGCGGGATTTTTAGGGCAGTTTTTCATTCTTTTTTATCTCAAACCCTAAAGTCCGACTCTTCTTCTTCTCTAAACACCTTTTCTCCTAGGTTTGATCTAGTTAGGGTGTGTTTCTACCCTAGTTCTTTTACAAATAAGATAGAGGAGAGTGGGGGCTTCCATTTAATCTGAGCAGTTGTCGGTTTGGAGCACTCTGGAGTTTCGAGCACCTTCTTCATCATCATCTTTTTGGGTTCTTTCTTGAGGTAGGGATTTCCTACTCCATTTATGCGTTTTAATCCTAAGTGGTGGTATTTTGGTATGTGGGGGTAGTTTGGTAATTTTGGGAGAAACCTTAGGGTTTGTCATAGATTAATTTATATAATTAATTTACGGGAAAATCGTGATATTGGGTTTAATTCATGAAATTGGGGGGATTATGAAATAAATTAATGTAGTTGGATATTTAATCACTCATCTGTGAAATTGAGATTATTTGCGTTACAATATTTATTTCTTGTATAGAAATAATTGTTTTGGGCTATCGGTAGAGGATAGCCATTGATTGTTGTAGACCTTGCATGCGGCTTAGGTTTAACTGAAATTGAGTCATTCATTTAATTGTTGAGTTAATACAGAACATTCGTGTATTGATTATGTATTGTATATGGCAAATATTGATTATGTTGCATATGCATTTGGTTTTGGAGGAGATAGGGGATGAACTCCACGGTTTAGGGGAAGATAGGGGATGGACCTCTAAATCGGATTTGTTGGGAGGAGATAGGGGATGGACTCCAGTAGCATCACATATGTGTGTGCTTATTGATAATAGAAATATTTCTATTTGTTGTTGATATGATACATCACCACCATGTGTGTCAATTGGGAAGTATGGAAGTGGATTTGATTGAGATTTGTTATAACACCAGCATGAGTGTTTAATTTGTTATAAGAAAGGTTTAACCTGATTTGTTATCCTTGTTGAGTTATTTGGCCAGGTTCTGAGCCATGTCTGTATGAATGAAAAGTGTATTGTGTCATAGACCATGTGTCATAGACAACTTAGACATTCGTGTCATAATATTGTAAACTGAATATTTTGTGTTAACCATGTATCGGGTGCTACTGCTTTAGTTAATTCTTATGCTTGGTTTAGTATTTCTCTACTGGGCTGTGGCTCACCCTATATGGGAACTTCATTTTCAGGTTCAGGTGGTTCACAACCTCCAAAGACTTAGCTTGTGAGGAATTGGACTTGAAGATTTGCTTTATTTGTGTTATTTGTTTTATCTGAACTATGTAAACATTCAAGCCGAGGGCTTTATTTGTTTTGAGTTAGAACTCATGGAATTGTGTCCAAGTATTGGCTTGGCAAAATGTAAGCCCGTAGGGCATTTATTATGATGTTTTATTTCGTAATACTCTGATGATTGAAATAATATAATGTTTCTTTTAATAATGCATGTCTTGTTTTATATTCAATGGGTTAAATTTTGAGGGCGTTACATCACCCAAGGGTCCTCAATTATAATATTTAAAGTTCACTTGCTAACCCATCAATATCAAGAGTCCGACAACCGTACAAGTTTTAAGGTGACGGGCAAATTAGTCTATTTTCTATATTGGTAATGAATCAATGATCATAGACCTCCATTATTAAACTAATGCTTCAACTTTTAAAGTGCACAACTTTAACCATCATCAAACTTCAGAACTTGCAAAAAACGAAATTGATGCTTACAAGATTTAACTTCTAAATATTTCCACAAGTCAATTCTCCTTCTGAATGAGAGAAATATAACCAGTTTAAAGCTTAAATATAGTTATTCACCAAACAAAAAAGAAAGGCTTAAATATAGTGGTCATTATTATTAAGAGTTGAGAAATCATCATCGTTAAGAGTTGAGAAATAAGACTGGTCACAAAAATAGTTGAAAGGAAGTGGAAATGATGTAGCTCTTATTCATGAAGACAAGAATGCTATGTTCAATTTAGCAAGTTGAGTAGCTGTGGGGCTGAGGAAAGTATGTTAAGCAGAACTTCATAATTCAGTAGTTGAATTTAGGGGACCAAAATAGTGTTTTACTTTAAAGCTATAGATCAGAGAAGAGCTAGCCATAGAAATGTGGGAATAACAAAGTAGGGTGGTTCAGTCATACTGATCCAAATGAAGTAAAGACATTGTCTCATTTTTTGATAAACTTTTAGGGCCCACTACTGCTGACCATGGGGCTGGTGATGACATAAAAAACTATATCAAGAAGCAACTTACTGAATGTCAGAAATGTGAGTTACTCAGGTATGTTGCTCCTGCAGAGATGAAGCACTATGTTCTCACTGAAAGATGAAAAAGCTCCAACAGCTGATAGATACAATGCTATGTTCTTTAACAAAGCTTGGTCCATTATAGGTGATGATGCGATTGCTTGGATATCTTTTTTTCTTCAGTTCTGGTGCTTGCTGAGAGAAATTCAATCTATAGTGATTAATTGGATCGGCAAGCTACCTAATCCTTCAAATCTAAGTGATAGACCTGTCTCTTATTGTAATATCATTTATAAGTGCACTGCTAAAATTGTAGCAGATAGACTTAAAATGGTTCTTCCTTCAATTGTGTCACATTGTCAAACTGCCCATTATGGAGGATGGAGAGGATTGCTGATAATGTGCTGCTTTCTCAGGAAATATCATCGCAGTGCTAATTGCAGGAAATGTGCTTTGAAGGTGGACTTAAGAAAAGCCTATGATTTAGTAAGTTGGCATTCCAAGCTCCAGTCACTTGACGGGACGGGGTTTCCTGAAAAGTTTATAAGTTGGGTCAAGGCATGTATTACTTCTCCCAGCTTTTTAATTAATGGCAATGATAATGAATTGAAGGAATATTTCCCAAGTGCCAAAGGCCTTAAACAAGGGTACCCATCTCACCCTACTTGATTGTTTAGGCTATAGAAATTCTGACAGGTATCCTAAGAAAGAAGATAACAATGAATAACTTCAAGTACTCAAGGTATGCAAAGGAAAGGATTACTCATTTGACTTCCACTTACACATGCTCTTTTGCAAGGCTGATGTGAGTTTTATTACTCTATTTAAAGAGGCTTTGACTGTTTTCCAGAGTTTTGTCTGGTTTAACTCCGAATCCTGCTAAGAGTGATGAGTCTTCTAATATGGTGTTTCTAGCTTAATTTCTTCCAAGTTCATGGCAGAGTATTGCAGCCATCTTGTTGAATTATAGCCAGAGTTAAGTCCTGGACTATTGTATAATCTTGTGCTGGCAAATTTCAATTGATCAAAACCTATGTACATAGACTCAAGTATGGGTGTTGAGTAAGTGTCAAATTCATATAATTCTCATGTCAAGGACACCATATATGTTATTTTCTTAATATTTTAAGGATAAAATGACCTTTAAAAGCTAAAATATAGTATTTATATAGAAAATAGAAATCTTATGCATATTACTATAATAAACTCAACAACTTATACATACTTTTTGGGTGCATCTCCAACTAGGCATATTGGACATATCCCATACCCTTACGGAAGTGTTAACTGTCCAACACATATACTTCATAAATTTAGAAGAGCCCATATAATATTGATCAATGCAGTGTTATTCTCTATTCAAATATACTAGTCCTCTATGCTATATGGACTCTTCAAAATAAATCAAATATCCGTGTCAGACAAGGATATAGAATATGTGTTGGATACTTTTCAATGGATACTTCTTATATAATTGTATATAACACTATTATTATATGTACATATTGTTGTATAAAAAATGTCTTTTTGACATTGTAAGTTACATATAGCACCATTTTATCTTACATACTTGATAAAAAATACAAAAATACGACATTTTTTTGCCAAGTCCACGTACCCTTAAATTTATGGTTTGATGAGTCTGACCTCTAGATACCCCACACCCGACATCCATATCTAAGTCCACGTAACATAGAGTCCAATATGTTTATTCTCCAAAAGAAAGTTCTCACTTCCATAGAAAAAGTTTTGCGAGCCTTACTATGGAAAGGAGTGGATCTCACCTTTACCATAGCCAAGATTGCCGAAGATTCTATATGATTGCCAATGAGGACCATGGTTCGGGTTTTAAGAAACATGAACGAAATAAAGCTTAGTTAGTAGGCATTTATGGAATTTTTTTTAATTACTAATGTTGGATCTTTGATTTGGGCAAAGTGGTATAGATCACTACTTTAAAAATTCTTGAGGACTCACTTGGGCTTGGAGAAAGAAGTAATTTTTTATTGGCAACAAAGAAAATTATATTAGAGAACATATCTAGCGAGGGGCACAACCCTTCTGCAACCAAATAAAAAAGAAAAGAGGGTAAAAAAACATGAAAAAATTCAAAAGATGGACCCAATACCCTTATAACACACAAACACACCTAAAAAAAAATAAAAATTCTTGGTACCCACCCTTAACTTCCCCAAATTTACCCCAATGGAATAGTGTGGTTGTGATTGAATTTGTGTGATGTGGGGTCCATATATAGGATAAATCTCAACCACAAGATGATAATTTTGGATAATTTCTGGGTAATTAAGTTTGGGTTTGTAGTATTATTGGGAAAAAAAAAAAAATCCACTTCAATCACTAAGAAGATGTCACTATGGTTTAACAAATGGTTGCCTCCTTTTTTTTTTTTTTCCTGTTCTTTTCTTCCAATTGCCTGAAAAAATCCACTCCAATTATAATTGATTAAAGTATCCGCAAAGAGGTTCATGTTTCCTCTATTATTTCAGGCAATTGCTGGAAAGGCCAAGTGCAGATTCTATCAAATTGACAGATCAAAAGAGAGATTCTAGCTTACTTCTTCCCTTGGAGTAAAGACCCCAAACAAGATTGTATGGATATTTAGTGTTCAAGCTGTTTGGAGGATTTTCACATCTTAAGGTTCTAGGGTAGATTAGAATAAGCTTGTGTGGTCTCACAAGTCTGTTCCCCACCATTCTTTTGTTATTATAGTGAAATAAACATGGGTCAAGCCAGTCCAACCCAATGGTTCCACGATTATATTTTACTTTTTCTTTAACAATAAATATATATACATGTTAGGTTTTAAAATAAAAAGTTTTCACTTTATCTTTCTTCATATTCTACTCTATTTAGAGTTCATAGGTCCATCTTTTGAATGTCAAGTTGATTGAGAATATATTATATAAACATAACATTGCCATTTACATAAATATATTTCATTATGGGCCTGTTTGATTCTAGTATTAGAGCATAGGATTGGATTGTTAATCCAGTGATATACACATTCCAACATTTGGATGGCATAAATGATGGCCGGCTTAGTAATACGTAGAATTTCTAATCCCACAAAATCGTGGGATATTCAATACAAGTAGGCATTATTATTAATAATCCACTAAGGACTTGTTTGATTAACAATGATTAATAGCGAGGGTATTAACAATCAATGGGATTAGTATAGGATTAGTTATCCAGTTGGATTGCTGAGATACATAATTTCCTGTTATCCAAGTTTATTTTGCAATAGATATAAAAATTTATAATCCCAATCATATCTATAAGTTGTAAGATTAAAAAAATCATCAATTTTGTTGGATAGAATGATTATTGGAATCTAATCCGAATAATAAAATTTACTACCAAACAATGGAATGTGAGTCCTATGAATTAATAATCTCAATTCTATGTTATAGTTTGCCCAATCAAACAAGTTGAAAAATCTTAAAATCCCCGAGATATTGATTTGTAATTATGTATCAGTTTTAACCAGTAAATAGCAATCTCAATCAAACAATCAAAGACAAATTGACACAACGATTTTATGTGAAAAAATCACAATTGGACACTACAACAAATTTGGGATTTAAAGACAAAACAAATTTGTCCCAAATTGTATATTTCGTCACCCAAACTAATTACGATGAACATTTTTCGTCACCCGTTTTGTCTCCAAAGCTTTGTCGCTAAAGGGTCTTAGAGACGAAAAAACAAATTCATCATTGAAAATGATAAATTTGTGACTAATTTTTTTGTCTCCAATACACTCTGTTGGGAACATACTTATAAGTAATTAGCGACAAAATATTTTGTCATTAAAGGAGAAATTAGAGACAAAAGGATTTTGTCATAAATATAAGAAATAGAGACGAAATAATTTTGTCACGTTCAATATAAACGAAGACGGATTTTTTTTGTCAAAGAAGCTACCAATAGAGACTAAAACAAATTCATCATTAAAAATGATAAATTTGTGACGAATTTTTTTGTCTCAAATACACTCTGTTGGGAACATACTTGTAAGTAATTAGCGACAAAATATTTTGTCATTAAAGGAAGAAATTAGAGACAAAAGTATTTTGTCATAAATATAAGAAATAGAGACGAAATAATTTGGTCACGTTTAATATAAATGAAGACAAAAAAAAATTGTCAAAGAAGCTATCAATAGAGGCAAAAACAAATTCATCATTAAAAATGATAAATTTGTGACCAATTTTTTTGTCTCCAATACACTCTGTTGGGAACATACTTGTAAGTAATTAGCGACAAAATATTTTGTCATTAAAAGAAGAAATTTATAGCGATCCCGGGTTTACCCTTGTTGTACAGTGATCCGGACTTGTGTCCGTGGATGTTAGTAGTTGATTATTATCTTGTTTACATCCTTTCCTGCTTTGTATTTGAGTTATAGGATGTGTTGGGCAAGTTTGTTATAGGTTGGTTGAGCTTAGGAACCAAAACTAGTTGCCCAGATTTTGGCCTGTCCGCTCGAGCGGAGATTTCGACGCTCGAGCGGGGACCTTGTTGTTGCTTGTCCGCTCGAGCGGGGGTATTGGCGCTCGAGCGGGGAATACACCCATCCAGTATTTCCTGTGTAGTGTTGGGCGCTCGAGCGGGGGATTGGCCGCTCGAGCGGGAGGTTGTGAGTGACGCTTGAGCGGGGAGTTGGGCGCTCGAGCGGGTACCTGTCTGCAGAAACTTCTGGGAGTGTGCATCCGTCGCTCGAGTGGGAGTTTGGCTGCTCGAGCGGGAGTCTGTGAGTGGCGCTCGAGCGGGGGTTTCCACGCTTGAGCGGGGAGACTCTTATATCAATCCGTGAAATCACTTTTTGAATCACTTTTTTAACTTCATTTCTCTCTCTTACTTTTCCAAAACTCCATTGGAGAGCACCTCACTCTAGAACCTAACTTCTCTCTTAAATTTGATCTAGTAGGAGTTGTTTACTCACTTTTGGCCTTTACAAAAGTTGTGTTGATCGTCGAGGGCTACATTTTAATCTGAAAATTTCAGAATTTGGAGCATTTTGGTTTTGGTCTTCTTCTTCTTTGGAGCTCAAACTTTGAGGTAGGGATATCCTACTCGTCTTTATGGATTTTGTCTTCAAATTCTAGCATTTTGATATGTTAGGTGTTGTTGGGTAATTTTGAGAAAAGTTTGGGTCTTTTGTGTAATTTTACAAAAGTTGAGGGTTTTGTTTTTAATAAACCTAAATGCAAGTTTGGCATAGAAAGATGAGTTAGATGATGGATTATGGATGAAAATGGAGCCTTAGGGTTGTTTTGTTAATTATGGGAATTTGCCCTAATTGTTTTAATTAATTAATACATATAATTAATTAAAGAAAATGAGGAATTGAATTGGAAATGTTGAGATTGGAAGTGTATGCGATTAAAGGGTGTAGTTGAATTACTTATCACTCACCGAATTGAAATGTTGATTTAATATCCATTTGTGCATTTATTTTCTGTTTAGAAATAACTGCTTTGGGCTATCGGTGGAGGATAGTCGTGATTGTTGTAGACAATGCATGATGATTAGGCAAACGAAAACTAATCAATGGAATGTGTCATGGGACTTGACGGTTGATAGAATACATTAACTTTATGTATTGATTGAATGTATGTAGAACCTATGTGTTTATATGCATTATGTGTAGAGGAGGAGATGGGGGATGTACTCCGCGGTTTAGGGGAAGATGGGGGATGTACCTCTAAACCGGATAGTGTTGGGAGGAGATGGGGGATGAACTCCGTAGATACAGCTCATATGCTTGTCTAGAGAAGTGAAGATACAGCTCATATGCTTATCTTTGAGAAGTATAGATACAGCTCATATGCTTGTCTAGAGAAGAGTAGCTATAGCTCTTATGCTTATCTTCGGTTGTGTGATATAGTTCTTATACTTATCTGTTGAGGTGTTGATATAGCTCATATGCTTATCGGTTAATGTGATGACATAGCTAGTGTGCTTATTTATCGAAAATGGAAAATGGAAAGTAACATAGACTTGTAAGTCATGTAATTGAAATGTGATATAAGTGGGTGTATCAGTGTTGACCATCTATCAACTGCTAATCTTTTAGTCATTGTTCATAGTTGGTTTAGTATATTTCTACTGGGCTGTGGCTCACCCTATATGGGAACATCATTTTCAGGTACAGGTAGCATGCCACCTCCAAGGACATAGCTTGGGAGGCTAAAGGCGGGCAGATCTTTTGTTGTCTTTCTTTTGATGTATTACATGTAAATTCAAGCCAAGAGCTTAATGTGTAAATGAGTTAGTACTCTCTTTTTGTAACCAAGTGTTAACTTGGAAAGCTGTAAGCCCTTAGGGCATTTGCTTTTGTTGTTGACATGTAATACCTTTTGTAATGAAACTATGATAAATAGATGAATGTTGGTCTTTTGTATATCAATGCATGTCTATATTGATGGATTTAATGTTGTTATTTTGAGTACGTTACAACTTGGTACCAGAGCGTACCGGGTTCGAATACTTTGGGTACGTGGGAAGTGATTAGGATCACAATGGGTTTGTCTCGCTTGATAGAGACTTAAGTGTAATGTCATATGCCATATGCTTAATTGATAACATGCTTATGTGATTATTTGGGTATGGGATTTAATTTTGAGGATGTTGATTGGATCTTTGGGTTTCTGGGAGTCTGGTTGGAAAAGCACTTGATCAATGCTGTTTCTAACCGGAACTCTAGTAACGCCACGGGACTATCATTATCCGGAAATGAAATTCGTAAGTGCTTATGTGTTTATGTGCTTACGTGGAATGAATTACAGTTGTCCATGCATTAGGACGCGAGTGTTTAGTTTCGGCACATTTTTAAATGTGCTAATGTTCTTCGTTTCCTTTATTAGGATGTCAGGACGAGGAAGAGGTGGTAGGCGTGGTAGGCCTAGGCAACAAGAAGTGCCTATACCGGATGAGATTTCGGCAGTACAGGAGGGAGTTGGTCAGGCCAATGTGGCCGAGCCAGCGGGTAGCAGGCTATGAGTGCTTTGGCCCGAGAGATAGCGGGAGCTTTGGGTATTCTCAGGGCTGGAAATCAGGCAGTTGAGGCAGGGCCTTCTTTCCTGAAGAGGGAGTTCTTCCGGTCTAACCCGGAGGAGTTTGTTGGGGATCCTAAGGAACCACTGAAAGCAGATGAGTGGTTGGAGCAAATGAGTAAGACGTTCGAGATGCTTGGCATCGAGGACGGAGCACTGAAAGTGACCTTGGCATCCTTCCAGCTAAAGGGAGACGCGGGTCAATGGTGGAAGTATGAGAAAGTCCGTGTTGGTGGTACTTGGGAGGCGTTTGACGGAGCACTGAAAGTGACCTTGGCATCCTTCCAGCTAAAGGGAGACGCGGGTCAATGGTGGAAGTATGAGAAAGTCCGTGTTGGTGGTACTTGGGAGGCGTTTGTAAATGCTTTCCAGGAGAGATTCTTATCTGCAGTTGCTAGGGAGAAGCTGAGAGATCAGTTTAGCCGGCTTAATCAGCAGGGTTTGTCTGTGGCCGAGTTTGAGGCTACGTTTACTAGCTTGTCCAGGTTTACACCTGAACTCGTGGCGTCCGAGGAGCGCCGTTGTTACGAGTTTGAGCGGAAGTTGAGGCGTGGCCTCAAGCTGAGGGTTGGTGGTTCTTATATTCGAGAGTATAGACATTTGGTGGATGCTGCAGCTCATATGGAGCTCTTCATGCAGGAGGAGGATGAGGAGAAGAATAGAGGTTCCAAAAGGAGCCAAGATGGCCAGGGAGATGGCAGGAGACAGAGGGGTTATAACCCTCAACAGTCTCAGGGTGGTGTGGCTAGGTCGACTTTCCCAGTACCGAGTGCAGGCTCCGGGAGGTTCAATCAGGGGGAGTTCACCTGTTACAAGTGTGGCCAGCCGGGTCACAAGGTTTCGGTTTGCTCGCAGAAGGGCGGAGGTCAGAGGGCTGCATCTTCTTCAGCTAGACCGTAGAGTCAGAGTTCGGGCAGGGGTCAGCCCTTGTCTTGTTATCAGTGTGGACAGCCTGGGCACCTGAAAGGTTCTGCCCACAGTTTAGTGCCACTTCAGGAGCGTCTGGTTCAAGGCAGACGCAGAGTTATCAGCCAGCTCAGTCTGTGCAGGCCTCGACGGCCAATCCGGGGGCTTCGTCGTCCCAGTCTGTGCAGCAGTCGTATGCTCCTAGGGGCGAGCAGGCGGACCAGGGGCCTACAGGGCGCGTGTATGCTGTTGCCGCGCAGGACCTAGTACCGGCTCCATCAGTAGTGAGAGATACCTTTCTGTTTTGCAACTCGGTTGCTAGAGTGTTGATAGATACGGGTGCATCTCATTCTTTTGTATCTGCTGCATTTGCATCTGTGTTGGAGTTGGAGTTAGCACTATTGGCATCTCCTATTTGTGTTGTGTCACCTATTGGGGGTGAGTTGATCTTGAAACACGGATGTAGAGGTTGTGATATAGAGGTCGCCGACCATAGGCTTCCGTTTCCTTTTGTAGTTATGCCCATGAAGGGCTTTGATGTTATTTTGGGTATGGACTGGTTATCGTCATACCGGGCAATTATTGATTGCTACCGCCAGAGGGTTACTTGTTGTACCGTGAGCGGAAGTGTTTCCATTTCTTGGGGGACCGGGTTGGTAGTGTTTTGCCACCGGGGTATGATCCGCGAGGGTGGAGTGAGCTTAGTGGTTTACTTGCTAGCGTTGAGAGTGGTGAGTGTGATGAGACCTAGGTTGTGTTGCCGAGGGTAGTTTGTGAGTACTCGGACGTCTTTCCCGAGGATCTCGTTAGTTTGCCACCTCACCGGGAGATTGAGTTCGCTATTGATTTAGTGCCGGGCACGGCGCCGATTTCTATGGCGCCTTACCGTTTTGCTCCAGCAGAGTTGGTTGAGTTGAAAGTTCAGCTCCAGGATTTACTAGATAAGGGCTTTATTCGCCCTAGTGTTTCACCGTGGGGAGCACCGGCCCTCTTTGCTAAAAAGAAAGATGGTGCCTTGAGATTGTGTATCGATTATCGGAAGTTGAATCGGGCTACGGTTAAGAATAAGTACCCTATGCCCCGTATAGATGATCTATTTGACCAGTTAAAGGGTTCCCGTTGTTTCTCTAAGATAGACTTGAGATCGGGTTACCACCAGTTGAGGGTCAGGGAGGAGGATATTCCGAAGACGGCATTCCGTACGCGGTATGGCCATTATGAGTTTCTGGTAATGCCGTTTGGGCTTACCAACGCACCGGCAGTCTTTATGGACTTGATGAACCGGATCTTCCGGGAATTCTTGGATCGTTTTGTAGTCGTCTTCGTGGACGACATTCTTATCTATTCACCTTCTGAGGAGGAGCACGAGGAACACTTGAGAGTGGTGCTTGAGTTGCTTAGAGCCCATAGGCTATATGCCAAGTTTGGGAAGTGTGAGTTTTGGCTAGGAGAGGTCAAGTTCTTAGGCCATGTGGTTTCCGGGGAAGGGGTGTCTGTTGATACATCCAAGATTGAGGTAGTGCAAGATTGGGCACAGCCTAATAGTGTGTTCGAGATCCGCAGTTTTCTGGGATTAGCTGGGTATTATCGCCGGTTTGTGAAAGATTTCTCCAGGTTAGCTTCACCGTTGACTAGACTGACTCGAAGGGAGTCAAATTTGTATGGAGTGAGACTTGTGAAAAGTCGTTTCAGGAGCTGAAAGTTAGATTGACCACCGCTCCGGTCTTGATTATTCCGGAGAGAGGTTTGGGTTATGCAGTCTATTGTGATGCCTCACGAGAGGGTTTGGGTTGTGTGTTGATGCAAGAGGGGAAAGTGGTAGCTTATGGCTCACGTCAGTTGAAAATTCACGAGAAGAATTACCCCACACATGACCTAGAGTTAGCAGCTATGATCTTTGCCTTGAAAATCTGGAGGCATTACCTTTATGGTGAGAAATTCGAGGTGTTCTCGGATCATAAGAGTCTGAAATATCTGTTTTCACAGAAAGACTTGAACTTGAGGCAGAGGAGGTGGATGGAGTTTATTGAGGATTATGACTTCGAGTTGCATTATCACTCGGGGAAGGCCAATGTTGTGGCCGATGCCCTTAGCAGGAAATCCGTTAGTGATGTAGCTTGTGTAGCCATCCGGGAGTGGGAGATGTTGGGGCCAATTGGCGAGTTTGATTTGCTTCTGGGCGAATCCGTGGAGGCTGCGGCCTTGTTTTCTGTTGTTGCGCAGCCTACACTTGTGACTCGAGTGTTAGAGGCACAGAGAAGTGACCTTGAGGTAGAATCCCTCCGAGAGAAGATCTCCCGTGGGAAAGTTAAGAAGGGTCTGACGGTGTATCCCAACCTGAGTGTGAGATACCGAGATCGTTTGTTTGTGCCGGAGTCTTGCCGAGAGGAGGTACTCCGAGAGTTTCATCATTCGCGCCTTGCGGTGCATCCGGGTGGTACTAAGATGTACCAGGATTTAGGTCGCCAGTTTTGGTGGCGGGGTATGAAGAGAGATGTGGCTGTCTTCGTGTCTAAGTGCCTTACTTGTCAGCAAGTGAAAGCCGAACATCAGAGGCCAGCGAGTCTGTTACAACCCTTGCCTATTGCCGAGTGGAAGTGGGAGCATGTCACTATGGACTTCGTTGTAGGTCTTCCGAGGACTCAGCGGGGTAGTGATGCTATTTGGGTGGTTGTAGACCGGTTAACTAAGTCGGCACACTTCATTCCTATGCGCGTGAGAGATTCGGTAGATCATCTTGCCGACTTGTATATCCGGGACATAGTGAGATTGCACGGGGTCCCAGTGACGATCGTCTTAGACAGAGACCCTCGTTTTACTGCCAGGTTGTGGCAGAGTTTGCAGAGTACCTTGGGTACTAAGTTGACCTTTAGTACAGCTTATCATCCTCAGACTGACGGGCAGTCCGAGCGTACTATTCAGATCCTTGAGGATATGCTTCGGGGTTGTGTCCTGGACTTCAGTGGGACGTGGGAGAGGCACTTGCCCTTGGTGGAGTTTGCCTACAACAACAGTTTTCAGTCTAGCATCGGTATGGCACCGTTTGAGGCCTTGTATGGCCGACCGTGTAGGTCTCCAGTTTGTTGGGCCGAGGTGGGTGATGCACCTTTGTTGGGTCCGGAATTGGTTAGGGAGACGACGGAGAAAGTTGAGCTTATCCGTAGGAGGCTTGTTACAGCCCAGAGTCGTCAGAAATCTTATGCTGACCGTAGGAGGAGGCCGTTGGTGTTTGAGATGGGTGATCATGTCTTTCTGAAGATATCACCCAGGCGAGGTTTGATGAGGTTTGGGAAGAGTGGGAAGCTATCCCCTCGGTTTATTGGTCCTTTTGAGATCCTTGAGAGGATTGGCGAGGTTGCTTAACGTTTGGCCTTGCCGCCACAGTTATCCGGAGTTCATGACGTGTTTCATGTGAGTATGCTTCGGAAGTATGAGCCGGATCCATCACATGTATTGGATTGGACCGACTTAGAGGTAGATGAGGATGCCTCGTATGAGGAGAGACCGGTTCGAGTCTTGGATAGGCGGGATCAAGTCCTGCGTGGCAAGACCATTCCTTTGGTAAAGGTTTTATGGAAACATCACGGAGTGGAGGAGGCCACTTGGGAACGTGAGTTGGGGGTCCGAGAGAAATATCCGGACCTATTTGTGGACGTTTGAACATATGTTATATATATTGTTGTATTGTTGAACTTTAAGACCATTAAATATGTCTTAAGTTGTAAAACATGGCGCATGTTTTGGTTAATGATAGTAGTTGGAAACTTGCCTCAAATGGAAGTTTGTATAACATTGTATATGTTGAATATATAGTAGAAATGGGAATGTATCATGATTATTGCTTATGATATGAATTGTGAACTATGTATGTTGGAAATGGAAGAGGAATGCATGTTAAAGATGCACTTGTGTTGTATTTTGTGAAATGCCTCCTGATAAGAGATGGAATGACCGGTAATGGGTCGATTTGTTAAATGTTGTACTGTAACATTGTTTAAAATGGAGAAAAACCTACTTTCGAAAACTTGTTCTCAATTTCGTGGACGAAATTCTTTAAGGGGGGGAGGTTATAGCGATCCCGGGTTTACCCTTGTTGTACAGTGATCCGGACTTGTGTCCGTGGATGTTAGTAGTTGATTATTATCTTGTTTACATCCTTTCCTGCTTTGTATTTGAGTTATAGGATGTGTTGGGCAGGTTTGTTACAGGTTGGTTGAGCTTAGGAACCAAAACTAGTTGCCCAGATTTTGGCCTGTCCGCTCGAGCGGAGATTTCGACGCTCGAGCGGGGACCTTGTTGTTGCTTGTCCGCTCGAGCGGGGGTATTGGCGCTCGAGCGGGGAATACACCCATCCAGTATTTCCTGTGTAGTGTTGGGCGCTCGAGCGGGGGATTGGCCGCTCGAGCGGGAGGTTGTGAGTGACGCTCGAGCGGGGAGTTGGGCGCTCGAGCGGGTACCTGTCTGCAGAAACTTCTGGGAGTGTGCATCCGTCGCTCGAGCAGGAGTTTGGCCGCTCGAGCGGGAGTCTGTGAGTGGCGCTCGAGCGGGGGTTTCCACGCTCGAGCGGGGAGACTCTTCTATCAATCCGTGAAATCACTTTTTGAATCACTTTTTCAACTTCATTTCTCTCTCTTACTTTTCCAAAACTCCATTGGAGAGCACCTCACTCTAGAACCTAACTTCTCTCTTAGATTTGATCTAGTAGGAGTTGTTTACTCACTTTTGGCCTTTACAAAAGTTGTGTTGATCGTCGAGGGCTACATTTTAATCTGAAAATTTCAGAATTTGGAACATTTTGGTTTTGGTCTTCTTCTTCTTTGGCGCTCAAACTTTGAGGTAGGGATATCCTACTCCTCTTTATGGATTTTGTCTTTAAATTCTAGCATTTTGATATGTTGGGTGTTGTTGGGTAATTTTGAGAAAAGTTTGGGTCTTTTGTGTAATTTTACAAAAGTTGAGGGTTTTGTTTTTAATAAACCTAAATGCAAGTTTGGCATAGAAAGATGAGTTAGATGATGGATTATGGATGAAAATGGAGCCTTAGGGTTGTTTTGTTAATTATGGGAATTTGCCCTAATTGTTTTAATTAATTAATGCATATAATTAATTAAAGAAAATGAGGAATTGAATTGGAAATGTTGAGATTGGAAGTGTATGAGATTAAAGGGTGTAGTTGAATTACTTATCACTCACCGAATTGAAATGTTGATTTAATATCCATTTGTGCATTTATTTTCTGTTTAAAAATAACTGCTTTGGGTTATCGGTGGAGGATAATCGTGATTGTTGTAGACAATGCATGATGATTAGGCAAACGAAAACTAATCAATGGAATGTGTCATGGGACTTGACGGTTGATAGAATAAATTAACTTTATGTATTGATTGAATGTATGTAGAACCTATGTGTTTATATGCATTATGTGTAGAGGAGGAGATGGGGGATGTACTCCGCGGTTTAGGGGAAGATGGGGGATGTACCTCTAAACCGGATAGTGTTGGGAGGAGATGGGGGATGAACTCCGTAGATACAGCTCATATGCTTGTCTAGAGAAGTGAAGATACAGCTCATATGCTTATCTTTGAGAAGTATAGATACAGCTCATATGCTTGTCTAGAGAAGAGTAGATATAGCTCTTACGCTTATCTTCGGTTGTGTGATATAGTTCTTATACTTATCTGCTGAGGTGTTGATATAGCTCATATGCTTATCGGTTAATGTGATGGCATAGCTAGTGTGCTTATTTATCGAAAATGGAAAATGGAAAGTAACATAGACTTGTAAGTCATGTAATTGAAATGTGATATAAGTGGGTGTATCAGTGTTGACCATCTATCAACTGCTAATCTTTTAGTCATTGTTCATAGTTGGTTTAGTATATTTCTACTGGGCTGTGGCTCACCCTATATGGGAACATCATTTTCAGGTACAGGTAGCATGCCACCTCCAAGGACATAGCTTGGGAGGCTAGAGGCGGGCAGATCTTTTGTTGTCTTTCTTTTGATGTATTACATGTAAATTCAAGCCAAGGGCTTAATGTGTAAATGAGTTAGCACTCTCTTTTTGTAACCAAGTGTTAACTTGGAAAGCTGTAAGCCCTTAGGGCATTTGCTTTTGTTGTTGACATGTAATACCCTTTGTAATGAAACTATGATAAATAGATGAATGTTGGTCTTTTGTATATCAATGCATGTCTATATTGATGGATTTAATGTTGTTATTTTGAGGACGTTACAAAATTAAAGACAAAAGTATTTTTTCATAAATATAAGAAATGGGGACAAAATAATTTTGTCACGTTTAATATAAACGAAGACGAAATTTTTTTGTCAAAGAAGCTACGAATAGAGACAAAAACAAATTCATCATTAAAAATGATGAAATAATGTCAAAAAAATTTCATCATACATTGAGGGTAATGGTGACAAAATATGACAATATTTTTTGTCATGACATTCATTTAGCGACGAAATAAAGAATTCATGACAAAATTAATCATCCACCTAAGCCAAATAAGAGACAAAAAAATCTTCTTTAGGCATGGAAAATTTTATCAGTAATTCCATAATATTTTTTTCCACATTATATACATATTTTATCAAAATCTAAATTTTAGTTCAACAAATATAACCATGTTCATGTTGAAACCTGTTGAATATAACAATTCCATCACAACTTAACCTAACCTGTTATCAACACATTTACGAATTAACAAAATGAAAATATCCATTCATCATTACAAATAATTTCATCCTAATACAATAAAATAGTGAAATATCCACAAAATATCCAAAAGTTATAACTTGTTCAATTCCACCAAACATCTAACAATAACTAGTGCAACTCCACAAAGTATGTATATCCTTATCAAACATGACACGCCCCAAAAATAATCCCAATATATTTATATAACATGCACCATGCTCTTTCATACAATACATGAAATCCTTCTCCAAAACCTTTATATCACAATTAACCAAAGTTTACACAAGAGAAATCTCACATGCAATTGTGCATTCAATGAAAGTTAGTACATGAATCTACAACATGTGGAATCATTTGATCAAATAGATACATGCCCTCAAGGGGCTTACAACTTCCGAGGCATTAGCCCGGTTACACAAAATGGTCTCTCGAACCCATACCAAAAATAGCCCTTGGCTTTACAGAAATTCACAACAAAAGTAAAGAGCACACTACTCTTCTCAACATATTTCCACGCCCTCAGATTGGCGGGAACACCACATCTTCACCTGCACCAAAACCCATAGGGATGAGCATAAAGCCCAGTAGAGAATTCTCACAAAGTATATACAGTTATGCATTTTCCTCAATAGAAAAGAAATACAAATGCAATGCCATGCCAATGTTAATAATTGAGGAAAATATTCATTTCAATGCATTATTTCAAATCACCATGTTCTCAATATTATCTTGTAATCTCATCAATTTCAAACTTCCAATATTAATTCAATAGGGGCGGTAAATACGACACTGGTAATCCCTAGGCTAGGTGTCTGCAAGTAGACTATACAAGTACTACCAAAATATCATTTTTACCGGTATTAACCGGAAGGCTCGACACCTATCCGCGCGGGTTTCTGGTCTTTCACTATGGACACTCAGGCCAACTTATCAAATCATTTACACCCCCTATCTAGACTTACCACCGTATTTACCCCATGAACATTTCCTTTAGTTCTCATTACAATAACATTTTTCTTCATGATGTAATTCTCTTCAATTTAGATTCACAATGCACAATGATAAATGAAGTAATATGCACTGCAATAATCGTTTCCATACCTCATCACATTTCTCCATCTTTGAACATCTCAACAACGATATTCAACACTCGCATTTTCATTCCCTCCTTTCCATGTTCTTCCACTAGATACCCATGTGTCTTCAATACATGGTTACAATTTCTCATTTCTCAAAACAATCATGTGTCTTCAACACATCACAACAATTTCTCAACAATAATTCATCATGACAAAACCTTTCAATATGTCTAGCATGTCATCTTTCATTTCATTTCTCTTTACATTAAGACTAAACATTTTCACATCATCTATGGCACACAACAACTTGCCATCTTACAACATTACAAGTTTAAGTTTTTGCAATAATGTTAAGCTAACATCTCATATCTTATATATGAAGCATATTGTTATTTTGCTAAACATTTGATGAGACTCACTCCCACACATCCACTTAACACAAGAAAATAGATGATTTCAAAGGCATTTTCTTTATTTCAAAATCCCTCATCTTCTAGGGTTTTCATAGAAAACAAACTTTCCTCACTTTTCAAGAAAAACTTCATCTACTAACTTTCATGAGTTTAATAGAGGGAAACCCTCAAAAAATAAAAAAAAAGACAAGAGATACAAACCCACATTCAAAACTCTCTATATTTTTAAATCACAAAGTTTGAAATCAACAAACACTAGAAGAAAACTTTTAAAATCATCATCAAGATAGCAAACTTGTATATATAACTCAAGAATGTCCCTACCTCAAAGTGTTGATTATGAGGAGAAGATGAAACCCTAGCTTTCAAGATGGAATGTTCTTCAATTTCTCCTACACCAAGGGATGTCCAAGCTTGGTCTTCAAGATTTTTGGAGGGGTGATGATGTTCTAGACCCAAAATTTGTAAGGAAATCAAAGTGTTTAAATGTTTTGGTTAGGGTTTCTAGAGAGAAGGAGGAGAGAAATGAAGCTTAGAGTGAGAGAAAAGCCCCAAAAATGACATACATTTCGGCCAAAAAGGGAAAATAAAAACAGAGGTCTAGCTGCCCGTCTGCCGCACGTGCGGCGTCTCTTCCCGCATGTGTGGAGTGCCTTTTCCCACACGTGCGGCCCTCATCCCTACACGTGCGGTGGTCCCCTGCACCTCAGATCACACGTGCTTTTCTAGCAGTGTGCAGCCCAATGAAAATCCCCTCTCGCCGCACGTGCGGCTTGGCCTCCCCCACGTGCGGCCCCACCCCGCACGTGCGACTCTGGGCCCCTGCACATGCGGCCCTGGCTCAGTAGCCCAAAAAAATCTTCGCTTCGTTCCCAGGCACTCCGGACCTGACCCCGCCCCCCCCGGCGGAATGAGTGAAACTCGACACTGAACCAAGCAAGAACATAAACTCTCATCTAGAGATCCAATTCCGGATATTTCAAGTCAAACGAAGATAAAACGAGAAAGGAGGAAGGAGAAAGACAAAGGAAACAAGGACCCGATCATCACAAAACAAAAATGAACATTCAAGCAAATTACATCAGTGTTGCACGTCAAAAATGCCACCCTAATCCAATCTGCAAAAAAATAAATTAAAAGCTTTAGTAATTAATCAATTATACGAAAGATTAAAAACATTAGTAACTCATCAATTTACAATTAGATCAATGATACAATTTATCCCTCTAACAGACCTTTTTCGAGATTATGAGAGCAAAAAATTAATTTTAAGGCTAATTCACAAATGGTGCATCCCATTAATGTGCCGTAAGTTTATACAACTTATATTGGTCCCTCCTAAGGTGTTTCTATTGGTTCCTGTACAAATCTGTAGTTGTGTGATAATTTAGCATTTCGACGGCCTTTTTTGAAGCTTTAAGTATAGAGAAAAAAATTATTTTTTAAACTAATTCACAATTTATACATCCCGTGCACCTATACAATTTGGATGTCATATGCATGTTTCCATTACTTCCTAATTCTTCAAACATATATTCTTTTATAAAATTTACTATATTAAAGTTAATATACTTTACCAAGAAGTATGTCCACTTGTGGATGAGTCTCCTCACTTCCAAAGTGTCCAGTGAATCCTTTGGTCCTCAAAAAGTTGACAACATCAACCATTATCTCCCCTTGCTTCTTCCTTCCCTCTTCAAGATCTTCTATTTTATTATTCTGCATTTGTATTTGTTCCTTCTGTGTCTCTATTTGCATCTCAAGGCGCTTCACAAAATCATTTTGTTAGGTTTTTATTCTTGGCAACCCCATTTGACAAAATTCCTTTCAGATGTATTTATTTTCGCACTTTTATTTCAGTGAGGCTATGAGTTTATTAGATGCAAATCCAGACCCGAATCAAGCCATGCAGAGAAGTTTGTGATGTTAATGCTTTCAAGATTGCCACTTCGCTGATTATTACGGGGGTCGAGCTGCCGAAGCAAAATGGAAAATTGCATTCAAAATTGCATATCTGCCATTGGTCGCTCGAGCCAAGAAGAGCTCGCTCAAGCGAAGGTTTGCTCGCTCGATCCAAGGAGTTCTCGCTCGAGCCAAGGATCGCGTCCATACAAAAACCTGAAAGAGTGTATTCCTCGCTCGAGCCAAGGATTCGTCGCTCGAGCCAAGGCACTAGTAGAAATCACGAAAAATATACTCCTCGCTCAAGCCAGCAAAGTTTCGCTCGAGCGAGCCTCAGAATCCGGATTTCTCAAGGAGTTTATTTTCTTTCCAATCTAGGATTACTTTTGGTTCTCTATAAATACTTGGTCTTCTCCCAAAACTAAGGTATTCATTGAATTCCTCCAGATCTTCTTTTTGGTTCTTAAAGGTTTATATCTGGGGATATTTTGTTATTTTCTTTGATGTTTTATTGAGTATTCAACTCATGATTTAAAGAGAGTACATCAAAGATTTGTTTGTTATACAAAAAAGAGAGAGTTGTTCTTCAGTTGTGGATTCTAAAGAATTCGAGCCTGAAGCTTTGGTGGAATCCGGAATGGCTCATCAGAAAGACAATTCCGTGGTGAAGATGGGGTTGGAAGGTTGGTTCAATTAGGCATTGTGGATTTGCTAGATAATTGAGAGTATACCTGTGTAATTCCTTTAATTCTTCTTAGTGGATTGTCTTGTGGCAGTTGCCCGTGGTTTTTTTATCACAGTTGGAGGTGTCCAATTGTGATTTTTCCACGTAAAAATCATTGTGTCTCTTTCTCTTGATTGTTTGATTGGGATTGTTATATTCTGCTTAAAATTGATACATAATCACAAATCAACATCTAGGAGGTTTCTAGTTTTTTCACATTTGTTTCAGCATATATGGTAGTGGTCCTCCTAATAGAGGATGAAGGTCTCATGCCAAGTCCCTTCACATAGCCAGACCTTGGCTTTAGGACTTTGATTGACAGCTCTTCTGCAGTCAAAGGGGTTGATCCCGGCTGTGAGAGGTGATCAGCCTGTGTCTGTATCATATTTTCCTATCAAATATAAAAAAAATTAAATAATTATTAGAAAATTAAATAATATTATAACAAATAGTATTCTAAAATTTTGTTAATAAAAATTGCAATATACACTCACATAATTACACTGAGCTTGAGATGAGATCCACTCATGTGTTTTCTCATTATAGTGAGTTTCCTTGTACAACTCTGCTAGATCAGGTAGCATCTTTTTTTCTCGTGCCTAATTTGATAGACCAAATATTCAATAAATAAAGCTAAGAATCTAATATAATTCTGAAAGTGCAAGGATACGTACCAGTTTTTCTACTCTAACAGGGATTGACCTAGAACCACACCTATGTTTTGTATACATCCTTTCTCTGTTCGCGATGTTGGCCTTTGATTGTTCATATAAGGAAGAATGACCAATATAACAATGAAATGTATCATTAGTAAGACAAATATGTTGGCTTTTGATTGTTCCTGTAAGGAATAATGAACCAATATAACAATGAAATGTATCACTAGTAAAACAAATTTAATGCTTGATAATAAAGAAATTGCATTGTTCCTCTCTATCATTTTCCTATATATTATTTCAACTTAAAAGATATTTCAAATTATTCACTAGTTTCATTTAATTCTTTGAAAAATAGATTAGAGGACTTGTTGAGATTTCATCATAAGATGGTTTTTCTGGGTGAAAAAGGAAAAATGAGTAATTTACACCGTTCACAAATAGGGGGCATATAAGCATAGGCAAGATAGATTGTGAAAAAATCCATTTACATTTCACAAGATATGGAACAATTACTGATACCAAACTCATAACCCTTTCTTTCTTCCACAACTTTATCAAATCTAAAGTTTTGTCTCAATACCCTGTATTAGTTACTTAGCTAGTTGCTTACCATTATCATGAAACTTCAAACCAAACCCAAGAACAAACAGAAAATACAATCATAGAAACTGAAATCTTAGTTCTTTATTCTATGATGTGAAAGATGCACTTTAAGGAACCATAAATTAATCTCCTATTATGTGAGTCTTCCAATCCATGTTTAATAGTTTCCCTTTCTCATTTTCCCACTTATTTGGTTTTTATTATGTTCCACTTACATGCCTAGAAGATAAAGGGAAAAGAAGACATATGGAATTTCACAGTAAATTGATTGTGTTCTTTCTAGTTTTTTTAGAATCTCTCCCTATTCTAATCAAATTCTTTCTTCACTGATATAATAAAAAAGATGAAAATGTTACCAGAAATTCTTTAGTGTTCCACTTTTTATCAATAAGATCTATCCACTTGGTAGGATCAACATTCTTTGGTGGATGGTTTCTTGCATACTCCTCCCCTTTAGCCTCCTTCAGCTCCATGAATTGTTTGTGCAGCCCATAGGTATGGTTACTCAATCTTCGACCAAATTTTGTGTTCATTGCCTTCTCAATATCAACAGGGTCTCCTTGTAAATAAAATTGATCCTGCAAAAAATAGATAAGTCATAGATAATTCTTATAAAAAATAAAATAATTACAATAAATAATTAAGATTTCTAACCTATTATAAAAATGAGTAAAATGTCCTATAATAGAGTAGACAATGAACTTACATTCAAGCGTTTAAACATCGCCTTCTTAACAGAGGCATCAACATACTTCCACCTACGAACACTTGGATCTGGTAAACGAGTTCGCATTTCTACACCAATCTTTGAGGCTAGTTTTGAGGCATAGTCCCCTACCGGTGCATGAAATTCTGGAGGGATAGGCACGCTAAGCTTTCCATCTATCAACAAGGCCTTGAACCTCTTTGCCTTAAGTCGGGCCATGAACACGCTTAGCAGTTGAATAAATATTTTAATTGAATAAATAGATTTTATATAGATAGACAGATTTAATAAGAATTTATATTCGTTTTAGATATTTTTTTAATATACAAATTATTTTTTTAAAATTTTTTTATAAAAATAATTTAAAAATCCCATTAATAACCATAGTGTATGGGAGAAGTTGAAAAGATGAAACGGCATCGTTTGAATGATGGAGTGTTTATTGGTGACGAAATATTTTCGTCTTCCATAACTTATCATTCCTAGACAAAAATATATTTGTCGCCTAATAAATGGAAATATGCAACGACATCGTTTAATAGGTAGGGAATTTATTGGTGATGAATTACGTTCGTCGCAAAAAATATATATATTTTGTGACAAAAATGTTCGTCTTCAATGTGCTAAAATAACTCGCGCCAATGCAAATGAAATTGGCGCCTGAATTTTGGAGATGAAATTTTTTTTCGTCTCCTATATGTTTGAGAAAAATTAAAACAAACGACAAAATTAATATTTTGTCATCTTTGGGTTAAATTTTAAGACCAAAAAAAAAAAAAAATTCGTCACCAAATTTTGTCACAATAGTCTAGATTTCTTGTATTTTGTTTCCTTGTTTAATTATTTTTTTTTTTTTCTTTTTATGGAGAGGGGTTTACTATGAGAAAGAATAGTAGCTTTGCAAAAAATGTCTTCTTGGATAATAATGTTTGCATGCACAAACGGCTTAAATGTGAGAGAAAATAGAGGAGCTTTAGTGCGAAATAGAAGAGATAGTTTATAGAGATTGTTTTCTCGAGTCACAACTTCAATACTTGTGAGAGAGGAGACTCAAGCATGAGAGAGAAATGAGGGTTTGTAGAGGGTGTCTTTTTGGGTCACGACTTTAGTATTTGTGTGTGTGTGAAAGTAAGCGATTAAGGTGAGAGTGCCTCTTAGTTTCTAACGACATTTTAATAAAGAGAAATAATTAGTGATAAAATATTTTCGTCTCAAACTCATATGTTCGTTGTCTAATCAACAAAAATACAAAAACAATGTTGTGTGGGGATGGAGAATTTATTGGTGATGAAATATTTTCATCTCCTTCAACTTAACCTTATGAGAGGAAAATATATTCGTTGCGCAATCAATCAAAATGCAACACGACACATGGAAAATTTATTAGTAACGAAATATTTTCGTCTCCCAAAACATATCCATCGGAGACAAAAATATATTTGTCGCCTAATTAACAGAAGATAAAACGAGCATGAAGAGTTTATTGGTGACGAAATATTTTCATCTCCCATAACTTATCCTTCCCAGACAAAAAATATATTTGTCACCAAATAAATAAGAAAATGAAACGACATCATCTAATAAGTTTGGAATTTATTGGTGACGAATTCCTTTTGTCGCAAAAAACTTTAAATTTTGTGACAAAAATGTTCGTCTCCAATGAGCTAAAATAATTGGTGCCAACAAGAAAAAAAATTGGTGCCTCTTTTTTTCCTGACAAATTTATTTTTTTGTCTCCTATAGTTTTGAGAAGAATTAAAAGAAACGACAAAAGTAATATTTGGTCATGTTTGGAAAATAAATTTTATCACCATATTTTAAAAATTAATTATTGAAAACTCCATACTAAACAAGGTAATGTTTTCTATTAATTTTGAAAATTACAAATTTTTTATTATTTGTTTCTCTGTATTTTTTCTCACAAAAAATAGCTACATTAATTATCTCTTTTTTTTTCTTTTTTTTCTTTTTTTTTGTGGAGAGAGGTTTTGACCTTCGATTTTTCTGAAATGGCTGTTCTAGACGGAAAGGGTAGAGTTGGTTCAGACAATGAGAAAAAGTGCTTGCGTGCAAGTGGGGCCTTCACTGTGAGAAAGAATAATGGGTTTGCATAGGGTGCCTTCTTGGATAATAGCTTCAACGCTGGCATGCATGAAGGGCTTAAGTGTGAGACAGAAGAGAGGGGCTTTAGCGCGAAATAGAAGAAATGGTTTACAGAGTATCTTCTTGAGTCACAACTTCAATACTTGTGAGAGAGGAGTAGACTCAAGTGCAAGAGAGAAATGAGGGTTCATAGAAAGTGACTTCTTGGGTCACGACTTCAAGGTCCGTGTACATGAAAATGAGCGATAAGCGTCAAAGTGTATCTCTTGGGATCACAGTTTCAATGCTTCGAAACACAAAACCACGACATTTTAATAAAGAGAAATGATTAGTGATAAAATATTTTTGTATCCTTAAATACCAGAACAAAGAATTTATTATTGGTGATGAAATATTTTTGTCTTCCACAACTTAACCTTATGAGATGAAAAATATATTCGTCACGCAATCAATTAGAATTTAGTACTGACGAAATATTTTCGTCTCCCACAACTTATTCTTCCGAGACAAAAATATATTTGTCGCCTATTTAATAGAAAAATGAAATGACATTGTCTGCATGATGGAGTGTTTATTAGTGATGAAATATTTTCGTTTTCCATAACTTACCCTTCCCAGACAAAAATATATTTGTTGCCTAATAAATGAAAATATGCAACGACATCGTTTAATAGGTATGGAATTTATTGGTGACGAATTACGTTCGTCACAAAAAAAATTATCTTTTGTGACAAAAATGTTCGTCTCCAATGAGCTAAAATAATTCGCGTCAATGCAAATGAAATTGGTGCCTCATTTTTGCAGACGAAATTTTGTTTTCGTCTCCTATACTTTTGAGAAAAATTAAAACAAATGACAAAATTAACATTTCGTCATCTTTGGATTAAATTTTAAGACAAAAAAAAATTTCGTCACTAAATTTTGTCACAATAGCCTAGATAAGCGCCTCCAATTGTGATAAAAAAACCATGGGCAAAAGCCACAAAACAATCAACTAAGAAGACAAAGGAATTACACAAGTATACTCTCAATTACCTAGCGAATCTACGCCCAAATCGAACTGACCCCTATGTGCCTCTTCCAGCCCCCTCTTCACCTCGGAATTGTCTTGCCCAACGTTGAATCCACAACGCCGAAGTCAAATCTATGACGATGAGCCACTCCAGAATCCACCAAAGCTTTAGGCCCAAATTCCACGGAATTCACCGAAGAACAACTCTCTCTTTTGTATAGAATAAATAAAACAACCCCCTTTGATATAATTCACTCAATTCATGATATAAACTCTCACAGATATCAAAGAAAACAAGCAAAGAAGCTCTAGAAGAAAACCTTAATACCCAAAAAGAAGATCTGGAAACCGTGCCCTAGAAACTGAATTAATCGCAAATTTATAGAAAATAGAATCTCGATCTCCGCTCGAGCGCAGGAATGACCGCTCGAGTGGTCTGACTAAAACGTGTGTTTTGGAACACGGATCTACGATCAAGCGCAGGAAGTGCCGCTCGAGCACAAAAACACAACACCCAATACTTTTGCAGATAGTTCAAACTTTTGGAACCAAAGATTCTTTGCTCGAGCGCACAAATGGCTGCTCGAGTGGTCAAGCAACTTCGACTGCATTTTTGCTTTTTGCTTCGGGGGAGCTGCCTCTCGACCTCGCTTGGGCATTGCCCAGAACCCGCCATGGGGCGCTATCCCCTGGACCCCCGCGAGCTGACCGGGCAACTCGATTCCCGACATAGTTAGCGAAGTGACAAACATGAAAGAATTAACATCATAAACTCCTCTGCAAGGCATAATTCGCGTTGGATTCACATTTAAATACTCAAAGCCTCACTGAAATAAATGATAGAATAAAATTATAATTGAAAGGAGCTTTGTCAAATGGGATTGCTAATAACAAAAATCTAACACAAGCCCTAATTGAGTTGGATAGTCAATCCAATGGTTAATCCCATGGATTATTAATCCCATCACAATTACCCCCAACCAATCAAACAAGCCCTGCTAGTATTGTATACCATTGTATACCTATATCATAGTAAAGCTACTCCATGAAATGTACTCCTTCAAAATATTAGACAGAACACAATATAAAAAATTGATTAGTAAAAATGACGTAAAGCTATTAAGCACAGACACCTCTCTGGAGATCACATATCGGTGTCTGACACTTATTGTACACGGGCACGCGTCGGACACATGTTGAACACGCTAGGACACTTTGGACACATTGCAGACAAGTTGGGATACATTGAGGACACACAAGGGACATGTTGAGGACACACTAGGGGCACTCTAGGGACACATTGAGTACTATTATTTTTATAAAAAAAAAAAATTAATGTTTTTTACTAAAATAACATACCTAAGGTTGATAAATTTGATAAAATTAATAAAATACATATCAAATATGTAAAAATATACATATAATAAAAATATATATTTTGAACGTGTCCCAACGTGTCGTGTCTTGTATTTTTTTTTAAATTTACGTGTCCGCGTGGCCGTATCTTATCATGTGTCCGTGCATCTTAGAGGTAAAGACACAAAGTTAACCTACCAATTTTGTATCTCACAAGTCACAAATAAAACTGTCAAGGGTTAAAACAGAATATAAGAGTACATATATAACACAAAATTGAAATGATACCCAGAAAAGGCTAGGCTGCAAAGTATCACACTTCGCGATGCATGCATATATATAGATTCAAAATTTGATGTACTAAAAGATGAGATTTTAGAGAGTGAAAAGCATTCCACTTGGATGAGAACTTATCGTAGGCTTCAGTGAGTTGTTCCATGGAACTATACCTCTTGATCCCCAAAACTGTAATTACAAAAATTGATTGTTATGAAAAGTAGAGAGAGAGAGAGAGAGAGAGAGAAGAGGGAGTTCAATAGTGAGTGAGTGAAAGCGGACCAAAAAATTAAAAAAAAAATTGATTAAAATATCGTAAAAACTTATTAAAAATATAAAAATACGAATTGAAAATTCAAAATTTTGTTTTTGAAAACTCAAAATTAAATAAGGTATTTTTTTAATTTGAATTAGGGATAAGTATTATACGATCAATTTAAATGCTTATAAATTATATACCCTTTTTTGATATTGATTTATTTGGATGAAATTTAATGTAATGGACTAGAATAGGGAGAGTAGTGAATGATCATTTAAGGTGATTTATGATTTTAGTATTTTTTATTATTTTTTAATTAATTAAATATGGTTATAGATTTTTTTTTATAAATGAAATGATCATTTTAATGAATCAAATATCAAGTAAGTTTTAAAATGTTTATTCTGCCTCGACACTTTTTTAAGATATTGGTAGGTAAAATTAAAAAAAAATAAAAAAATAAAATTTATAGATAAATAAGTTTGATCAATGGAAGTGACGGTAAGTCTCCTTAAAATAAATAACACAAATCATTTTATATTGATTTTAAAATAATTTTTTATGACAATTAAAAATAGTTTCTTACATAAAAAATTAATAAAATATATATTTTTAAAATTTTTAAAACAAATTATACAACCTAAATCTAAAAACAAAAGTAAAGAAAAGAAATTTGGATTGCTCCAACACTACACAGGACTTTTGAACTGAAGACCTCTACTATAACATAGGGATAGTATACTATTGGGGAATGTTTGATTGAAGTATTAGAATAAAAGACCTTTTCAAAGAAAGTACGGTGTGTTACATATATTAATTAGTATACTAAAACCTATTTTGGAAAGCTGGTTAAAAGCCACTTCTCAACTTTTAACCCACTTTCTCTCTCACACAAAAAAGTCAAAAAGTCAAAAAAATAACTTTTAATCATCTTCCCAAAACACCCCTAACTAGTGTACTAACATGCGTTATGACATTATTATTGACTCCTCCCATTATATAAATTACAAATACCCAAAATCTCTAAAATTATGACACATCATCTATTTGTACACTAAAAGAGGAACTGAATGTAGAGGAAAAATGTGGGTCCATTAAAGTATTAATTCTTTATTTGATTGTGAGATAAGGAAGATAGGATTGAAGGTACGGAACATGTTGATCTCACCTAATAATCTAATTCGGTATTTGTTTTGCAAAAATTTCAGACAATTGTAGTATTGGTATGGAGGATTAAATAGCAAAAAAAAATGAGGGGATTAAATAATACTGTAACAACCCACATTTCATGCCTTAGTCATGCTTGCTTGCAGTATGTGATTTGCCATGTTAAGATTTGCATTCATGAATTCTTGCCTTGTTTCGTGCTTATGAGATTTGCCTAAGTGTATATGTATGCTTTGTACCTCCCTTGTATTGTTAAGCCTAAGTCATGCCAAGCCTAAGTTATGTGAAGCCTAGGTTGATCCAAGCCGAGGTCATCTTAAACCTTTAACTGTTTTGGAACCCCTTTGTTGACCTCCACCTTTGTCCTGGCATAATGGCCGAGATGATTATCATCTGGGCCGAGGTGTGTATCGCCGAGGCCGAGATGTGTATTATCTGGGCCGAGATGTTATCTTGAACCCAAGTGATCTTGTCCTGGAAGTGGTATGACCTAGACCGAGGTGTGGCACATCTTCGCCGAGGTGTGGCACAGCTTAGTCAAGTGTTGTCCTTCCTAGCCGAGATCATTGTTACCTTAGTGCCGAAATCATTGTCCTTTGTTTTGCCGATGTCTTGCCCTCGCCGATGTCTTGTCTTTGCCGATGTCATCACTTGCCGGAGTGTTTGCTGTGAAGCTTGTTAGATACGTTTTGTCAGGGACTTGTCTTGTCAATCTGTCACCTTTTGAGGAGGACCAACCCGATAGTGCCACGTGGCCGAGCTGAGTGTTAAATCAGCCGTTAGAGAGAGAAACCTATCATTTGTTGTGTTTTGTTCTAAGGAAGTAGAGAGAGAAGCTCTAAGGAAGAGGGAGAGGAGTCCTAGAGAGAGAGTAGAGATCCAAGCTTGATTCCGAGAGATCCAGCCGTTAGATTCGTGTTCTAAGGTTAGATTCTTGATCCTCTCGTCTTGTTCTTTATGTTTATGATGTTACATTGCATGATTGAATATGTTTTGAAAGCCATGCATCGTTTTGAAGTTCGGTTTTGGAAAGAGAAAATGATATTCAAGTGTTCTTCAAGAAAAGTCATGTTTTGATCCGAAAGCTCATGCCAAGATTTATGTTTTCATGTTTGTTTTTGTACGACCTTCAAGTATGGGTACCCAGGTCCATGTTTTCGAACTCATGGCATGAAACCCAGATTTTGTAATGAGCAAGTTATGATTTTGGCATTCATCTCATACTCATGTTCTTCATGTTCGTGTTCTTCATGTTCTTCACGGGTGGAAACCCAGATTCCCAGACTTCACTTCCCGAAGTGTAGTCGCCGAGATCATTCTCACCTTGGCCTACCTTGCATGATCACTTGCACCTTTGGTTTGTCTTGTATGAACCTCGGCATGCAGTTGCACGCCGAAGCCTTGGTAACCACACCTCGGCTAGGAGGTGTGGGACCTCGGCAAAGGCCTGGTTGGTACCCAGCATGTCTCCTTGACATGTAAAACAGTGTTTTGACTCCCAGCATGTTTTTCCGGGATCATTTGCATGCGTATAGACTCGTTCTGAGAAGTATGTTCAGTAGACTTGTTATGTGTTTGTAGGACTTGGACCTTTGCTGTGAATCCGACGTCCCAAGAACTATGTGAGTGGTACTTTTAATAAAGTTATGTTATAAGGTTTTGATAAGCTTTGTTTTGCCTTGTTTTGGAAAGTATTTGTTAAGCATGAATGATTGCTCGTATTTTTATGTATTAAGAATAAGTTTCGATTGCTAAGTATGAGTTTTGTTTTGGAGTCCGTACGTGCCAGGGGACTTTAAGCATAAGTGGCACAAGTCCGTACGTGCCAGGGGACTTTAAGCATAAGTGGCACAAGTCCGTACGTGCCAGGGGACTTTAAGCATAAGTGGCACAAGTCCGTACGTGCTAGGGGACTTAAAGCATTGGTAGCACAACCTTTTGGAGTCCTCCCGTGCTAGGGGACTTAAAGCCTAAGTAGCATAGTCCTTTCGTGCTAGGGGACTTAAAGCCTAAGTAGCACCTTTGTTTTGCCACCGACGGTCTATGAACGGGTGGGTATGTTTTGTCATAAGTTAAGCCAAGTGTATGTTTTGATGCAAGTTATGTTTTGTATGCTAAGTATAAGTTCTGTTTCGGATGGCATTCTTGGAACCGTCCTTTCGTGTTAGGGGACGTTAAGCCTAAGTAACACCGTCCTTTCGTGTTAGGGGACGTTAAGCCTAAGTAACACCGTCCTTTCGTGTTAGGGGACGTTAAGCCTAAGTAACACCGTCCTTTCGTGTTAGGGGACGTTAAGCCTAAGTAACACCGTCCTTTCGTGTTAGGGGACGTTAAGCCTAAGTAACACCGTCCTTTTGTGTTAGGGGACGTTAAGCCTAAGTAGCACTCTATGTATGTTTTGATGCAAGCTATGCTAAGTTCATGTTTTGACGCAAGTTATGTTAAGTGCGTGTTTTGCAAGTTACGTTAAGTACGTGTTTGACACAAGTATGCTAAGAATATGTTTTGATGCAAGCTAAGTTACACGAAAGGTTTTGAACAAGCTATGCTATAAGTATGTTTTGGAACAACTATATATGTACTGTTTTGACGCAAACCTCGGGATCATTCATGAAAACCCTTTATTTCTTGTACCATTCACTGAGTTTCATACTCACCCTCTCTATATATATGTAGGTTCCAAGTTAGAAGTCGGCTTCGCCGAGGTGTTTATCTCTGCGCCGAGGTTTTGTATGCATGTTTAGGTCGGCATTGAGGATGTCGGCATTTTGTGTTTACGTCGGCAGTGTTGAAGATCTTGCTTCTGGACTTGTATTCGTTATGCTTTGTATATGTCGGCTGTGAAGCCCTTTTGTTAAGATGTCATGTATAATTTAATTTGCTTATATCCAATTGTAAAGTTATGTAATGATGTATGCCATTTCATTTGACTTATGCACAGCTCTTATGGACCACTTGTATTTTGTTATTGCTTCCGCTCTTGTTAGCCCCATATATTATACTCTGATTGTGTGTGATTTTGAGAGTTGGCCTTTGGTAATCTCGGATTACTGGCCATCACGGCACCATCCTACTAGGGGCAGGTTGGGGTCGTGACAAATACCATAGGTAATATGGTATTAGAAGAAGAATGAAGCCTCTTTGGATTATTTTTTTATTCATCATTCGGCCACGCCTCAACTTCTTCTCAAACTCAATACACCGACGCTCCTCAGACGCCACTAACTCAGGTGCGAACCTGGACAAACTAGTAAATGAAGCCTCAAACTCCGCCACTGATGAACTATTCTGCTTTAGCTGGCAGAACTGATCTCTCAACTTCTCCTGAACAGCTGGAGACAGGTACTTCTCCTGAAAAGCATCAACAAAAGCCTTCCAAGTACCCCCAATACGACCTTTGGTGAACTTCCACCACTGACCCGCATCCCCTTTAAGCTGGAAAGATGCCAAGGTCACCTTCAACCCCTCGTCTTCGATGCCAAGCATCTCAAACGTTTTCGTTGTCTGTTCGAGCCATTCATCTGCTTTAAGCGGCTCTTTTGGATCACCCACAAATTCATCCGGATTAGACCGGAAAAACTCCCTCTTCAGAAAGGAGGGTCCTGCATCCGCAACAACAACCGGAGCCTGATTCTGAGCTCGGAGAATGCCTACTGACTCCCTGAATGCCCCTGCTATCTCTCGGGCTAAAGCGCCCATAGCCTGCTGGCCTACTGGCTCGGCCACATTGGCCTGGCCAACACCCTCCTGAACTGCCGGAATTTCCTCCGGTATAGGCACTTCCTGCCTGGCCTGCCTACCACGCCTACCACGACCTCGTCCTCGTCCTGACATCCTAATAAAGGAAACAAAGACGTTAGCACTCTAAATATTATGCCAAAACTATGACACTCACGTCTTAATACATTGGACAACAATAAATCACACCACGTAAGCACATAATCACATAAGCACCTACGAATTTCATTCCTGGATAATGATAGTCCCAAGGCGTCACTAAAGTTCCGGTTGGAAACAACATTGATCAAGTGCCTTTCCAACAAGACTTTCAGAGACTCAAGGGTCCAATCAACATCCTAGAAACTACATTCCATACCCACATAGTCACATAAACATGTTATCATATAAGCATGTAATCATTACACTAAGTCTCTATCAAACGAGACGAACCCATTGTGATACTAATCACTTCCCACGTACCCAAAGTATTCAAACCCGGTACGCTCTGATACCAAGTTGTAACGCCCTCAAAATTTAACCCATTGAATATAAAACAAGACATGCATTATTAAAAGAAACATTATATTATTTCAATCATCAGAGTATTACGAAATAAAACATCATAATAAATGCCCTACGGGCTTACATCTTGCCAAGCCAATACTTGGACACAATTCCATGAGTTCTAACTCAAAACAAATAAAGCCCTCGGCTTGAATGTTTACATAGTTCAGATAAAACAAATAACACAAATAAAGCAAATCTTCAAGTCCAATTCCTCACAAGCTAAGTCTTTGGGGGTTGTGAACCACCTGAACCTGAAAATGAAGTTCCCATATAGGGTGAGCCACAGCCCAGTAGAGAAATACTAAACCAAGCATAAGAATTAACTAAAGCAGTAGCACCCGATACATGGTTAACATAAAATATTCAGTTTACAATATTATGACACGAATGTCTACGTTGTCTATGACACATGGTCTATGACACAATACACTTTTCATTCATACAAACATGGCTCAGAACCTGGCCAAACAACTCAACAAGGATAACAAATCAGGTTAAACCTTTCTTATAACAAATCAAACACTCATGCTGGTGTTATAACAAATCTCAATCAAATCCACTTCCATACTTCCCAACTGACACACATGGTGGTGATGTATCATATCAACAACAAATAGAAATATTTCTATTATCAATAAGCACACACATATGTGATGCTACTGGAGTCCATCCCCTATCTCCTCCCAACAAATCCGGTTTAGAGGTCCATCCCCTATCTTCCCCTAAACCGTGGAGTTCATCCCCTATCTCCTCCAAAACCAAATGCATATGCAACATAATCTATATTTGCCATATACAATACATAATCAATACACGAATGTTCTGTATTAACTCAACAATTAAATGAATGACTCAATTTCAGTTATACCTAAGCCGCATGCAAGGTCTACAACAATCAATGGCTATCCTCCACCGATAGCCCAAAACAATTATTTCTAAACAAGAAATAAATATTGTAACGCAAATAATCTCAATTTCACAGATGAGTGATTAAATATCCAACTACATTAATTTATCTCATAATTCCCCCAATTTCATGAATTAAACCCAATATCACGATTTTCCCTTAAATTAATTATATAAATTAATCTATGACAAACCCTAAGGTTTCTCCCAAAATTACCAAACTACCACCACATACCAAAATACCACCACTTAGGATTAAAACGTATAGATGGAGTAGGAAATCCCTACCTCAAGAAAGAACCCAAAAAGATGATGATGAAGAAGGTGCTCGAAACTCCAGAGTGCTCCAAACCGACAACTGCTCAGATTAAATGGAAGCCCCCACTCTCCTCTATCTTATTTGTAAAAGAACTAGGGTAGAAACACACCCTAACTAGATCAAACCTAGGAGAAAAGGTGTTTAGAGAAGAAGAAAAGTCGGACTTTAGGGTTTGAGATCAAAAAGAATGAAAAACTGCCCTAAAAATCCCGCTTTTACGTTTAAATACTGGACAGGCTCGCTCGAGCGAGGACCTGGTCGCTCGAGCGACCAGACACAAGAAACTGACCTCGATCGAGCGAAGAGAAGCTCGCTCGAGCCAAAGACAAACCAGCTCGCTCGAGCGAAGAAAAGCTCGCTCGAGCCAACAAACACTGCGTTCAGGTCTAGGTACTGGACGCAATCCTCGCTCGAGCCAAGAAAGGCTCGCTCGAGCGACGAACCAAAGAGGAAGACCTCGCTCGAGCGAAGATAAGCTCGCTCGAGCGACCAAGCCAAAAACTGAACATGCAGACTTGGTTTCTAAACCCAACCAATCTGCAACCAACCTGCTAAACACATCCTATAACCCAAGAATAAGAAATTAAAGGACAATAACAACAAATATAACAACGGAATCCACGGACCATAAGTCCGGATACAATAATCAAATGGGAAAAGACCGGGGTCGCTATAACCTCACCCCCTTAAAAGAATTTCGTCCCCGAAATTAAGCATGAGTTTGTAAAAAAAACAAGTTTTTCTTAATTCCCAATGATATATAAAACAATAATCAACAACTTGACCAATATTGGTCACTTCATCTCTTATCAAGAGGCATCTCTCAATATATATAAACCAACATATATTTCAACCTGCATCAATGTTATGCATCATTCCTTTCAATGTTAACAAATTCCATATCATATTCAATCTCATGATATAAACAACACATTCAATATATAAATGTTATATTCCACTTCCATAAAAAGGCAAGTTCAAAATGCTAACATTAAATCCCAAAACATTCTCAATGTTTTCCAACTTAAGACATATATAAAATTCTCAAGTTCCGCAATATTATATAATCTAAGTACAAAATTACAAATCAATAAACAAATCCGGATATTTCTCACGGACTTCCAACTCACGTTCCCAAGTGGCTTCCTCCACTCCGTGATGCTTCCACAGAACTTTCACCAAAGGGATGGTCTTGCCACGCAAAACTTGATCCCGCCTATCCAAAACTCGAATTGGTCTCTCCTCATACGAAACATCCTCATCAACAACTAAATCGGTCCAATCCAACACATGTGATGGGTCCGGCTCATACTTCCGAAGCATACTCACATGAAACACATCATGAACTCCGGATAACTGCGGTGGTAAAGCTAAGCGATATGCAGCCTCACCAATCCTCTCAAGGATCTCAAAAGGACCAATAAATCGAGGGGACAACTTCCCACTCTTCCCAAACCTCATTAAACCTCGCCTAGGTGATATCTTCAGAAAGACATGATCACCTACTTCAAACACCAAAGGTCTCCTCCTACGGTCGGCATAAGATTTCTGACGACTCTGAGCTGTAACAAGCCTCCTACGGATAAGCTCAACCTTCTCCGTCGTTTCCCTCACTAACTCTGGACCCAACAAAGGTGCATCACCCACCTCGGCCCAACATACTGGAGACCTACACGGTCGGCCATACAAGGCCTCAAACGGTGCCATACCGATACTAGACTGAAAGCTGTTGTTGTAGGCAAACTCCACTAATGGTAAGTGCCTCTCCCACGACCCACTAAAGTCGAGAACACAACCCCGAAGCATATCCTCAAGGATCTGAATAGTACGCTCGGACTGCCCGTCAGTCTGAGGATGATAAGCCGTGCTAAAAGTCAATTTAGTGCCTAAAGCACTCTGCAAACTCTGCCACAACCTAGCAGTAAAACGAGGATCTCTATCTGAGACGATCGTCACTGGGACCCCGTGCAACCTCACTATGTCCCGGATATATAAGTCGGCAAGATGATCTACCGAATCTCTAACACGCATAGGAATGAAGTGCGCTGACTTCGTCAACCGGTCTACAACCACCCAAATAGCGTCACTACCTCGCTGAGTCCTCGGAAGACCCACAACGAAGTCCATAGTGACATGCTCCCACTTCCACTCGGCAATAGGCAAGGGTTGCAACAAACCCGCTGGCCTCTGATGCTCGGCCTTCACTTGCTGACAAGTAAGGCACTTAGATACGAAAGCTGCCACATCTCTCTTCATACCCCGCCACCAAAACTGGCGACCCAAATCCCGATACATCTTAGTGCCTCCCGGATGCACCGCAAGGCGCGAATGATGAAACTCTCGGAGTACCTCCTCTCGGCAAGACTCCGGCACAAACAAACGGTCTCGGTATCTCACACTCAGGTCGGGATACACCGCTAAACCCTTCTCAACCTTCCCACTGGAAATCTTCTCTCGGAGAGATTCTACCTCAAGATCACCCCTCTGAGCCTCTAACACTCGAGTCACAAGTGTAGGCTGTGCAACAACAGAAAATAAGGCCGCAGCCTCAACAGATTCACCCAAAAGCAAATCAAACTCCCCAAGTGCACCCAACATCTCCCACTCTCGGATGGCTATACTAGCTATGTCACCAACAGATTTCCTGCTAAGGGCATCGGCCACAACATTGGCCTTTCCCGGATGATAGTGCAACTCGAAGTCATAATCCTCAATAAACTCCATCCACCTCCTCTGCCTCAAGTTCAAATCTTTCTGTGTGAACAGATATTTCAGACTCTTATGATCGGAGAATACCTCAAATTTCTCACCATACAGATAATGCCTCCAAATCTTCAAGGCAAATATTACAGCTGCTAACTCTAAGTCATGCGTAGGGTAGTTCTTCTCGTGAATTTTCAACTGACGTGAGCCATAAGCAACCACTTTCCCCTCTTGCATCAACACACAACCCAGACCCTCTCGTGAGGCATCACAAAAGACTGCATAACCCAACCCTCTCTCTGGAATAATCAAGACTGGAGCGGTGGTCAATCTAATCTTCAATTCCTGAAACGAATTTTCACAAGTCTCACTCCATACAAATTTGACTCCCTTCCGAGTCAATCTAGTCAACGGTGAAGCTAACCTGGAGAAATCTTTCACAAACCGACGGTAATACCCTCAAACACACTCTTAGGCTGTGCCCAATCTTGCACTGCCTCAGTTTTGGATGTATCAACAGACACTCCTTCCCCAGAAACTACATGACCTAAGAACTTCACCTCTTCTAGCCAGAACTCACACTTTCCGAACTTAGCATAAAGCTGATGGGCTCTAAGTAACTCAAGCACCACTCTCAAGTGTTCCTCGTGCTCCTCCCTCGAAGGTGAATAAATCAGAATGTCGTCCACGAAGATGACCGCAAAACGGTCCAAGAATTCCCGGAAGATCCGGTTCATCAAATCCATAAACACTGCCGGTGCATTGGTGAGCCCAAATGGCATCACCAGGAACTCATAGTGGCCATACCGCGTACGGAATGCCGTCTTCGGAATATCCTCCTCTCTGACCCTCAACTGGTGGTAACCCGATCTCAAATCTATCTTAGAGAAACAACGGGAACCCTTCAACTGGTCAAACAAATCATCAATACGAGGCATAGGGTACTTATTCTTAACCGTAACCCGATTCAATTTCCGGTAATCTATACACAGTCTCAAAGCACCACCTTTCTTCTTAGCAAATAGGGCCGGTGCTCCCCACGGCGAAACACTAGGGCGAATGTAGCCCTTATCTAGTAACTCCTGGAGTTGAACCTTCAACTCAACCAACTCGGCTGGGGCAAAGCGGTAAGGTGCCATAGAAATCGGCACCGTGCCGGGCACTAAATCAATCGAGAACTCAATCTCTCGATGAGGTGGCAAACTAACAAGGTCCTCGGGAAAAACATCCGAATACTCACAAACCACCCTCGGCAATACAATCTGGGTCTCATCACACTCACTACTCTCAAAGCTAGCAAGTAGACCACTAAGCTCACTCCGCCCTCGCGGATCATACCCCGGTGGCAAAACACTACCAACTCTGTCCCCCAGAAAATGGAAACGTTCTCCGTTAATAGTACAACAAGTGACCCTCTGACGGTAGCAATCAATAAATGCCCGGTATGACGATAACCAGTCCATACCCAAAATAACATCGAAGCCCTTCATGGGCATAACCACGAAGGAAAAAGGGATTCTATGACCATCGACCTCTATATCACAACCCCTAACACCTTGTTTCAAAATCAACTCACCCCCAAGAGGTGACACTACACAAATAGGCGATGCTAACTGAGCTAACTCCAACTCCAAAATGGATGCAAATGCAGCAGACACAAAAGAATGAGATGCACCCGTATCGACCAAAACACTAGCAACTGAATTACAAAACAAGAAGGTACCTCTCACAACAGATGGAGCCGGTACAGGATCCTGCGCGGTAACAGCATACACGCGCCCAGACGACCTCTGATCAACCTGCTCACCCCTCGGAGCATAAGACTGCTGCACAGACTGGGACGAAGAAGCCCCCTGATTGGCCCTCGAGGCCTGAACTGACGGAGCAGGCAGCTGACTCTGAGTCTGCCTCGAACCAGATGCACCAGACGTGCCACCCAACTGTGGGCAAAACCTCTTCATGTGCCCCGACTGACCGCACTGAAAACAAGAGAGCGGCTGGCCTCTGCCCTGACTCTGGCTCTGAGATCGAGCCGAAGAAGATGCTGCTCTCTGAACTCCTCCCCTCTGAGGACAAACTGGAGACTTGTGGCCCAGCTGACCACACTTGAAACAGGTAATGTCTCCCTGACTGCCTTTCCCAGAACTAGCACTCGGCACTGGAAAAGTGGATCTAGAAAAACTACTCTGAGGCTGCTGAGGAGTGAAACCTCTCTGCCTCCTGCCATCACTCTGGCCATCCTGACTCCTCTTGGAGCCTTTCTGCCCTTCCTCCTCCTCCTGCATCATAGCCTCGGTATGGGCTGCTGCATCAACCAATCGCCCAAAATCCCTAATCATAGATCCGACAACTCTCAGCATTCGGCCACGCCTCAACTTCTTCTCAAACTCAATACACCGACGCTCCTCAGACGCCACTAACTCAGGTGCGAACCTGGACAAACTAGTAAATGAAGCCTCAAACTCCGCCACTGATGAACTATTCTGCTTTAGCTGGCAGAACTGATCTCTCAACTTCTCCTGAACAGCTGGAGACAGGTACTTCTCCTGAAAAGCATCAACAAAAGCCTTCCAAGTACCCCCAATACGACCTTTGGTGAACTTCCACCACTGACCCGCATCCCCTTTAAGCTGGAAAGATGCCAAGGTCACCTTCAACCCCTCGTCTTCGATGCCAAGCATCTCAAACGTTTTCGTTGTCTGTTCGAGCCATTCATCTGCTTTAAGCGGCTCTTTTGGATCACCCACAAATTCATCCGGATTAGACCGGAAAAACTCCCTCTTCAGAAAGGAGGGTCCTGCATCCGCAACAACAACCGGAGCCTGATTCTGAGCTCGGAGAATGCCTACTGACTCCCTGAATGCCCCTGCTATCTCTCGGGCTAAAGCGCCCATAGCCTGCTGGCCTACTGGCTCGGCCACATTGGCCTGGCCAACACCCTCCTGAACTGCCGGAATTTCCTCCGGTATAGGCACTTCCTGCCTGGCCTGCCTACCACGCCTACCACGACCTCGTCCTCGTCCTGACATCCTAATAAAGGAAACAAAGACGTTAGCACTCTAAATATTATGCCAAAACTATGACACTCACGTCTTAATACATTGGACAACAATAAATCACACCACGTAAGCACATAATCACATAAGCACCTACGAATTTCATTCCTGGATAATGATAGTCCCAAGGCGTCACTAAAGTTCCGGTTGGAAACAACATTGATCAAGTGCCTTTCCAACAAGACTTTCAGAGACTCAAGGGTCCAATCAACATCCTAGAAACTACATTCCATACCCACATAGTCACATAAACATGTTATCATATAAGCATGTAATCATTACACTAAGTCTCTATCAAACGAGACGAACCCATTGTGATACTAATCACTTCCCACGTACCCAAAGTATTCAAACCCGGTACGCTCTGATACCAAGTTGTAACGCCCTCAAAATTTAACCCATTGAATATAAAACAAGACATGCATTATTAAAAGAAACATTATATTATTTCAATCATCAGAGTATTACGAAATAAAACATCATAATAAATGCCCTACGGGCTTACATCTTGCCAAGCCAATACTTGGACACAATTCCATGAGTTCTAACTCAAAACAAATAAAGCCCTCGGCTTGAATGTTTACATAGTTCAGATAAAACAAATAACACAAATAAAGCAAATCTTCAAGTCCAATTCCTCACAAGCTAAGTCTTTGGGGGTTGTGAACCACCTGAACCTGAAAATGAAGTTCCCATATAGGGTGAGCCACAGCCCAGTAGAGAAATACTAAACCAAGCATAAGAATTAACTAAAGCAGTAGCACCCGATACATGGTTAACATAAAATATTCAGTTTACAATATTATGACACGAATGTCTACGTTGTCTATGACACATGGTCTATGACACAATACACTTTTCATTCATACAAACATGGCTCAGAACCTGGCCAAACAACTCAACAAGGATAACAAATCAGGTTAAACCTTTCTTATAACAAATCAAACACTCATGCTGGTGTTATAACAAATCTCAATCAAATCCACTTCCATACTTCCCAACTGACACACATGGTGGTGATGTATCATATCAACAACAAATAGAAATATTTCTATTATCAATAAGCACACACATATGTGATGCTACTGGAGTCCATCCCCTATCTCCTCCCAACAAATCCGGTTTAGAGGTCCATCCCCTATCTTCCCCTAAACCGTGGAGTTCATCCCCTATCTCCTCCAAAACCAAATGCATATGCAACATAATCTATATTTGCCATATACAATACATAATCAATACACGAATGTTCTGTATTAACTCAACAATTAAATGAATGACTCAATTTCAGTTATACCTAAGCCGCATGCAAGGTCTACAACAATCAATGGCTATCCTCCACCGATAGCCCAAAACAATTATTTCTAAACAAGAAATAAATATTGTAACGCAAATAATCTCAATTTCACAGATGAGTGATTAAATATCCAACTACATTAATTTATCTCATAATTCCCCCAATTTCATGAATTAAACCCAATATCACGATTTTCCCTTAAATTAATTATATAAATTAATCTATGACAAACCCTAAGGTTTCTCCCAAAATTACCAAACTACCACCACATACCAAAATACCACCACTTAGGATTAAAACGTATAGATGGAGTAGGAAATCCCTACCTCAAGAAAGAACCCAAAAAGATGATGATGAAGAAGGTGCTCGAAACTCCAGAGTGCTCCAAACCGACAACTGCTCAGATTAAATGGAAGCCCCCACTCTCCTCTATCTTATTTGTAAAAGAACTAGGGTAGAAACACACCCTAACTAGATCAAACCTAGGAGAAAAGGTGTTTAGAGAAGAAGAAAAGTCGGACTTTAGGGTTTGAGATCAAAAAGAATGAAAAACTGCCCTAAAAATCCCGCTTTTACGTTTAAATACTGGACAGGCTCGCTCGAGCGAGGACCTGGTCGCTCGAGCGACCAGACACAAGAAACTGACCTCGATCGAGCGAAGAGAAGCTCGCTCGAGCCAAAGACAAACCAGCTCGCTCGAGCGAAGAAAAGCTCGCTCGAGCCAACAAACACTGCGTTCAGGTCTAGGTACTGGACGCAATCCTCGCTCGAGCCAAGAAAGGCTCGCTCGAGCGACGAACCAAAGAGGAAGACCTCGCTCGAGCGAAGATAAGCTCGCTCGAGCGACCAAGCCAAAAACTGAACATGCAGACTTGGTTTCTAAACCCAACCAATCTGCAACCAACCTGCTAAACACATCCTATAACCCAAGAATAAGAAATTAAAGGACAATAACAACAAATATAACAGCGGAATCCACGGACCGTAAGTCCGGATACAATAATCAAATGGGAAAAGACCGGGGTCGCTATACATATATATATGAAAAATCTGAAGAACTGTGTTCAAATATGAAAATTTATCATTCAAATCTCCGATCTTAAAGACTCAAAACACACACACACACACACACACATATATATGTATAGATTAGAGATCGAAATATGTAGATATATATATATATATATTCGAATTCAAATCCCAAAACACACAAACACACACATATATAGATATATATATATATATATGTATCAGTGCGATTTGTTCTCCACAGCTCCGGCAATGGAGAAAGCTAGGGTTAGAAGAGAGAGACGAGAGAGAAGATGAACAGTTGAAGGAGAGTTGAAGGAGGAGAGTTGAGAAGATGCGGAGAGAGATCGTCGGAGCTTAGGAATGACGACCGGTGGCGATGGATGCATCGGAAGAAAAGTTCTCCACAGCTCCGGCCATGGAGGAAGCTAGGGTTAGAAGAGAGAGACGAGAGAGAAGATGAACAGTTGAAGGAGAGTTGAAGGAGGAGAGTTGTATCTGTGAGGGTATAATAGTCTGATAAAATATTTAAATAATAAATTTTGTCCTTTATGCAAGACTTTATCATTATGAGAGGGTTTAGAAAGTATAATTTTTTTCTTAGTCCTATTAACAATGAAAGGAAGGTAAAGGGGGTTTATAGCCAAATTTCCCTAAAAAATCTTGTTTGGGATTGATTTTTTTGATTTTGTGAGAGAAAAAAAGTAAAATGATTATGGTTTGGATATGACATTTTATTTTATTGATTTTTTAGCCTATTTTGTCTTTTTGTAGCTATTTATCTTTTTAGTTTATCCTAACCAAATATAATACCTCACTCATTTTGTTGATTATCTTATTTATTATCTCATGATATAATCTTATCCCTCACAATCTTATCCACAATTCTATTATATATACAATTCTTATTTTTTCTTATTCCAGAGTATAATTTTATCTCCCACAGTTTTATTAATAATCTCATTGAATATAATCTCATAAAAAAAATAGTATACTACAATCACTACAAGAAAAATAGGATATTACGACGTTTTTTTTCTGGCGTTTTGGAAAAACATCATGAAATCTCCTATAATTTTTCCCTTTTTGAACAAATTTAATTACTCCATCTCGTTTTGTACGCCGTTATTAAAAAATTATGAAATAACATTCATTTGTGATTGAAGAGGCAGGACTTCTCTGATCAAAAGAGAGGCGTGACTTTAGAGAACAGGGCGTGACTTTTGAGAGAGAGAAAGAGAGAGAGAGAGGCAGAGAGAGAAATCAAGGCCTTGGATCTTTGATCTGCATCGATTCTTTGGTTGTATGATCTGGAAATTCTTGTTCTACACTTGATTTGAGCCTTTGTCTGTAATATCGTTTGAATCCCTCTTATCTAAGTTGATCTAGGGCTCAAGGTTAGAGTTTTTTTGATATGGATTTGCTACATTCACACAAGATCTGTAGACTTTCATGGCTTAAACTAATGATTTATAGTTGATTTATAGTTTCTTTTCTTTTGTTTTGTATTTTCTCTTTTCAAATCGATTTTTCTAGGGTTTTGAGTGCCGTGTTAATGTCTCTGATCACGTACAGGATAAGCAACCAGCATTGGATCTGGATCATTAGCAACAGTCAATAGAAGCAAGCTCAACGACGTAGAGATGTAGATCTTATTCTCAAATCTACTCTCTATCCGATCAGATTTGCTCTCTCTGTCTCTCCGATCTTCTATTATGGTAATATCAAATCTGCTTTCTCAATCTCTCCGATCGAATTTCACATATTCTCTTCATTGCTCTATGAGATTTGGACCTCTCTCTCTCTTTCTCTCTCTCTCTGTTTTTGATTAAATCTCATTATCTTTGTCACTCTATCACATTTTCCTTATAGAAAATGTCAAAACAGTTTCTAAAATTGGTGCTGGTGACTAGTTTGTTGGTGCTCTCCTATGCATATTGATGATGACCGATTTGTAGTTGAGGTTAGTATTCCTGATGCTGTGATTCTTATCCTACTGACATAAATTTTTTTCATGGATTTTTTTTTTTTTTTTTGTTGCAATAGCTTGTTGATATTGTGATTCTTATTGTACCATTTTCCTTGCATGTCAAATGTTCGATAAAATGTGTCAATGGAAAAATTTTGTTATTTTTATTCTATCTTTTAATTTTTAGCCAAACTCTGAAAAATAAAAATGATGACGAAACTTTTACTCGAAAATAAACTTTTATCAGTGTAGTATTTTCTGCCAATCCGAAAAGGGTGTTATTTGTCTACCATGGGATCTTGTGCACCCTTAATGGTAATAATGTGAAAAATAGTTGTAGTGAATTATGTAATCATCTATCTCACAATCTTTTTGTTGTCTATAATATTAGCTCCCCTTATCTTTCTTGATATCCTCTTGATATTGTTTTCTATGAGAAATATCAAATGCTCCATTTTTGGAGATAAATGTTCTGGACATTTGAAGATTCACCCACATTTTTAGTTTGATGTCAAACAAACTTGTCTAAATGGTTATTTTGATACTAAGAATAGTCATTATCAGGTTGGACTGTTATCAAGCATGAATATGAAGTAACTAGGTAGCTATAGACTAAAGATTTTGATCAATAGCTTCTTATTTGTTAAGTGACTTATTTGTCATACTGTTTAGAAACAATCCTTTACTTTTGTTTGTAAATCTTACATTTTAATATTGAAATGGCAGAGGACGCACACTTTGCTTGTGATTTTCGTTAGAAATGTCATGATGAAATAATAAAGCTCTTAATTATAAAGTTCTCTTTTATATATTTTCTTGAATGTTGGTTTTTCCTGATATTGAGATGATTTAAAAGAAAAAAAAATTTCTACATACAATTCTTTTATGAGTTAAATCCATGAAACATTGAAACAAATCTGGGAATCAATATATATCTTATATTTTCGGTCAAAAAGATCACACTGTAATTATTCCTATCTGGAACTTCAAGGCTATGCCTGATCACACTGTAATTATTCTTATTTGGTCAAATCCAATAGCTGGGAAGGAGTAACATCTCTGAAGTCTCTAACTGTTTTTTTTTTTTTTTTTTGAAGTTGTTTAACTCAAGTCTTTCTTTAATATGGTCCTTCCAAGATATGATCAGAAATTTTTAACTCAAGCCTTTGTCTGTAATGAAATGATTGATGAATTGGTAAGACTGGGAAAAGTGTTTTGCAACAAGAAATGGCCAGTTTTTGCATATCTTGATTCCCACTATCCTGGAAAACTCAAACGTCCCTATCCTCATTGCATCATTAGCACTGATGAATCTAATTTGGTTTCTGGTATAAGTGCACTCTGGTTTCTCTATATTGTTGATCTATTCATTCTATAATTCAATTATCTCTCTCTCTCTCTCTCTCTCATGTGCAGCTCTGAAATGGTTGGAGAAGGAACCAAATGTAACGATAAGGCGAAAAGATTGCTACCATGGATATCTGGGTTCAATGGAAGAGGATGGTTCTAATGTGTTTGTGGATTAGGTGAAAAATAACCAGATTAAAGTTGTAAGTATATATTTGCTATTAGTAGAAGGATATAGATATTCCCATCAATCCTCAATCACTTTCACCTTGCATTATATCCAAACAACTTGTCCAATTCTCATAGATGTCTTATTTTGTTTTAAGTGCAGGCATTTGGAGTACCACCTTAGCAGCCATGGCAGAAAGTGAACTTAATGTAATGAAGTAGTAGTGTGTCATGATATGCTCATGTCTGTAAATATTTTTAATTTTTTGTTATGTCATAAATTTCCATTGGTCAAATTTGTATTTTTCTAAAAATATTTATGGCTTAGTTGGTTCCAATTTATTTTGAATGTTAAAGGTGATCAATTTATTTTGAATGTTAAAGGTGATTAAATGTTTGAGTTATTGTGAATTGTGTATTTTGAATTTTTCTTTTGTTGGTTTTTATTTATTTATTTATTTATTTTGAGGAAGGAATTCATATTTGGAATTCTGATTAGGTTCAGATATTTTTTTTATTTTGAAAAAAAAAACTTTTAGCAACGTTTTAATAAAAACGTCACAATAAGTTAGTATAGCGTCATTTGTGGGTGGGCAATTCTATGCTGGCATTTAGAAAAACGCTGCAAAAGATCTTGTACGACGTTTATAAACGTCGCTAAGTTATAGCGACAGCTACATCCTCGACGTAATTTTAAAACACCAGTATAGGCTTTGCTGACTTTTTAAAAGCTTTAGCGACGTTTTTGAAACGCCGGTAAAAGTTAATTTTCCTACAGTGAATCAAACAATCACAAATTAATGGATAAAAAATTGTAGTCAATATATAAAAATATATAAATCAACAGCATAAAACATATAATTGGGTTGAGTGTAACAATCTTAATCATTCAAAGATGAGAGTTGATTGACAAATGTAATGCCTGTGTGATTGTCAATGTGCTCTTACTGTAAAAAAAAATTACAGTTACTCACCAGTTCAGATTTTAGGAGGGGCTTAACTTTCTCTATTAAAATCTTTATTATTTAAAAGTGACAAAAGATATTTCTTATTTAAAAGTGATATAAGAATGTAAAATTCATTATATACATATAGGCAGGGGTGGAGGCAGCATAGGTCGAGGGGTCACGTGCCCCCCCTTAGTTTTGCAATTTTTTTTTTTTTTTTTTTGGTCATGTATAAAATGTTTTTTTGGCTAATGATTTATTATATTGTTCACAACAAGTAGTTATTTGATACTTTAGAAACACTATGTGGTATTATTTATGTAGTAGTTTAAATCAATAGTGTAGCGAAAATATTATATATTGGATATAATGAACTCATTATTTTCAAGTAGTTGACATACCACTTAGTGTGATTTGTGATTTTCTATGCTTTGAGCATCACGTTGGTAATGTCATATGGTATTCTAAGACTGTTTAATAATTTTCATTCAAAACACATCATTTATAAACAATGTTATCTCTTTAATATTTTTCTGTCAAATAAAAATTAAATAGATTTTATAATAATTTGTGCTATAAATGATGTGTTTTTATTTTTTAAAATTAAGAATTTGATCCATAATTTTTTGTGCTAAAATTGCAAACTTACATTATCATCTCACACTGAGCTATTCCGCGCTATTATAAAATTTTGATTAGTTCTTATTAATAATGAATATGTAATTTCTAATGTTTGAATTTATCTCATAAAATGATTATTATCTTAATGTTGCTCATGATTTTTCTTTAAATAAAAAAATTATAATTAATGAGTGCCCCCTCTAACCTAATTTTCTGGCTCCGCCACTGCATATAAGGGATGGTAATAGAGTGAGGCTGGGTTTAGGGTGTCTCATCCCTGCCCATTCTTGGTCAGGATAGGCAAATTGAAGAGGTGGCAGGGAGGAGATAAGAGAGATGTTAAAGTAATTTGTTAACTTAAAAAAATGGGCGAAACCAAATGAGAGAGATAATATTACATATGAGAAATAACAATCGATAAGTTATAAAATTTAATTTAAAAGAATAAGTTAAAATAGTTAATAAGACAAAATGTCATATCAAATCCATAATCATTTCATTTTTCTCTTATAAACATCACATCAAACTATAAAAAAATCAAAATCTATTCTCAAGCACAAAAATTTTAGCATATTAAAATAACCAAAAATTAAAATAGTTAACTTTCCAAACGGGGCCATAGTTTCTGTTGTGAAATAATCTTGATTCATAATAAAATATAGGTTGTTTTTTCCACCGGCCTATGAACCGGCCTAAGAAGCAGAATGCATGCTGTAATCCACGTTTGTCAATATTGGCTGCCATCGTTTGATGTTTTGTCACCTTTGCCGTAGTTTCATTTCATGTGTTCACATTGTTAGTTTTATCTATATATAGCTATGTGTTTTGAGAATTCAGAGAGTGTGGGAGAAAGAAAATAAAAGAGAGAAAAATTGTAGTTCATGCTCTGTATTTGTTTTAGAATTATTTTGAGTGAATTGAATTTCAGTTTAGTTCAGTTTTAAACCTCTCATTGTGAATCACTAATACTGGTTTGCACCCCACTCCCACCAACAGTGGTATCAGAGCCGTAGGTAGCTTGAATTTGCAAACATTCTGCAAAATTTTCAAAACAGAGTGTGTTTTCAAAAGTTGCCCAGAATTCAAAGTGATCGAAATCCATTTTTGATCATACCATCTTAAAGGTATCGACGATACGATCACAACGGTGTAAACCGCGTCGAAAACCGAGCCCCACAGTACCCACACGCGCTCCATGCGCTTCCCGACGTCATTCTCACGCGCCGTATGCGCTGCCAGAGGAAGAAGACGCGTGTTCTTACGCGCAAGCACGCGCCACACACGCGCGTACCAGAGAGTTGATGTCAGCTGCTGATGTCAGCCGAGCCAAGCCGTGTTGACCAAGCCGCCGTTGACCGAGCCAAGCCGAGCCGCGCTGCAAGCCACGCTGCGCCGCCAAGCCGCAGAGCAAGCTGAGCCGCCAAGCCGTTGACCAGCGTTGACCAAGCCGCGTTGTCAGCCACTGACGTGATGCTGACATCATCCAATCCGAAAAAATTATCCAGTGCTTCTCAGCCGCACCAGATTTCACCGATCTGAACCGTTCAACTTGTTTTGGCTTGATCTAAGCCGTTTGAAGTCCGTTTTTGGTGATCCAATAGTGCTTTCCAACTATTTAGAATATTCCAGACCCATTTGTATGGTTAGAATTTGAAAATTCTATCCTGAAAATTTATAGATTTTTAAAGACAACCAATGGCCAACACAAACAACTTCTTTCAGCCCCAGTTTCCAAAACTTAACAAGGAGAACTATGAAAATTGGAGTATTCAAATGCAAGTCCTACTAGCCTCACAAGATTTGTGGGAGTTAGTAAATCAAGGATATGACGAGCCAGCTACTATAGCAGATAAAGGAAATTTAAATGAAGCTCAGAAGACGGCGTTAAAAGATTCAAGGAAGAGAGATAAAAAGGCCTTGTATCTACTCTATCAAGGAATTGATGAGTCAAGTTTTGAGAAGATTTCAGCAGCAGCAACCCCTAAAGAGACATGGAGTATTCTTCGCAATTCACACCGTGGAATTGAGAAGACGATCAGAGTTCGACTATAGGTGTTACGTGGCGAAATTCGAGATGCTGCACATGAATGAGAATGAGTCAATTTCTGAGTACTTCAACAGAACATTGACCATTGTTAATCAGACGAGAAGATATGGAAAGAAGATGGAATCTCTTCAAGTGATAGAGAAGATTCTACGATCACTTAGTTCCAAATTCGAGCACGTGGTTGTAGCAATAGAAAAGTCCAAGGATCTCAGTTCCATGACCACTGATGAGTTGATGGGCACACTTGAGATTCATGAACAAAGGATCAACAAGAAGACTCCCTTAAGTTCCCTAGAGCAAGCTTTTCAATCAAAGCTGTCTTTCAGAGATGACAAAAACGAGTAAGGGGGGACCTCACAAAGAAGCCGAGGAACAGATCGTGGTTACAATAACCGAAGTTCTGGTTTTTTAGGAAGAGGCGGAAAAGGTCCAGCCAGAGGAGGAAAAAGTCAACCACACTTTGCTCCAAGAGGAAAAGCAAGAGGTAGAGGAGGTGGTTACAACAATCGACTAGGATTTGACAAAAGCAATGTTCAGTGCTACAATTGCCACAAGTTTGGGCATTACAGCAATGAATGCCGAAGTAGAGCAACAACAGAAGCCGGAGAGCAAGCAAATTTTGCCGAGCAGGAAACTAACAACACCGGACCTACAGTCCTGTTTGTCCACCATGCAGACACTGAAAACCAAAACAATGTTTGGTATCTAGATTCGGGAGCCAGTAATCACATGTGTGGTAAAAGAGAGCTGTTCGTTGAGCTTGACGAGACTATATAGGCACAAGTCTCATTTGGCGATGCCTCAAAGATTTTAGTGAAAGGAAGAGGTAACATTCTAATCAAGCTCAAGAATGGAGATCATGATTACATCTCCAATGTTTATTATGTTCCTGCCATGAAGAACAATATTTTGAGTATGGGACAACTCCTATAGAAAGGATACGACATCAGCATGAAAGATTATCATCTTACCATCAAAGACAATCATGGTAATTTGATCGCTCGAATGAGAATGTCCAAGAATCGGATGTTTGCATTGAACATCCAACATGATGCTGCGAAGTGTTTAAATGCCATCATCAAAGACAAAGACTGGATATGGCATTTGAGGTTTGGACATCTCAACTTTGGAAGCTTGAAGCTGTTGTCAAGCAAGAATATGGTGAAAGGGCTTCCTCATATTGCTCATACTAATGAGGTCTGTGAAAGCTGCATTCTTGGCAAGCATCACAGAACTAGCTTTGCCAAAGAAGTGAAGTGGAGACCAACAAAGCTGCTAGAGCTAGTTCACACTGATGTATGTGGTCCATTAAAGCCAATGTCAACTGGACAGAATAGATATTTCCTCACCTTCATTGATGATTATAGTCGGAAGACATGGGTGTATTTTCTTAAAAGAAAGTCGGAGGCGTTCAATATCTTCAAAGAATTCAAGGTTTTGTAGAGAAGCAAAGCAGCTACTACATCAAGACATTGTGATTAGATCAAGGTGGAGAGTATACATCAGATGGTTTCGAGAATTATTGCAAAGAGCATGGAATCAAGTATCAAACAACACCATCCTATACACCACAACTGAATGGTGTTGCTGAAAGGAAGAATCGCACAATCTTAGATATGGCAAGGAGCATGTTGAAAAGAAAGGGACTACCCAAGCAATTTTGGGCTGAAGCCGTATCATGTGCTGTGTATCTACTAAATAGATGCCCAACCAGGAGCCTTCACTCTATGACTCCAGAAGAAGCTTGGAGTTTACATAAGCCAAGTGTCAATCATCTCAGAATATTTGGGTGTGTTATGTACACCAAAATTCCAGAAGCAAGAAGAACCAAGCTCGATGATAAGGGAGAAAAATGTATCCTTGTCGGATATGGAGACAGAACAATGGGATACAAGTTGTATAATCCCATTACCAAAAAGGTGATCATGAGTAGAGATGTGACATTTGAAGAAGAAGAAGAAGAAGCTTGGAACTGGAATCAAGATGAAGTTATTAAAGATGCAGAACTCATTCTTGAAGATGAAACATCAAAAGTTTCGGTTGAAATCACAAGAGAAGTTCAAGATGAGCCACAAACTCCTCCACATAGAATACCGGCACCTAGATCGCCAGTTTCTCACAGAAGTGCTGCATCATCATCATCTTCAGTATCATCAGATGATAGTTTTTTCAAACAACCAAGACCAATGAGAAATTTGCAGGAGATATATGATGCTACAGAAGAAGCAAATCTGAATTTGTTTTGCTTACTTGCAGATAGTGATCCACTTACTTTTTTGGAAGCCATCCTAGAAGATAAATGGAAAAAAGCAATGGATGAAGAAATTCATGCCATTGAGAAGAATGACACATGGAAGCTTACCAGTCTACCGGAGGGGCACAAACCCATTAGAGTGAAATAGGTATACAAGACAAAGAGGAATGCACAAGGCGAAGTGCAACGCTATAAGGCAAGGTTAGTAGCAAAAGATTACAAGCAAAGAGCTGGAATTGATTATGGAGAGGTGTTTGCTCTAGTTGCCCGATTGGAGACTATCAGGCTAATGATTTCTTTGGCTGCCCAGCACAAGTGGCAGATTTATCAACTTGATGTGAAATCTGCATTTCTTAATGGTTTTCTTGAAGAAGAAATCTATATTGAACAACCTTCGGGGTATGTTCAGAATGGGCATGAAGACAAAGTGTACAAATTGAAGAAACACTTTATGGATTGAAGCAAGCTCTGCTTGCATGGAATACTAGAATTGACCAGTATTTTCATGACAATGGTTTTGAAAAATGTCCATATGAGCACGCACTATATTTGAAGAAGGAAGCTGATGGAAGCATGTTGCTTGCTTGTCTTTATGTTGATGATTTGATATTCACCGGCAACAATCCAGCTATGTTCAAGGAATTCAAGAAAAGCATGGTTCGTGAATTTGAAATGACAGATATCGGCATGATGGCACACTTTCTTGGAATTGAAGTGATACAAAGAAAAGATGGAATTTTTAGTTCCCAAAGTGGCTATGCCAAGGAGATTCTCAAGAGATATAGAATGGAGAATTGCAATCTAGTGAACACTCCTGTTGACAGTGGAGTGGAGCTCAAAAAAGGTACAAAGGCAGGTGATGTGGATCAAACTTACTTCAAGAGCCTAGTTGGAAGTCTTCGCTATCTTACTTGCACCAGGCCAGACATACTCTATGGAGTAGGACTGATTAGCAGGTATATGGAAACACCGGATCAGTCATACTTTTATGCAGTAAAGAGGATTCTTTGCTACATCAAAGGTACAGTCGATGATGGTTTATTCTATAAACCAATTGATAATTTCAGTCTTGTTGGCTACTTAGATAGTGATTGGGGACGTGATTTAGATGAGCAGAAGAGTACTATTGGGTTTGGTTTCTTTATGGGAGATACAGCCTTCACATGGTCGTCCAAGAAGCAAGCTATTGTGACACTGTCAACTTGCGAAGCTGAGTATGTTGCAGCCAACTCAACTGTGTGTCATGCAATATGGTTACGGAACGTGCTGAAGCATTTGGGATTTCCACAAGAACAACCCACTAAGATTTTTGTTGATAATCGCTCAGCAATTGCATTGGCGAAAAACCCAGTTTACCATGAAAGAAGCAAACATATTGATACCCGCTATCATTTCATCCGAGAGCATGTGAAAAATAAAGAGGTGGAATTATTTCCTTGCAAATCTCAAGATCAGCTTGCAAATATTTTCACGAAACCATTGAAACATGATCTGTTCAACAGAATGAAGTTGATGCTTGGGATGAAGCTGCATGGAGAATTAAGATTAATGGGGGATGTTGTGAAATAATCTTGATTCATAATAAAATATAGGTTGTGTTTTTCCGCCGGCCTATGAACCGGCCTAAGAAGCAGAATGCATGCTGCAATCCACGTTTGTCAACATTGGCTGCCACCGTTTGATGTTTTGTCGCCTTAGCCGTAGTTTCATTTCATGTGTTCACATTGTTAGTTTTATCTATATATAGCTATGTGTTTTGAGAATTCAGAGAGTGTGGGAGAAAGAAAATAAAAGAGAGAAAAATTGTAGTTCATGCTCTGTATTTGTTTCAGAATTATTTTGAGTGAATTGAATTTCAGTTTGGTTCAGTTTTAAACCTCTCATTGTGAATCACTAACAGTGGTTTGCACCCCACTCCCACCAACAGTTTCATTTGTGTTGATAAACCTCCTCGTGATGATCACCATAGTAGCTCTCTTATCCAATAAGATGCTCTAAATAAGATGAGGGGGGGTGAAAGTTGAACATTTATGTTCATAGTAAAAAAGTTAATTTTTGACATTGATTTTTCATTAAAAAAACGTTGAGGATATAAAACAGATGCAAAATATTGAATAATGTACATACATGTACACAGAAAGAGACAAAGAGACAGACCGAGAGAGAGGAAGGGGGAGGAGGAGGAGGAGGAGGAATTCTCTATTATTATTATTTTTATACATTTTTGGTGTTTAGCCTTGTTGGAGTATTGTGAGAACCCGAATATACAAATCAAGTAAATAATTAAATAATAATAATTTTACAATCTCAAATATTTTAATGGTGAATCTTAAAGTACAAATTAAATATTTGGAGGGTTTTTTAATTAATTTAAAACCTACAATAAATTTTTGGTGAAAGTCTTTAATTTAGAGGTAAGATTTATTATATAAAAAAAAGGAGGACAAATTAGTAAGTATATTTTGATCTAATAATAGTTGTATTTTATTTAAATTAATGGAGAAAGAAAATAAAATAAAACAAATGATAATTATTTAGAGTCTTTTATGTTATCTATAACAAAGAAAAGAAAAGAAAAACCCTAACTCTCATATTATTTCACGACACAACAGCAGCCACTTTAGGTTTTTAGCAGCCGTGAGTGATTGTGAGAGAGAGAGAGAGAGAGAGAGAGAGAGAGAGAGAAATTTCCAGCATCTTGTGGTTCTACAACTTTAAGGTATTGTTCTTCTATAATATATTATATCTTTGATTATTGTGTATAGATGTTTTGGCCTATTGATTGGAAGAAAAAAAAGAAAAAGAAAAAAGGGTAATGGGTACACTGATTAGGTGTCTGGAGGATTGATCAGGTTAATAGTTGGTGTGAAATAGTGTAATGGGTATAGTGGATGTATGAAAAAAAAAGTATATGGCATGTGTTATATTCAATGAGTGTTTTTGCTTGTAATGGTGGATTTTGTGAGTGACGCATGGGATAGATAGGAGCACTTGGCCACCACTGTGTGTGAATATCAGGTTTTTTTTTTTTTTTTTTTGTAGTTAAGGAATTAAACTGGTACATAATGTTGAGGGCGCAATTTGTAAGTACGAAATTCTGCATATACCTACAAACTTTAAAAATGAAGAAACCATATCAAACGAATGAATTTTGAACTGAAATTTTTACAGTAGATTAATTACATATTGAATTGCATATCTGAATTTTCTCATAATTTTTTTGAGTCGAAATATATTAACTGCTTCGTTCAAATCTGTCCAGAAAACTGGTTTAAAACAGTAAGTTCGGAAGCATCGTTCTCTTTGGGTATAGATCCGAAAATTATCAAATTAGTGTCATTAGAACTGGTTATGAGTCTAGTTTCCTACATTTTTGGCCTTGTGTTAATTGCTCATGTATACTAAGAGAACTATTAATTTCTTTAAAGTGCTATAGAAAACAACCTGTTTAGATATAATTAATTGTAGATAATTATTTTGATAAGCAAATCAAGTAAAACCAATTGGGTTTGAAACTTAGGATATATTAATTGATATCTGGAGGGGTTTGGAATTTTTCGAACAGCGTGGAGTGGGTTTTGTAATTTTCAAAGTTAGCAAATAGATTGGGAAAACTTGTTTAAAACTCTGTTTTATCTTAAAGTTACTTTTAGTTAAGTTTCGATCGGAACCCATGTCTTTGGTGATTTTAGACCTTGAAGAACATGAACTTAGGTATTATTTAAGAGTAACGGTGAGTGGGGTTGAGCTGTGTTAGCGCGCTTTAGTGTAAGGTACTTAGTTTATTATTCTCTTTAGTATTTTTAAATTAGTAGTGACATGTAGTCTTCATACTTAGTGCAGGACACTAGTTGAACTTTCATACTCTATTCGAGATTATATTATTTTGTTTTCAGGTGAGTAATTTCGTGCTACATATTTTTATAAATGTTCCCCTACCCTGAACTGTTGGAAAATTAAATTGTTGTTTTAGGACTAAACTGTTTTGATAAATTATTATATTATCAAGGGAATCAAATTATTTCTGAAGCATGTGTGAACTTGGCATACTGTAAACTATTTGTTTTGGTCTCATGTTTATAATGGTGAACTACCATGTTTTGCGAAACTAATGTGTATTGATTATTGGGACCATCTGTATATTTTAGTCCAGGGAAACTATTCCACTATGTGTGGTGACTATGGCCACTAGGGAACAGATCCAGGTTGGGCCGTGATGACTCTAGTGCTCAACGATTGTAAGGAAAAGACCTAGGCTAGGTGACCTTCAATCGGATCGTCTTAGAGAAAAGGCCCGGGTTGCCACCCTGAGGATGACTCTTAGTTTGATCGGCATTAGATCCAACGGGGCTTATAGCCTTGAGAACTGTGTGGCATGTTACTTGTTATTCTTGGCACCCAGCTATGCTTGGTTCCATTTTTCCAAAAACAATTTTCAGAAAATTCTACTTTCTTGTTTTCCGTATTTTTTTTGTTTTTACTGAATTCTTTTAATATTTTAAGCAATTTTTTTTTTTTTTACTTTTTAAACATGCCTAACATAATTATACCTAAAAAATAAAAAATTTGTGAAAAAAATCTTTTAAAAATTCACTAAATACTAAAAATACGAGAATTCTGTACATTTTTGGTATTTTTATGTATTTATTAATTTTTTAAAATATTTTTTCACAAATTTTTTACTTTTTAGATACATCTAAGTAAGGTGCATCTAAAAAAGTAAAAAAAAAATGTTTAAAATGTTAAAAATATTCACTAAAAACAAAAAAACATGAAAACCAAAAAACTTAGTTTTCAAAAAACTTAATCAAAAAAACTCAAACCAAACACATTGTTGTTCATGTTGTAATTTATTTAAGTAGAAAATGTCATTTATCATGTTCTTGAGAGACATTAGTATTTTGTTGGGTATACCTCCTTATTGGAGTGTGGGACCCAATTAGTTTATTAAAAGAGTTTAATTTGGTTTGGTATTAGTTATAATATATTTTTATATATTATATCTAATTTTGTGGTGACCCAATTCAGTTTGGAAACAACTACGGTTTTGGTAAAAAAAACCCTAGATTCACAATATATATATTGGTATTTGTTTTTCCTAAGAAAGTGGCAGCCGTTTGGCTTGGTGAAGAACAAGCAACATTTGATTTTGGTGATCCTCGGAGATAGTGCATCGATAATTCAATTTGTTGAAGTGTTGTGTGTGTATTCACAAATTTTGGTGGCTAAGATTGGTCCAAGGCTCTTGACTGATTTGGGTTATTATTTTGGATCTTCTACAACTCTGGTTTCTGAAGATTTTGGTTCATCTATTTGGTGAGGTCTTTCATCTTGTTTATTTGTGATTATTTGGAATTCACCTAAGGGTGGTTTTGTGAGACCATTCGTGTCTCGTTTGTAATCATTCGGAAACTTATTTGGTTGATAGTGGAATCGGATTTCGATCCCGTGGACGTACCTCACATTGAGGGAACCACGTAAAATTCTTGTGTTGCTTTTGATTTAATTTTTCCGCATTAGTTTTTATTCCATTGATTGATTTACTTGTGGGGAATCACATATTTTCCCTAACATATTTTAACTGTTGAACTGTGGAACTTTCTTTTTTAAACAAATTGTCTTTACCAAACTGTATGCCAATTTAGTTTCTGTGATATATATCTTATTTAGGAATTGAACGTTGTTTTCAAAACTGTATTTACTATCCATGTTACTACTCACTGAGCTATCAGCTAACTTAGTTGTTTATCATTTCCAGGTATTAGAGAGACTTAGAGTGGACTCATAGCGTAGTGGGGACTCAATCACATGGACCTCTAGGACATTCATTTGTTTTGTTTTAGATTGTTATGTCATATAGCGATCCCGATTTTCCTTTCTTTGTTTATTGTATTTCGGACTCGGTTCCATGGATGTGTGTTGTTGTCGTTGTTGTCTATATCTTTTCTTCAGCCTTTAACTCTTTGAATTTGAGTTTAGAAATGTCTTGGGCGTGTTTTGAATAGGTTGGTTGAGTTTTGGTCTCTAATCTTGTTGCCCACATTTTTGATGATCCGCTCGAGCGGGTCTTATTGCGCTCGAGCGGAGTTTGCATCATTTCAGCATTTTGTGCGTCTGCAGAGATACTGCAAAAGTGTTTTTCATGCTCGAGCGGGTATCTTTGCGCTCGAGCGGGTATTCGAAGTCTGTAAAGTACTAGAGGGGTGTATTCTACGCTCGAGCGGGTCTCTTTGCACTCGAGCGGGTAGTGCTTTGCTGTTGTACCTTAGCGCTCGAGCGGGTATATTTGCGCTCGAGCGGGTGAAATTTTTGGTGTCTTATGCTCGAGCGTCTTATTCTCCACTCGAGCGGACTATACGTATATTAGATCGCGACTGTGTCATTTTAAATCACTTTTTCGACTCTCTCTCTCTCTCTCTAGCTTTTCAAAACCCTCATTTGAGAGCTCATCTCTCTAGAATACATCTTCTCTCTGCGAAATCATCTAGCTCTAGTGATCTTCCACCTTAGTCCCTTTATATAAAGTGTGGAGCTTGGCTTGATATTCATTTGGATCCGAAAATCATTGGGTTTGGAGCACATTCGAGTTTCTTCATCATCTCCTTTGAGTCTCTTCACTTGAGGTAGGGATAACTACTCATAGTTATGATCTTGGACATAAACATGTAGTCATTTTGATTTAATGTTGAAGTTGGGAAATTTTGGGTGTTAGGGTTTCAAAGCTTAAAATGTGTAAGGAGGGGTTTTTGTTCCTTTGAACTATACATGTGTATTTGGGTCTTAAAATGAGGTTATTGATGTTTATTGATGATATTTGGACCTTTGGGTCAATGTTGAGAAAAAGGAGGAAAATGCCCTAGTTGGGTTTGATCGGGTCATTTGTGTAATAAATGAAATTCATTATGGAAATGTGAAATTGGTTTGGAAATAATGAGATTTGGCAATTGTGAGATGGAATGGTGTAGTTGGATTGATTAATCACTCACCTATGAGAATATTAATAATTTATCTATTTGATGAATTTATTATCTGTTTAGAAATAATTGCTTTGGGCTATCGGTGGAGGATAGTCTTGATTGTTGTAGACACTGCATGATGATTAGGCGAATTAAAACTAATCAATTGAATATGTCATTGAATATGACGGATGGAATAACACATTGAATATGTGCTTTGCTTGATCATTGTATATGATAGGTGTTTAATACATTGTATATGTATGTTGTTTGGGAGGAGATAGGGGATGTACTCCATGGTTTGGGAGGAGATAGGGGATGTACTCATAAACCTGTTTGGGAGGAGATAGGGGATGGACTCCAGTGATAACTAAGTTGGCCGGAGTGTCCAGGGTGAAAGTCCTGAAATTCGACTTACGTTTGTATAACGTAGATGATTGAAGTGTTGAAGTGTGAATGAAATGAGTTGTAGCCTCATGTGAAATTGAAATGTGAAATGTTAATGATGTGAGTTGTAGGCTCACTTTCAACCAGGTGGATAAACAGAGAACCATAACCATGAATTGGTTCAGTAATGAAACAGAAGGAAATTGAACGTATTTGTAAATGAGGATTGGTTATGAAAGGGATGTACGTTTGTTTATATGAGTTAAACATTTATCAAATGCTAATGTTTTAGTTATTGCTCATATTATGTTTAGCATATCTCTACTGGGCGTTGGCTCACCCTATATGGGACATCATTTTCAGGTTCAGGTGATATGCCACCTCCAAGGACGTGGCTTGGGAGGTTTTGAGGCTGATAGATCCTTTTGTTACAATCTTTTTTTTGTATTACATGTAAATCAAGACCAAGGGCTTATTTTGTATAAAGAGTTAGAACTCTTCTTTTGTTATAACCAAGTGTTGACTTGGAAAGTTGTAAGCCCGTAGGGCATTTACTTTTGATGTCAACATGTAATACTTTTGTACTTAATACTCTAATGAATGGAAATATGCTTTATTCCCTTATGACTTTGCATGTCAAGAAAGTTGGGTTTATATGTATTATTTTGAGGGTGTTACATGCCAAGTTTGTACATATTTATTTTTATTTTTTTTGAGGTTCATTTAGGATTATTTTGATTTGTGGGCTGTTTATATCCCATGAGTTTAAATGGTATTGATTACGGTTAGTTTTGCCGTTTATACTTGTGGCATGTCTCTGGATTGAGTTTTGGTTATTTATTATTGAACTATTGTATAGTTGTTCAATGTGATTATGGATTCGTGTTTAAGGCTTACGTGTGCCTTGTGCTTAGTCCCTGTGGGCCACGGCCGGTCATACCTGGTTTGGGGTGTGACGAGTATCATGACAAATTTATAATATAATTCACTCTGTTCGGTTTTAATTTTTATAATTCATTTTTTAAAAAATTCTACTTTCTTGTTTTCTTTTCTTTTCTTTTTTTTTTTTTTTTTTACTGAATTTTTTTAATATTTTAAGCACTTTTTTTAATTTTTAGACACACCTAACATAAATACACTTAAAAAATATAATTTTTGTGAAAAAAAATTTCAAAAAATTCATTAAATATCAAAAATATAAAAAAAAAATAAGAAAATTCAATATATTTTTCATATTTTTGTGTATTTATTAATTTTTAAAAATATTTTTTCACAAATATTTTACTTTTTAAATATATTTAAGTAAGGTGCATCTAAAAAAGTACAAAAAATGCTTAAAATTTTAAAAAATTCACTAAAAATTAAAAACACGAAAAACAAAAAACTCAATTTTCAAATAATTGAATTCAAAAAACTGAAAGCAAACACACTGATTATTTTTCAAGCCTATTTAAGACTTCCCATGTATATATATATATATATTTTTTTTTTAAAATTCAAAATGATGGGGTATATGTCTGTTAAAATACAAGGATAGATTATAAATATCCCATTTATTTATTTATTATTTTTTCGCCTACTATATGCATTGTAAATATTATACATTGTGAAGAAATATTTATATATATATATATATATATATATAGGTGTATAGATAAATTTATATTTATTTAAAAGCTCTCAAATACAAGACGGGAAAGTAACTCATTTTGAAAACTAAAATTACCTTGGAAAGGATTAGTTAGAAATTAGAAATCTACCAAATGTTGATGGAAGGCATATGTCGCACTTTGTAAAAGTCTTCTCCTTTTTCCCCGTTGACCCCTTGAAGCTTGTTATAAAATGTTTTACTCAAATTGAGTTCGGTTTAATTTGGGCATGAATTCGCTAAATACTTCAGAATTTTTATGTGTATTTCCCTTGTTTTCTTAGTGAATTGGTTTGTGACTTTTAACCCCGTGATTTTTTTTAATCACAATTGGAGATACTCCAATTATGATTTTTTTAACGTTATATAGTTGTGTTGATTTGTCATTGTTTATTAATAGATATAATTCAATTTTCGTTTAATTGAATTAAATCTATGATTGCTTGATTAGGAATTATTGTTCATCATTAAAATTGAATCCTAATTGCAAATTACAATCTCAGAGGATTTTAAGATTTTCACTACCAAAAGACATCAATGCTTCCGGGAGCAAGACTTCCAATCCTTGGATCTCCGAGGCGATTTTGGATTACATTTATGATGCTACCAATTCTCTGTTTCATTCCTGTCCCTTTGGATAAAATGGTTCTAGCACCTATTGACCAAATAGGATTTGCATTTTCAGCAACTAGTTCAGGATTTTTTGCTCTCTACAATGAGATAAATAGAAAAGGTTTGAGATTCTATGAAAGAGATGCAACTCTAAGCTCCGGAGTGTATACATCCTTACAAAAACTACAAAGTTCAATGAGTATCAATCTAAGAAGTGTGGACACTTCTAAAAAGGTAACGTGTCGTGTCCGACATCGACATGACACGATACACACTAGACTCTTTCCAATACTTAGACACATGAAATATATTACAAGCTCGAGTAAAATAATTTGGAATCCAATGATAAAACAAAAATTAACTAAATTTATACCTATTCTCCTCCTTTATACTTAAAAAATGAATATATTGGCCTTAAATATTTACATATATGACATAATAATTATTTATTCTTATATATGACATATTATAAATAAATAAATTATATATTTTGCAGGTGTCCCTACTGTGTCATGTTCTAGATTTTTTAAAAAATTTATATGTCGGTGTATCAATATCCTGTCACGTGTCTGTATTCATGCTTTTTAAGTATATGAATAAAAGCGTGAAGGTAATTAAACCCCCCAACAAAATACACAAATTCATCCATATATGAATATATTTGATTTAAATATTTACATATATGACATAATAATTATTTATTCTTATATATGACATATTATAATAAATAAATTATATATTTTGCAGGTGTCCCTACTGTGTCATGTTCTAGATTTTTTTAAAAATTTATATGTCGGTGTATCAGTGTCTTGTCACGTGTCTGTATTCATGCCTTTTAGGTATATGAATAAAAGTGTGAAAGTAATTAAACCCCCCCAGCAAAATACACAAATTCATCCATTCAAGCACCAAAAGGAAGCTTAATTCTAAAACATACTGTATGAGAGGGTTCAAGAAAGTTGTTGGAAAATTCGAAGATCTTTGAAGAAATTCGAATTCTCTAAAAATGATGAGAGATTTAGATTCTTCAATAGTCACAACTAAGAACACAAAAGCAAAGAGATTGTGGAGATAAGAGATTGAGTGAAGAAGAAGGCAAAGTAATTAGAGAGAGAATAATGGCAAAGCTCTCCCATGGATCTCCCACTTTCAATCTCGAGGTTGATAATGGAGAAGGGAAATTAGTTCTTTCCCAAGAGTTATCTCTCAAAAATCCATCTCTTGTACAGCTATGGGTGTGTGCTATTTATAGGCACCTCATGATGTAGGATGGAGGCCATGTGCATGGCACATGGGGAATATTCTCTCTAACCACCTTGTTCGAGGAGGTGACCTCTTTGAGGATGAGAAAAAAACCCTCGAAGAGGAGATCAACCTCTCGGCAAACCCTTCTTCTTAGCCACATCTAACCAATGATCCCCAATTATTCCAAAGGGTCAGGGGTAGTCGTAGAGGACGCCCTGCCGCAGAAGGGTCAGGGGTAGTTCAAGAGAATGCCCTATTGCAAATATTGCCGAGTCTCAGGGACCTCCTAGATCGTGCCACCTCGACCCGAGTATAGGCTAGTTTAATCGAAGAGTGAATTTACCTCCACTCATCGTCCTCGGGATCAGGTCCTTTATTCGGACTCCATTACGCCCATGGTTCTGGTATATAGATCTTGGAAAACTCCGAGTCCGCAAGTGTTCTGGGACTCATTAATGGAGCGTCTTCTAGATTGCGTCTGAATCCGTTTGAAGCCAAGTGCTTCGGATCTCTAGGTTCGTAGATCCAAACCCTTTCGAGTTTGGGCCCAAGTAAGTCTCTAAGTTCGTAGATTCGAACCCTTTCGAGGGTTAGAGCAATTCGGCCCGTTTGATGGTGATAAATCCGGGCCCACCAATATTGGACTTGCAATAAATTTGGGCCCACCAACCTTGGACTATTGGGCCTAATTAATTTAGTGGGCTCAAATTAGCTCCTCCTACACATACTCACAAGTTCGTCTATGTTAACTATAAAAAATGAGAGCTCCCTTGAGTCACCATCTTCGATTATTGCAACGGGTATCGTCATAATCCCATGAACTTTTTAATTTTTTTTCAAATTTAAATTTAAGTGTAAATTGTAAATACATCATTGAGATTTGCTTAAAATATGAATTACATCTTTATGATTTGAAAATTTAAAAATACTCCTTTATTAGAATTTTGTATTTAACAGAATTAAATGAAAAAATAAAATTTTTAATTATTTTTTTATACAATAATAAAATTAACTGAATTATTAATTGAAATAAATTTCAATTATCATTAAAAACTATTAATTAATTTGATAATTTATTAATAAAAAAGATCATTTGTTATAAAATAAAAAAAATTAAGAAACGAAATGTAATTTTTAAAATTACAAAAAATATTTTGTATTTTAAATAAATTAAAAAAAATTATTTATAATTTTTCTTAAATTTAAATAGGAGAGAAACGGAACCCGCTATAATTTTCCGACACTGTACTTGCATTGAAATGTGAAGGAAAGTAAAACTAACGCAAATCTGGTGCACCATATATTGAACGCGTCGGGTTAGGTTGGGTGGGGTCGGGTCCATATGTTCAACGCAATAACGCGTGAACCACTAATGATGTACTTTTTTTTTTTTTTTTTTTTTTTTTTTTTTTTTTTTTTTTTTTAATATCTCATTTGGCAAGCCAATATTTTATAGGGATATTCACGGTTCTGTTGTGGTCTAAAAATTTTCAATCTGTCATTTGTTCGTTGGATTGGGGATTAGAAAAAATCAATTCACATTTATCAGATTGATGGATACGGATTGGCGGATTGATGTGAATTGGTTTGGTGATTTAAACTTTTACAAATTTTGAACAAAATATAACTTGACATCATTTTTTTTTTTTATAACAATCCAACTTAACATAACCAAATGATTATCAAGTAAATTGTCAAATATCAATAATAAGTATAAATAAGAAAACCATGCATTATCAAAATTATTTCATTACTTTTTTTTATTCAAAAACTATGTAATTTGATTTTATTTTTTTTTAAATTAAGCTTTATATTTTTCACACAAAAATACCAAATATCAACATTTGTCATTTGATAAAAGGATTTTCAAATTGAAAACACAACAGAATATTTAAATTCTTTTTCAATTAAAAATACAAATAAAATATCTAAACAAATTGAAAATACAAAGTCTTACAAATTATTACAGGAGCTTACGGTTTGGTGGTTCGTTTGAGGTCAAAGGAATCTCAAATCCGCCATCAGTCCAAAACTAAGCGGATTAGAAAAAAAAAATCAATCTGCAACTGTTCACTCGTCATCACGTATCCATTTAAAATGCGGCGAATCGGTAGTGTTCGATCAGTTTAGGCGGATCGAAATATCCGCTGCTCACCCTAAATATTTTAGTCTAAAAATTAAAAAGTCACTAAAAAAAATTAAAAAACCAATAACCTATACTAAAAAATCAAAGATTTCCATTTCTCTGTACGTTTTACACATCTATTCGTAAAAAATAAAAAAAACCATTCCAAACATACTAATTTTTTTAATCTCATATTTTAGTTAAAAAATCAAAAAATTACTAAAATAGTCTGTTCGTAAACAAAGTTAGAGTCCACTAACTTTACGACATTATTATAGGGGTGTTTTCGAAATATGGTTAAAAGCTAATTTTTTAACTTTTTTTGATTTTTTTTTTTAAAAATGCGTAAAAAATGTGATAGATAATATAACCCAAAATGAGTTAAAAGCTCATAAGCTACTTTTGACTCACTTTCTAAAAAGGCCATAGTGAATAATTTAATTGCCCCTTTAATATGTGTTGAATAAGATAATCCTAAGGCAACATAATTAAAAGCTAATTTTTTAATTTTTTTTAAAAAAATAAAAAGATGATAAACTGTTTATTTTTTTATGAAAAAATTTAAATCATATCATCTTTTTATTTTTTTATATATTTTTTTAAAAAAATTAAAAAATTAACTTTTAATCTCTTCTTAGGATAGACCGTTTATATTTCGCAACACATATTAAAGAAGCATATAAATTATTCACTGTAATAATTCATAAAGTGAGTGGACTCCTTTAAAAACAGAAGTGAGTGGAGTGCATTTGAAATGAAGGAGGTGACCCCGATGCGAGACAAAGAATTAAAAAGAAAAAGTACAGTGTTGGAGCACCAATCTCTGCAAAAATTTAATTTACTTTTCGGTAATAATTTAATTTACTTACCTAAAAAAAATGTAAATTACATACACAAATCTAAGTAAAACCCCAAATACCAATCTCTGCAAAAACTTTCTGTTCTAACACAAAAACATGAATCAATAGCCAATAATTTATATGAAGGAAAGACCCCAATTCAATCACTAATACAAACCCTAATGTTTATTAAATTAAACCCATACATAGCATTGGCAATAGAATGAGTGGTGCTTTGATTGAGGCATTCACTTTCGGACCAGTCTACGAAGTCAAGTAGATCCACCTGATCAAAAACGGTTCACGATTAAGAACAAAAGTGTCTATATATATGTATGTATGTACGCATCATTGTTCACATATATAATCTGAGAGGGTAATTTATAAGTAAATTGGGCCGAGCTGAGGAATGGCCATCTTAGTAAGTTGGGCCGCACAAATGGGCCGAGATAAAGGGTTGACTTAGTTCGGTTTTCGAACTAACGAGTTGGACCCAGGAGAAGTAGGACCGAGCTAAGCTTCGCACACAGTAGCGCCGAGCTAAGGTCGTCATTGAGCATGGTTCGATTAGTCTTAAGTAGATAGCTCGGTTGGAGTGTGCCGAGCCGAGGTACAAACGGAGAAGGGAAGACCCGAGCTAGGCAGAGCTCGGTCTAACCTGCCACTTGGGCATAGCAATACTAGCTCGGTCGTTTGGTCATACCACCTAGCTAGAACCATCTCACTTGGTTTATGTAGTGAGGGGGGTGTTGAAGGATAAGCATTATTTTTCAGGAGTATGATTCCTAGGAGGACTCTACTTAGAGGAATAAGAGTCCTATTGGGATTGTGCCATGCGGAACCTATAAAAGCTCATAACCTAACCTATGGAGAGGTAACACAACTTTGATTCCCAAATACACAAAGCTTTTGTCTATTTGTCTATTTTGCTGACTTAGGCATCGGAGAGGTATCCGGCACACACCCATTGGCTAGCTCACATTTGTGTTTTCAGGGAGTAAAGCGACAACGTTTGGAGGAGCGTAGACTTGATCAACAGGATTATATGAGAACATTATTTCTTGCTCGTACAATTGGCGCCGTCTGTAGGAAAATCAGAAAGAACAAAACCTCTTGATCAAGTTTTTCCTCTCTACTTGGAAGTAATGGTGCACAATGAAGATTTGTCGCAGTCCGCTATCGACGGACAAACCCCAGAGGGGGGTGGGAGGCGTGAAGGTTTGCCTTCTATCCCTCCCATGGCAGATTTAGAGCCCCAGCGACAGAACCCCCGGAGGGATGCAATGGGGAGGGGGACTAACAGCCCCTATCGCTCTCAAAGTCCTGAAAGACAGAGACGGAGGATCGATCCTCAAGTTCTGGAGGATCGCATCAATGAGGAAGATGGCGGCAGACATGGAGTCTATGAAGCGCCAGATCAAAGGAAAAAGGGTGGCGACAGGAGAGGGGCGCAAAAGCAACACGCCCCCTCGCCACCCGGAAGACCGTGGTAGGCATACCACACCATCACAAGCAGAGAGTAGGAGCCTGAGAACAGGCGACACTCAGTCAAGAACTCCCAGGACTCGTTACTCCAGGTTTGAGAGAATGAGAACTGAGAGCTCATATACTGAGGGAAGCACCTATTGGCCCTCGCGCGCACACCAGACGTCATCCAGGCAGACGGAGTTGCCTAGATCATCCGATTTGCGAACTGTGCTAGAAGAAAAGGCACAATGGAAGGAAGATATCAGGGCGCGCGACCCGCGTAGAGTCTCAGCCCTTCAGCAGTTGGCTCCTCGGACGCATGGGAGCGTCGAGGTAGGAATGCCAATACCACGCCTTGCTTATGAGCCAACAGACAAAGCATTAGCAAGGCTGCAGACCTCGCCGTTCGTTTCGGCAATTGAGAACGCACCACTACCTTTGGGCTTTCACCAGCCCAAATTCACCACTTATGAGGGGAAGACAGACCCCTACATGCACTTGAGCCACTTTCGCTAGGTTATGGCAGTATACCGGCGAAACGAGGCTTTAATGTGCATCCTGTTTCCATCCAGCCTAGGCGACCTGGGTCTAACTTGGTGAAAGGCTACCAGAAGGCAGCATCGCTTCCTAGGCATAATTGGCAGAGGCATTCGTGACAAGGTTTATAACGAACATCAGGACACCAGTGGAGATCGATTAGCTACTCTCCATTGACATGGACGACAAAGAAACATTGAGGTCCTACAACAGTCGCTACTGGGAAACTTTCAACCAGATAGGAGATTGTCCTACAAACCTCGCCATCGCACAATATAAATGGGGCCTGCCGGTCGGCAATAAATTGAGGGATTCAATTACTATGACACCTCCCCTCACGATGGAGGCCTTAATGGAGAGAGTGCACCAACATATTCGTGTGGAGGAGGATGGTGCCCGTGCTAAGGCGAAATCTGGTACGACAGCAACACCAGATAAAAAGACTTCGGCAAAAGTCAATACGGTAGAACGACCAAGCAGGAATGGGCGAAGCAGACGGGCCAACAAAAAGGATCCAAACAAAAGGTGGCTAAGAGTTCGTGCTGCCATTACCACGGTGTTCAAAAAACCAATCTACCAAATTCTCAGTGAGATACGCGATGACCCTTTCGTCCAATGGCCAGCTAAGTTAGGAGAAGCACAAAAAGACTATGACGAAGGATCCCGGTGTACCTTCCATAATAAAAAGGAACACCGCACAGAGAATTGCATGCCGTTAAGACAGCACTTGGAGGAGTTAGTGGCAGCTGGGCACCTGGACCAGTACATAGAAAGAGGGACACAGCCAGACCTCCAGAACCACGATCACCCAAACGGAATGCTGATCGACGCCCCACCTCAAGGCGTGATTAACGTAATGCACGGGGTATTCGAACCTGAGCGAGTATGTGAGCTCAGGGGAATGATCAAGAAGGCTGAGCACTTAAGGGAGGTATTAAGTGCACAACCTACCATCAAAAAGGGGAGAACAGAAGCCACGAATGTCATATCTTTTTTAGATAGAGACTTGGCAAGGATATATTGCCCTCACAATGATGCATTGGTCGTCACACTCCGCGTCACGGATTACGACAACAAACGGATTTTGATCGACCAAGGAAGCTCGTGTGAGATAATGTATTACGAAACCTTCAAACAATTGAAACTGGAGGACAAAGACTTGGCACCTACAACATCTCCCCTAATTGGGTTCAACTCAATGTCAGAGTGGCCAGTGGGCAAGCTAATCCTCCCAGTCAGAACAGGAAGCATGACGAAACAAGTGGAGTTCTGGGTATTGAAAGTCCTTTCTACTTACAACATAATCTTGGGAAGGACATGGCTGCATGCCATACGATCGGTAGTGTCAACCTACCATCAAGTATTGCGGTTCCCTAACGAAGACGGAGTAATTGAAGAGGTCTTTGGAGACCAAATTATGTCCAAACAATGCTTCGTCACAGTAAATGGCAGCCGCGCTGCCAAGGGATATGTACAGATGGTGGAAGAACCTGAGAGTAATGAGCTGCTCGCAGATGTTGGCAAAACAGCTGAACAAAAGGCGGTGGAAGGCTTGGTACAGGTAAGGATAGATGAAAAAGACCCAGAAAAGTTCTTTTTGCTCGGCTCGTCATTGTCCAGTACTGAGAGAATAGAGGTCATGAAATTCTTAACCTCTAACATTGAAGTGTTCGCCTGGACGCCGTATAACATGTCTGGCATTGACCCAAACTTCATCTGTCACCAATTAAATGTCCACCTAACTGCCAGACCAATTATACAGCGCACTCACAGATCAACACTCCACCACGCCGAGATAGTGGTGGAAGAAATGGGAAACCTTCTAGAGGCAGGAGCTATCAGAGAAGTGCACTATCCTAAGTGGATATCCAATACCGTGGTGGTGCCAAAGAAGAATGGAAAATGGCATGTCTGCATGGACTACAAAATAGTCAACAAGGCATGCCCAAAGGATAGCTTTCCCTTACCGCGGATAGACTAACTGGTAGACCTAACGGCAGGACACAATCGACTTAGCTTTCTTGATGCGTACAGAGGTTACCATCAGATCGTTACGTATGAACCAGACCAGGAGGTCATGTCCTTTACAATGCCAAGAGGACTGTATTGCTACAAGGTCATGCCCTTTGGCCTAAAAAACGCAGGGGCAACATTCCAGCGGATGGTCACCAAGATGTTTGAACCATTGTTAGGCAGAACAATGAAGGCATACATAGATGATATGGTGGTCAAAAGCAAGGATGAGAATGACCATCTCAGGGACCTAGGTGAGATGTTTCAGATCCTGAAGAAGAACAAGTTGCGCCTTAATGCATCCAAGTGTGCGTTCGGCGTAGGATCTGGCAAATTCCTAGGCTTCCTAGTGACCAACCGAGGTATAGAGGCAGACCCCTCTTAGATTAAAGCAACTCAGGATCTAGAGAGGCCCAACTCAGTAAAAAAAGTGCAGCATCTCACTGGCATGGCAGCTGCGCTCAACCGGTTCATAAGTCGATCGTCAGACAGATGTCGACCATTCTTCTAAGCACTAAAAGCCAAGTTTGAGTGGGATGAAGAGTGCGACCACGCCCTAGAAAGCCTGAAAGAATACATGTCTTCTCCATCGTTGCTAGTAATCCCAATACCTGGAGAAGAGCTCTTTTTGTACCTGGCAGTTTCGCAGCACGCAGTCAGCGCGGTGTTGGTCAGAGCGGAAGGAATCCAACACCTGCCCATCTTTTATGTCAGCAAGACCCTGCTGGGCGCAGAAACCAGGTACTTACCATTGGAAAAACTGGCATTAGCCCTGATGATGCCCTCTAGGAAACTGTCGCATTACTTCCACGCCCACACCATAATCGTCTTCACAGCTTTTCTTTTAAAAGCTTTGTTTGAGAGGGCGAGCTTTTTTGGGTGAATCTTGAAGTGGGCAGTGGAGTTGGGACAGTTTGACATCAAGTTTCAACCCAGAACCGCAATAAAAGCCCAAGCTTTGGCAGAGTTCACACCAGGAAGTCATCACATATGCCCAGTTGACTTGACTGATACAACCAAAATGGGGATGGAAAGCGCCGCAGGAAATGCGCAACCCCTGATACAGGATGCCCAGCCACATCCCAAAACAGACCGGAGTGAAGGAGTGGAGGAAGAGGCAAACCATGTTGCACCAGGCCAAGACTCATCAACAAACAAAAACTTGGTACAGTCAGATACTGAGGGGCAAGCAGTAAGTATGGACTTGGAAGAAAATACCAGCAACACTCTTGACCCCAAGGCATCATCCGATCCCTCCACTTGCTGGAAGCTGTTCGTTAGAGAAATGTGGAAGCTCTTCGTGGATGGAGCGTCCAACAGGCACGGTGCAAGACTTGGCATAGTCCTTATCTCACCAGATGGCCTAACAGTGGAGCAAGTAGTCAACCTTGGCTTCCCAGTATCAAACAACGAAGCAGAGTATGAAGCGCTTCTGGCAGGACTAAAATCAACACTCTATATGAAGGCCACCGAGCTAATGGTTTACAGTGACTCACAGCTGGTGGTAAACCAAATTTCAGGCGACTACGAGGCAAAGGATGAAAGGATGGCCAAGTACCAAGAGTTAGACAGAAAGGAGATCATAAAGTTCAAAGTAGTGTGGATAGAGCAGATTAGCCTAGAAGAAAACAGCAGAGCAGACGAACTAGCAGGCTTCGCTTCAATGGCAGATACATCCATCCCCCATCCGTTACTGATTGACTACTTACCAAAACCAAGCATTGAAGAACCCGAAGTAGCTGAGGTATGTTGCGCCGAATTAGGCCCCTCATGGATGGATCCCATTATAATGTTCTCAAAAGACAGCGTCTTACCTGAAGAAAAGAAAGAAGCCAACAAGATTAGAGCAAAGTCGCAACGATTTTGGCTCTCCCCATCAATGGCCTTATACAAGAAATCCTTCACAGGACCTTACCTAAAGTGTGTTCATCCCAGCAAAGTCGAAGCATTCTTGCTCGAGATACACGAAAGCGTATGCGGAAGCCACCAAGGGAGAAGATCATTGGCCTACAGAGCAATTTCACAGGGATATTGGTGGCCTTACATGCAAGCAGACTCAGAGAAGTATGTCAAGAAGTGCGAGAAATGTTAGAAGTTCACACACCAAATACATCAACCAGCCAGAGAGCTTCTACCATTAACTAGCCCATGGCCTATCGCAATGTAGGGCTTGGACATAGTAGGACCACTTCTAATGGCACCCGGCAACAGAAAGTTTTTTCTAGCAGCAACAGACTACTTCACAAAGTGGGTGGAGGCAGAAACACTAGCATCAATAAAGGAGAAAGATGTGAAGAAGTTCGTTTGGCAGAATATCATCACTCGGTTCGACATACCAAAAGCTCTAATATTTGACAATGGCACTCAGTTCGACGGAAAAATTTTAGAGGCTTTTGTGAAGAATACAAGATAGAATTCTACAACTCTACTCCGGCATACCCCCAAGCAAATGGCCAGGCAGAAGCATCAAACAAAGTCGTCTTGGATGGATTGAAGAAAAGGCTGGAGAAAGCAAAAGGCAAGTGGGCTGAGGAACTCCCTCACGTTTTATGGGCTTACCGTACCACACCTTGGCGGTCAACTGAAGAAACACCTTTTTCTTTGGCCTATGGCATGGAAGCAATAATCCCACTAGAAGTCGGCCTCCCCACAATCAGAAGTGAAAATTTTGTTCCAGACTTAAATGGCGAAGCCATAGCATTGGAGCTTGACCTTGCAGAAGAAAGAAGAGAAAGAGCATTGGTTCACTTCGCCTCATACCAGCAAGAGTTATCCAGAAAATATAACAAGACAATACATCCAAGGCAATTCAAGATTGGAGATTGGGTGCTGCGCAAAGTAATGGGAAACACCCTGGTACCCGGAGATGGCAAGTTAGGGCCTAATTGGGAAGGACCTTACAAAGTGGTTGGATTAGCAGGAAAAGGGGCATACCACTTGGAAGATGAAGACAACAAAGCCATTCCCAGGCCATGGAACACTGCCAATCTCAAACTATTTTATTTTTAGCTTTTCTTTAAACTTACTTGTAGTTTTTATTTTTTAATAAAACAAGTAGTTTCTTTTTCAGCATAAATTGTTTTTCTCTGTAAAAATAGTTTTAGGGAACTAGGGGCAATGAAATCAGAGTTGGCCGAAATAACCAACTTTGAGCTCTCTTCAGCTAGGATTAGGATCTGGGCTGAAGAGGTTGGCTGGAAAAACCAACACTTCTCCTAAGCCAAGATAAGGATCGAGGCTGCAGGACGTTTGGCAGGAATAACCAAACACTTCGCTCTAGGTTAGCAGAAATAACCAGCTTTGAGTTCTCTTTAGCTGGGATTAGGATCTGGGCTGAAGAGGTTGGCTGGAAAAACCAACACTTCTCCTAAGCCAAGATAAGGATCTAGGCTGCAGGAAGTTTGGCAGGAAAAACCAAACACTCTGGTTCTAAGTTGGGAGGAATAACCAACTTTGAGCCCTTTTCAGCTAGATCAGGATCTGGGCTGAAGAAGTTTGGCTGGAAAAACCAAACACTCTGGTTCTAAGTTGGCAGGAATAACCAAGTTTGAGCCCTCTTCAGCTAGATCAGGATCTAGGCTGAAGAAGTTGGCTGGAAAAACCAACATTTATTGCTCTTCAGCTGAGATAAGGATCCAGGCTGAAGAGTGGTTGGCTGGAAAAACCAACACTTAGTACTCTTCAGTCGAGATAAGCATCCAGGCTAAAGAGTGGTTGGCTGCAAAAACCAAACACTTAGTACTCTTCAGCCGAGGTAAGGATCCTAGCTGAAGAAAGGTTGGCTGGAAAAACCAACACTTAGTACTCTTCAGCCGAGATAAGCATCCAGGCTAAAGAGCGGTTGGCTGCATAAACCAAGCACTTACTACTCCTCAGCCGAGATAAGGATCCAGGCTGAAGAGTGGTTGGCTAGAATAAACAACTTTTAGTGATCTTCAGTCGAGGTAAAAACCTAGGCTGAAGAGGTTGGCAGGTATGACCAGGTAGATTTCAAGGTTAAGACCGAGGTAGGTATCTCGGCCAGAAAAGTGTTATACTGCATTCAGATTACAATTGGAAAGTAAATGCAAACATGGAAGTAAACCGAAACAATAGTTGAAATAAAAGAAGCTTTCATTCAAAGTTCAAATTAGAGTTACAAAGGAGCAGGACTTCAGCCCGGTTACAGTTTCTTTCCAAAAGAAAAAAGAAGAAAATACATGATCAAGCAAAGAGGTCGTCAAAATCCGCATCCAGATCAACTCGAAGCCCGGCTTCAGCAGGTAGCTCGGTTACATTGTCAACCAAGTCTTCCACCGGTGGCTCCACCCGAGCTGACTGAACAGTGGGATCATGGACGACCGGGGCATTGTTGGGCCCAGATTCTTCTTCATCATCCTCAGCTTGAAGAAATTTTTGTTGAATAGGGTGGGCGTACTCCGCCATATAGCTCGGTATGAAGTGTGGAGGAGGGTTCAGGAAAACCTCGGTCTTTGAATCGTGGCCGAGCTGTGCCACGGCCGCCTTCCACCCACACTTGAAAAATATATCCTTAGCAGCTTCGCATTGCAGGATATAGGTTGCTTCACCTTCTTTATAACCGCGGTCTTCCGCGTCCTCCATTTTCTTCTCGAGCGTGGTTATCTCGGCGTTCTTCTTCTGCTCAACTTTGGCTAGCTCACGCAGATAACGATCTTTCAGCTCGGTCAGGGCCTTTTGTTTGTTAGCCTCCGCCGAATCCACTAGCTCGGTGAGACGGGCGACTTCTGATTGCAGCTCGGCCATTTTTTGCTTAGCATTATTTAGCTCAGCCATCTTGCTCTCAGCCTCAGCCAGGGCCTGCCTTGTGGTTTTGCGCAGTTCCAACACTCGCTTATGTGCAATGTGGTTTTTCTGCATGGCCTACGAAAGGAGGGGTAGCAGATATGAGTCAAAACCGAGCAAACAGATGGCATAAAGTAAAAAACGATCAGGAGTACTTACTAGCACCATTGACTTTGTTGCCGACCAGATAGCCTTTAGCTCGGTCAAATGGTCATGATGTTCCATATCAGGGGGCAGGCACACGCTCTTATCCAGATTGAAGGCGAGCATGTGGTCTTTGTCTGCCACCACTGAATCAGTGTCTCGGATGGCGCGGCTCCGGAATGACAGTTTTGGGGCCCATTCAGAAGGGCTAGCTCGGTCAGAACCTGCGGGCTCTGGGCTTGGTTGTGTGGTTTGGGGGAGAATGATGTCTTCTTCATCGACGAGGCGCGGCTCGGTTGTGGAAGTCCGGGCGCGCTTGCTTGGCCGAGATGAAGAGAGTTGAGCAGTTGGGAGGGCTACCACGGCCGGCTGTGTTTGATCGACTTGTGGTACCTCGAGTTGGTTTGTCTCAGTGATGAGGGCCCTTACCGCTCTCTTCTTTGCCATTTCTTGTTCAGCAGTTAGTGGGATCAAATTGATTTGAGGCAAGGTAGGATCTGGTTCTGGCGAGGGTTCCAACAAGAAGTCTGTTACCCTGGTCTTCCTTCTGCTGCTATATCTATAGGTCGGCTCGAAGTTGAGTAGCTTGGCCCAACTTCGATTGGGATATCGTAGTGCGGCGCGAAGTGCGTCTAGGTTTGGGTAACTGTACTGTGACTTTAGAAAGTTTAAATATGCATGAAGGAAAATTACAACAGTTAGTGCGGTTCAAAACTTACAAACAGAGTAAGGAATGCAAAAGGTAAGTCGAGGTATGTATACCGGCTACTCCTTTATCCCAATTAATTCGGTCGCCCCGGGATCTGGGCCTCTTGGTCTTCAAAGTTGCCCGAGACCCAGAAAAAATCATCGTCATTTACATCTTTGTTTCAAGGGTGTTCTTTATTATCTTTTCTTGGCGTCTTCTTATTCTTAAATAATAGACCCAGCCATCTTCGTTCTGGCCAAGTGAATACTGGTGAAATAGCTCGGCTAAACTGAGATTAAGGCCAAGCCGGCGGTTTAGCTCGGCGATGCCATTTATTATTCTGTACGAATTTGTGGAAAGCTGGGTTGGGTAAAGATTTGTTTGTCTGAGGAATTCACAAAGAAGAGGCTGTACAGGGAATCGAAGTCCAGTTTCTACAATGGAAAGGAGTGTGAAAGGAATGAAGCCAGGTTTACCCCAGGGAATGGTGTCTAGTTCGGCTAAGCTAAGGTGGACATCATCAAGGATATGGTAGTCCCTTTGGAACTCGGCCATAGCCCTTGGAGAGTTTACTAAAAACCTATATTTCCCCATATGGACTTAAATTATGTATAAAATAGCCTGAAGTGTTAGCTCGGTGCTGAGAAGAAATTGGGTATCTCGGTTGGACGTGCAAGGGAGTGCCTGGCCAACCTAGTTGAGGTCTGCAAAGTGAAAAGGAAAAGAGTTAAGCACAGATCGTTGGACCGTGCTAAAAGAAACAAAGGCAAAATAAATGGAGTCCTAGCTTGACTACGTGGGATACTATCCGTCCTTAGCTCGGTTGGAGCGAAGGACGATAGCTTGGCTAATTGGAACAAGGGGTTCGTAGCCCAGTTGAAGCTTAGCATATGGCATTCTTGGTTCAATTTTGACTAAGTTTACGGGCTGGTTTGGTCCCTAGTGATAGCCCGATCATTGGTTAAGGCTTTCTAGATCGATAGTGCGCACACCTAGTACGGTTCCTTAGTTCGGCTAAATGTAACAGAAGGTAAGACCTATTGGAACTTAATCCAGTTCGGCTGGGTGCACACTTTCAGTACAAACAAGTTCCTAGCTCGGTTGGAATTCTATCTTGGATCAAACACGTTGTTCTACAAATTATTCATGAATATAATAGTTTTACTACATGGATTTTTCCCAGAAAAATGGGAGCAAAAATGGTGTATGTGTTTTTGAAAAACGTACGAATGCTATGCTACATACTTCAAAAACTATATAAACAAAGAGGAAGTAGGGATTGAGTTACTTACAGTTTGAAGACAGGAGGATGAAGATCGAGATCCCAAGAAAGAGGTTTGCGGACACAGTGATGAGGAAAAATGGAAACTCATAAAGTAGAGAGAGAGGAATATGAATAGTGGTACGTTTGGTTCAAAGAGTAGGGTTTTGGTGAAAAGCGCGAGTTTTGGCAGGACTGTTCAAATTACGCGAAGTACGAAGACGGCTAGACAGTTGTACTCAACCAGTAGGGGCCTGCCACGTGTCTATGGAATAGCAAGCGATTCAAATGACAGCGTGACTGAGGAGACGTTTTTTTGACCGAACCAATCGGTAGCCTGACGGCATTTTATCTCGGTTGGAGGGTTAAAAGTTTTTAGCTCGGCTGGTAACAGGTAATCCCAATCATGCTGCGCAGATGGAATTAAGAGGCAATTGAGAGGGTAATTTATAAGTAAATTGGGCCGAGCTGAGGAATGGCCATCTTAGTAAGTTGGGCTGCACAAATGGGCCGGGGTAAAGGGTTGACTTAGTTCGGTCTTCGAACTAACGAGTTGGACCCAAAAGAAGTAGGACCGAGCTAAGCTTCGCACACAGTAGCGCCGAGCTAAGGTCGTCATTGAGCATGGTTCGATCAATCTTAAGTAGATAGCTCGGTTGGAGTGTGCCATGCTGAGCCGAGGTATAAACGGAGAAGGGAAGACCCGAGCTAGGCAGAGCTCAGTCTAACCTACCACTTGGGCGTAGCAATACTAGCTCAGTCGTTTGGTCATACCACCTAGCTAAAACCATCTCACTTGGTTTATGCAGTGAGGGGGGTGTTGAAGGATAAGCATTATCTTTCAGGAGTATGATTCCTAAGAGGACTCTACTTGGAGGAATAAGAGTCCTACTGGGATTGTGCCACGAGGAACCTATAAAAACTCATAACCTAACCTATGGAGAGGTAACACAACTTTGATTCCCGAATACACAGAGCTTTTGTCTATTTGTCTATTTTGCTGACTTAGGCATTGGAGAGGTATTCGGCACACACCCATCGGCTAGCTCACGTTTGTGTTTTCAGGGAGTAAAGCGACAATGTTTGGAGGAGCGCAGACTTGATCAACAGGATTATAGGAGAACATTATTTCTTGCTCGTACATAATCTATACATATACATATCTGTTAATGATAGTAATTCAAAATCTAAAAGGAAAATCTAAAAGAGAGAATAGAACGAAATGATACTTTACTTGGCTTCTCAAAATTACAGAAGCGAATTCAGCAGACATGGCGTGCGAGTATTTTAGGAAAGCCTAAAAATATGTTCTCCCCAAATCAACTGTGGTCAACATTAATTGCCGCTTTTTAATTTTTTTTTTTTTCCTTCAAATTGCTCATCCATTGCCACAAAAGCAACAAGCTAGGCAAATAATGTTTGACTAGGCACCCTGCTTCTCTCTCTCCAGAAGAAGAAGAAGAGAGGAGAAGGGGTGGGGTGGGGTTGTCGGGAGGGAAGGAGAGTGCGCCGGAGATGGAGAAGAACTCCGGTGGCTGTGTCCTCTCTCTCTCTCTCTTCGTTTCTCTTTTCACTTTTTTATTTTTTATTTTTTAATTTCCCCCACCAAAACGACGTCGTTTTGATAAAGGATTGATCTCAACCCTTGGTTCCATTAGTGGGACAAGTGTCGCGCCCTCATAATTTACTGTAGGTGATCACTCTACCATTAAGACTCTAGAGGATCTTAACGCGTTTACGTTAACTTTTGTATAAGAAAGAAAAAAAAATTGGCAGGAGAGTATAACTTTTGTATATAGATTAGGTTGTGCTTTTTCTACTTTAGGCTTGTTTTGGGAGATTGATTAAAAATTATTTTTTTGGATTTTTTAAAATTATTTTTACAAAAATGTATAAAAAAGTAGTGAAATGATGTGACTTAAAATAAGTTAAAAGTCAAAAAATTTCCAAAACACCATTGAAGATTTATATTAGGAGTCTTACTAACAAGTGTCTATAGTACGCAAGTAAAAGGCAAAAATTTTAAAGAACAAAAGAAAATTTTTATTAAATTTAATACATTTTTTTACTGAAATCAATACAATTTTTAACATTTTTAAATATTTTTAAAATACTTTATACACAATTCGTAATATTAAATAATACATAAAAAACACTGGTTAGTATTTGTCTTATATTATTGATGATGTAGTTTGGTTAGCAGGAGATGTGCTCGACTAATCCAAGCCTTTCACGGGTTGGCTGTCCTCTGTCTTCCTAGTCGCACCTGCAACAAGTCCAGTGGAAAGATTCCGAAATGGGGGTGATTCCTTCTTGTGGACCCTCTGACGATCAAGTTAGATGAGAATACGGTAAGAATAAGAACTTAGAGAGAAAGTTGAGAGTAAAAAGCGAGAGAGAGAGTGAGTCACTTGTTATCAAATATTCTTCAAAAGTTTCTTTATATCTCTTGTTAATCATTTTCCCTGTCCATTCATGTTGTCTCATTGGTTGAAAGCCTACAACATATTCGCTGTCAACCATGGTGGTCTCACCACACCCCAAAGTGAAAGGTCTTGTTGCATTTAATACCTTGATAGTCTCATTTAATGGTTGGCGCATTGGCTCAATAACTTTGCATGCCACGTGGCCAATTTCCTGGTTGACACGCGTTTAGCTGGTACCAAGGCTTGGCTACTGTGGGTTCTCTATTGTGCTTGTTGTTGGGCCTCTTCTGTTGGGCTTTATGGTGATAAGCAATCAAGTAATTGTCTTGACAACCTTGGGGATTGGGCCTTCTTAGACCATACCCATCAATTATAACTCTTTAGTGGTGGTGGATATCACATCTACATCTATCGAGTCATAAACCATATGAATTAATTTACAAGATTTGAATTTTGATTAATTATATAATAGTATAGATTATTTATAATAACCACATGACCTAATAAAATTAGAGTAATAGAATAGAGTCACCACTAAAGTTTGTCTTCATTGTCTTTTGTTGCCTTTTTTGTTTGGGAAAATTACTCGATAATTTCATAAAGTCATTATAAATTTATAAAATAAATTTTATAATTTTAATTGTTATAAATTAATGACATTTTTTGAGAGGGTAATTTATATCTAAATTGGGCCGAGCTAAGGAGGAGACTTCCTTGGAAATTGGGCCACGTAATGGACCAAGGTAAGGATAGATTTACTTCGGTCCAAGAACTAAACGAATATGGGCCGCGGTAGAAAAGACTAGCAAGTGGGCCGCGGTCCAAGTGTTAGATCGGTCCAAGTGTGGAAGGGACATTTTCAAGTGTTACCTCGGTCCAAACGTGATTATAAGTTACCAATCGGAGTAGAGATAGTTATCTCGGCCATGGTACTCGGAGCCGAGGTAATGGCTTCTCTTGGTGGGCTTCGCTTTGGATAGCGCGGTAGAAGCTTACTCCGGTTAGCCCAGTCCAAGAGAGGCTTGGAGTTAGCCCGGTTCAAGAGAGGCTTGGAGTTAGCCCGGTCCAAGAAAGCCTTGGAGTTAGCCCGGTCCAAGAAAGCTTTGCAGTTAGCTCGGTCATACCATATTGAGCTGAAGTATGATTAAGCTTTCCTCGGAACCTTGCTATTGGTTAGCCCGGTCCGTGCTCGTTGTGGTTAGCACGGTCTCAGACAACCCAGTTGGAATATGTCAAGCCGAGGTACACGCAGTGAAAGGAAGAACCGAGCTAGTGGTAGCTCGGTCTAGTCTGCAGCTTTAGCATGGTCATGTTATTTCGGTCGTATTGACATCCAACCGTGGTAAAACCATCTCACTTGGTTTAAGCAGTGAGGGGGGTGTTAAGGGATAAGCATTATCCTTCAGGAGTGTGATTCCTAGGAGGACTTTGAATGGAGGAGTAAGAGTCCTACTAGGATTATACTACGCAGAACCTATAAAAACTCACAACATCACCTATGGAGAGGTAACGCAATTTTGATTCCCGAATATATAGAGCTTTTGTCTATTTGTCTAGTTTGCTGACGTAGGCATCGGAGAGGTTTCAGGCACACACCCGCCGGCTAACTCACGTTTGTATTTTCAGGTAGTAGAACGACGTCGTACGGAGGAGCGCAGACTTGATCAACAAGATTATACGAGAAGGTTTATTTCTTTCCGTACAATTGGCGCCGTCTGTGGGAATTCAGACAAGAACAAAACCTCTTGATCAAGCTTTTCCTCTTAAGAATCAATGGCGCACAACAAAGATTTACCACAGTCCGCCATCGACGGACAAACACCAGAAGGGGGTGCGAGGCGCGAAGGTCTACCTCTCATCCCTCCTATGGCGGATTTGGAGCCACAACGACAGAATCCCAGGAGGGATAGAAGGGGAAGAAGGCGGACTAACAGCCCTCATCACTCTCGTTCACAGAGTCCAGAGAGACAAAGGCGGAGGACTGACCCTCAAGCCTTGGAAGATCACGTCAAGGAGCAGGACGAGTTGATACGACGAATGGCGGCGGACATGGAATCTCTAAAGTGCCAGATGAAGGGAAAACAAGTGGCGACAGGAGAGGGGCGCATAAGCAAGATGCCCCCTCGCCACTCGGAAGATCGTGGTAGGAATACCACACCCTCGCAAGAAGAGAGTAAAAGCCTCAGGACAGGCGATACTCAATCCAGGTCTTCCAGAACTCGTCACTCCAGGTCTTCCAGAACTCGTCACTCCAGGTCTGAGAGGACGAGATCTGAGAGGTCATACACGGAAGGGAGCACTTATTGGCCTTCACATACGCACCAAACAAGATCCAGACAGACGGAGTGGCCTAGATCATCGGACTTAAGCGCCGTGCTCGAAGAGAAGGCACGATGGAATGAGGACGCCAGGGCACACGATCCACACAGAGTGTCTGCCTTACAGCGGTTGGCTCCTCGATCGCATGGAAGCGTCGAGGTTGGAATGCCAATACCGCGCCCTGCCTACGAACCGACGGACAAAGCATTAGCAAGGCTGCAGACTTCGCCGTTTGTTCCGGCAATTGAGAACGCGCCATTACCTTCAGACTTCCACCAGCCTAAATTCGCTATGTACGAAGGGAAGACGGACCCTTACATGCACTTGAGCCACTTTCGCCAGGTTATGGCGGTATACCGGCAGAACGAGGCTTTGATGTGTATTCTGTTCCCATCCAGCCTTGGCGACCTAGGCTTAACCTAGTTCGAAAGGCTACCAGAAGGCAGCATAACTTCCTGGGCGCAATTGGCAGAGGCATTCGTTACAAGGTTCAGAACGAACACCAAAACACCAGTGGAGATCGATCAGCTACTCTCCATCGACATGGGCGACGAAGAGACGCTGAGATCCTACAATGGAAGATATTCGGAAACTTTCAACCAGATAGGAGATTGCCCCACAAATCTCGCCATCGCGCAATACAAAAGAGGTCTTCTAGTTGGAAACAGGTTGAGGGACTCAATTACCATGACGCCACCCCTTACGATGGAAGCCTTGATGGAGAGAGTACACCAACATATTCGCGTGGAGGAAGATAGCGCCCGCGCTAAAGCAAAATCTGGCACAACCAGAATACCAGATAAAAAGACTACGGCAAAAGTCAACACGGTAGAACGTCCAAGCAGGGACGGGCGAGGCAGGAAGGACAACGGTGAGGGCCAAGATGAAAGGAGGTGGAGAGTCCGCACTGCCATTACCACAGTGTTCAAAAAACCGATCTATCGGATCCTCAGCGAGATACGCAATAAACCTTTCGTCCGATGGCCTGCTAAGTTGGAAGAAGCACAAAAAGACTACGACGAGAGATCGCGGTGCACCTTCCATGATGAACAGGGGCACCGCACTGAAAATTGCACGCCATTGATGCAGCATTTGGAGGAGTTAGTAGCAGCTGGGCACTTAGACCAATACATAAAAGGAAAAACTTGAGAGCAAGGAGCTGTCCGCAAATGTTAGCAAGGCAACTGAACAGAAGAGAGTGGAAGACTTGGTACAGGAAATGATAGATGTAAAGAACCCAGAGAAGGCAAGCTAGGGCCCAATAGGGAAGGACCATACAAAGTGGTTGGTTTAGCTGAAAAAGGGGCATATCACTTGGAGGATGGAGCCAACAAGGCTATCCCCAGACCATGGAACACTGCCAATCTCGAGTTATCTGTTCAATAGGGTACTTGTAATTTACATTTTCCTCAATAAAACAAGTAGTTCCCTTTTTCAGCATAGATTATTTTCTTCTGTAAAAGTTGTTTTAGTGAGCTAGGGGCATAGAAAGCAGAGTTGGCTGTAAAAACCAAACACTTACCTCTCCTAAGCCAAGATCAGGATCTAGTCTAAAGGTGGTTGGCAGGTTTGACCAACACCACACTTTTGCACCCTTTAGCCGAGGTAAGGACCTAGGCTAAAGGTGGTTGCCAGGTTTGACCAACACCACTCTTTTGCACCCTTTAGCCGAGGTAAGGACCTAGGCTAAAGGTGGTTGGCAGGTTTGACCAACAAAACTTTTTTGCACCCTTTAAGCCGAGGTAAGGACCTAGGCTAAAGGTGGTTGGTAGGTTTGACCAACACAACTCTTTTGCACCCTTTAGCCGATGTAAGGACCTAGGCTAAAGGTGGTTGGCAGGTTTGACCAACAAAACTTTTTTGCACCCTTTAAGCCGAGGTAAGGACCTAGGCTAAAGGTGGTTGGCAGGTTTGACCAACACAACTCTTTTGCACCCTTTAGCCGATGTAAGGACCTAGGCTAAAGGTGGTTGGCAGGTTTGACCAACAAAACTTTTTTGCACCCTTTAAGCCGAGGTAAGGACCTAGGCTAAAGGTGGTTGGCAGGTTTGACCAACAAAACTTTTTTGCACCTTTTAGCCGAGATAAGGATCTAGGCTAAAGATGCTTGGCAGGTTTGACCAACATTTTTTACTCTGCGGCCGAGATAAGGATCTAGGCTAAAGAGTGGTTGGCTGAAAAAACCAACACTTACTTCTCCTCAGCCGAGATAAGGATCTAGGCTGAAGAATGGTTGGCTGGAAAAACCAACACTTGGTACTCTTCAGCCGAGATAAGGATCAAGGCTGAAGAGTGGTTGGCAGGAAAAACCAATACTTGGTACTCTTCAGCCGAGATAAGGATCAAGGCTGAAGAGTGGTTGGCAGGTATGACAAGATAGATTGCAAGGTTAAGACCGAGATGAGTATCTCGGCCAGAGAATGTCATACTTCATTCAAAACATAAGTGGAAAATAAATGTAAGCATGGAGCAAGCCGAACAAGCAGTTGAGAGAACTGAAGATTTCATTCCAAAAGTGCATTACAAAAGGAGGGGCCGTAGCCAGGTTACAAACTCCTTTGGTAAACAGAAGAAAAATCATGCAAAGAGGTCATTTAAATCGGCGTCCAAATCAACCCTGGCTTCACCTAAAGATAGCTCGGTCGTGGCAAGAACACTTTGGTTGAGCTCGGTCGAAGGCACCACATCAGACACAGCAGGCAAAGGTGGGATGGAGACCACAGGAGTTGGAGAGTTGGACTGGCGACCAAGTTGTGCATTATTGTCAGGCTCTTGGGATACATCCTCTTCCTCAGTATTGAAGAAATTTTTGCTGAATGGCATTTGCATACTCCACCATGGAGCTCGGTATAAAATATAGAGGAGGGTTTAGGAAGACCTCGGTCTCTTGGCTACGACCGAGTTGCACCACAACTGCTTCCCACCCACACTTGACGAAGAGGTCTTTGGCGGCCTCACATTGCAGGATATAGCTCGCGCAGTATCTCGGTTGAGCGTGCAAAGGTGTGCCTGGCCAACCTAGTCAGTTTGCAAAGTAAAAAGGAAAAGTATTAAGCACGGATCGTTGGACTGTGCTAAAAGAAACAAAGGTGAAATAAATGGAGTCCTCGCTCGGCTAAGTGGAACGAAGGATTCGTAGCCCGGTTGAAGCTTATTGTGCAGCATTCTTAGTTCAGTTTTGACCAAGTCAGGGAGCCGGTTTAGCCCGGTAGAAGGCCACAGTTTAGCTCGGTTGAGAGGCTAAAGTTTAGCTCGGCTGGAAACAAGTAATCCCAAATCATGCATGGCAGATGGAATTAAGGGGCAATTGAGCGGGTAATTTATATCTAAATTGGGCCGAGCTAAGGAGGAGACTTCCTTGGAAATTGGGCCGCGTAATGGACCGAGGTAAGGATAGATTTACTTCGGTCCAAGAACTAAACGAATATGGGCCGCGGTAGAAAAGACTAGCAAGTGGGCCGCCGTCCAAGTGTTAGTTCGGTCCAAGTGTGGAAGGGACATTTTCAAGTGTTACCTCGGTCCAAACGTGATTATAAGTTACCAATCGGAGTAGAGATAGTTATCTCGGCCATGGTACTCGGAGCCGAGGTAATGGCTTCTCTTGGTGGGCTTCGCTCTGGATAGCGCGGTAGAAGCTTACTCCGGTTAGCCCAGTCCAAGAGAGGCTTGGAGTTAGCCCGGTTCAAGAGAGGCTTGGAGTTAGCCCGGTCCAAGAAAGCCTTGGAGTTAGCCCGGTCCAAGAAAGCTTTGCAGTTAGCTCGGTCATACCATATTGAGCTGAAGTATGATTAAGCTTTCCTTGGAACCTTGCTATTGGTTAGCCTGGTCCGTGCTCGTTGTGGTTAGCATGGTCTCAGACAACCCAGTTGGAATATGTCAAGCCGAGGTACACGCAGTGAAAGGAAGAACCGAGCTAGTGGTAGCTCGGTCTAGTCTGCGGCTTTAGCATGGTCATGTTATTTCGGTCGTATTGACATCCAACCGTGGTAAAACCATCTCACTTGGTTTAAGCAGTGAGGAGGGTGTTAAGGGATAAGCATTATCCTTCAGGAGTGTGATTCCTAGGAGGACTCTGAATGGAGGAGTAACAGTCCTACTAGGATTGTGCTACGCGGAACTTATAAAAACTCACAACATCACCTATGGAGAGGTAACGCAATTTTGATTCCCAAATATACAGAGCTTTTGTCTATTTGTCTAGTTTGCTGACGTAGGCACCGGAGAGGTTTCCGGCACACACCCGCCGGCTAACTCACGTTTGTATTTTCAGGTAGTAGAGTGACGTTGTACGGGGGAGCGCAAACTTGATCAACAGGATTATACGAGAAGGTTTATTTCTTTCCCGTACATTTTTCATCAAACATTATTAAAAAATATTATTAATTGTTAATTTTCGGTGACAGTTTAAAAATTTTGTCACAAAAACGTTACCAATTATAAATTTTAGCGTCATTAAAAAAATCATCACAAAAAATCGTTAATTTTCAACTTTCAGCAGCAGTTTGAAAAATTCGTCACAGGGAAACATCACTAATGGTAAGTTTTAGCGACGATGCATAAAAATCGTGACAAAAAAAACACTACTTATTAATTTTTAGCGACATATGCAAAGAAATCGTCACAAAAAATATTTTTAATGACAATTTTATTAGAACTTATTTTTAATAAAATTTGATAAAAATTAAATCCAACTATTAAAATTTAGAGTAGTGATTGGTAGCTCGAATATTTGGCTCGAAGGTTTGGCTCGACCCCAAAACGACGTCGTTTTGGGGTCGAATTTTTTTTTTTTTTTTTTTTTTTCCCTGGTTTTGTTGCAGATCGGGAGAGGGGAGAGGGAAGAAGGGAGAAGAAGAGGAGGGGGAGGGGGAGGAGGAGGAGGGAGGGGAGGGGGCCATGAAATCGGCTGGAGGAGGAGGGAGGGGGAGGAGGAGGAGGAGGGAGGGGGAGGAGGAAGAGGCGGGGCGACGGAGCGGCGGGGCTGGGGCGACGAGGACGACGACGGAGCGGCGGCGGGGCTGGGGCGACGATCGGCGACGATCGACGACGACGACGATGGCGACGCTCTCCCTCTTCTTCCCCTCTGCTTCCTTCTTCCTCTCCTTCTCCCTCTCCCTCTTCTTCCTCTCTTCTCTCCCTCTTCCCTCTTCAAGCAGATTCGAGCCACATTCGGGCCGAATTTTTCGAGCTACGAGGATTAACTCTAAAATTTATTTGTAATTCACCTTAAAATTAAAGTAATAGAATAAAGTGGTGTTTTGAAACGTTAAAAGCTGACATTTTGATTTTTTGTGTTAAAAAAAACTGACTTCTTTTATGATTTTTTTGTGTAAAAAAATTAAAAAACTAAAAAATTAACTTTTTAGCAAAGTTCCCAAAACACCCTAAAGTCACCACTAAAGTCAGTCTTTATTGTTTTTGCTGCCTTTTTTGTTTGGGGAAATTACTCGGTAATTTCATAAAGTTATTACAAATTTATAAAATAAATTTTATAATTATAATTATTAATATTTATAATTTTGTTTACTTATTTATACTATTCACTTGATTTGGTTTCCATTTCCAGAATTTCCTTTTTAAAAAATTTTACTTTTTTATGTTTTGTATTTTTTTTCATTGAATTTTTTTAATATTTTAAGCAATGTTTTTAATTTTTAGACACACTTAACATAAATACACTTAAAAAGTATAATATTTGTGAAAAAAATCTTTAAAAATTTCACTAAATACAAAAAAAAATTAAAATTCAATACATTTATGTATTTATTAATTTTTAAAAATAATTTGTCACAAATATTTTACTATTTAGATATATCCAATTAAGGCGCATCTAAAAAAATTTTAAAATTATTTAAAATTTTAAAAATATTTACTAAAAATAAAAAAATACAAAAAATAAAAAATTTAATTTTGAAAAAATTAAATTCAAAAAATTAAAATCAAATTATTTTTTACAAATTGTTGCCACATCTGTATTAACGCATACAAACATCTCACATGTTTGAATGACACCCATTAGATCGTGTTCTCAACGCGTGAGCCCAGTTCCATTGTCTCAAAAAATGCTAGAGTTCTTAAAAACTTTACTAAAAATTCTATTAAATATCTCACATGGGTGTGAGATTGTATGGGTCCTACACCCATGTATAAGACATTTGATAAAATTTTTGATAAAATTTTTAGACTCTCTAGTATTACTTCATTGTCTCGCATTGGGTTGGGTCCCATCCCACATGTTAATTTGTAAATCACATCGTCCCGCGTTTTTGTATGTGGTACGTAATAAAAAATTATATATATTATATACTTAAAAAAAAAATTGACATTCATATTCTATGATCCAAATCATTCTAGAGTATTATATATGTATATATTATTAATAAAAAAAATTAAATTATTTTAATAATTGTAATTTTTTTATACTATATAATTTATTTATGAAAAAATAAATGATAAATATATATATTTAGAATTTAATCATCTACTTTATTTTTTGGGATAAATTACAAATACACTCTTAACATTTGCTTAAAATATAGATTGTCTCATATGATTTTAAAAATTATATCTCACTCTTTCAAGTTTTTAATCACACAATAAATAATCATTTTTATGAGTAATAAATTATCATATCAATTAATAATTTTTAATAGAGTAAATTACAAATACACCTTTTGAGGTTTACTTAAAATACAGATTGTCTCATGTGGTTTGAAAAATTACAAACACTCCCTAGTTAAAAAAATTTATTTAACATAATTAACTAAAAAAATAAAATTCATAATTACTCTCCTATACAATAATAAAATTACCTAAATTATTAATTGAAACATATTTCTAATATCATTAAAAATTGTTAATTGATTTGATGATTTATTAATAAAATGGGCGATTTTTTATGAAATTAGAAATCTCAGGGGGTAGAATGTAATTTTCAGAACTACATGAGGCAATTTGTATTTTAATCAAACCTCAGGGGTTGTATTTGTAATTTATCCCTTTTAATAATATTGTAAATATATTTCAATTAACGATTTAAATATTTTTATTGTTGTATATTAGCATAATTAGAAATTTTATTTATTTATATTCATTCTCTTAAATAAAAAATTCAAAAAAAAATAATATTTGTAATTTTTAAAATTATAAGAACAAATTATATTTTAAATAAACTTAGGAAGTGTATTTATATTTTATCTTTTATTTTTAAAGATAAATAAGATAAAATTTAAAAAAAATGAAAAAAGGAATAGATAATGTACTTTCCATAAATCAGCTCCACCACAAAATTGTGCAACCCCTATTATTTCTAAGAACTGTGTGTCTCAATTAATCAATCTCTCTCTCTCTCTCTCTCTCTCTCTCTACACTCAGCCCACATCCCAACCACTTCTCTTCTCTAACCTTCATCCTAGGTTTCTACCAACTCTTTAAACCCAGATTTTATTGGGTGGGGAGGGAGTAGGAGTCCGGATCCTCTACCGTGGTTTCCTATGGCGGCCCTTGCCATGTTCCAAAACGACGTCGTTTTAGTTTTTATTTTTATTTTTTTTCCCCTTCTCCTTTCCCCCTTTTCTTTCTACTTCATTTGCTTGAACCTACCCGTAGACAAAGGCAAAGAGGTGGAACAGAGTAGTAGGTGCAAGCATCGACTGCAACGCGAGGCGGTGAGTCAGCTACGATTGAGTACATCCATTTGGGTCCTCTGTTTCATCTTTTTCGCTGAATTTTGCATCTTCTGTTTTTGGGGTTTCTTCAAAAGCAAAGATCAAAAATGGGTTTTTGGTTTGTGCTTCCAAGGGCTCGGACAGTCGGCCTCTAATCGGTGTATTGTTCGAGCCATTTGAAGAGATGAAAGAGCTCACACTTTGCCCTACTCTCCTCCACTCTTCCATTGCTCGCCAGAAATATTCCGATGAATGCGAAGATTGAAAATGGGTTTCTGGGTTTTGGTTTACTCTCTCTCTCTTTTTTTTTTTTATTAATAATTTCGATTGATATTCATCAGAAATACTCCAAAAAAAGAAAATAAACCCAATCTGAGACAAACCCTCTGTTGTTGTTTGGTTTGAAATTTGGGTTTGTATTTTTGATTGAAAATAATTGTTTCATTTTGTTTTGTTTTTTTTTATTTTTTGTGTTTGTGTGTTTCGCTGATACAAATTGCATTCTTCTTCCCTCAAAACATGTTGAAATTTGAATTGATGGCCTTAATGGTAAGAATCAGTCACAGAATGTGAATTTTTTTGAGCATTGACTAGTTTCTTCAAAGTGTCCTCTGATAAACTCTTTCTTTTCGCAATGTAAAGATGATTGGTGATTCGCTTTCACTTCTTCTTCTTCCTAGTCTGTTTCGTATTTGGGTTTCATTATTGGTTCAGATGAGAGCTCACAAACCTTTGAGAGGTCAGGAAAAAAAAAAAACACCAAAGCGACATCGTTTTGGAGCATGGCAGGAACCACTACAGAGAACCACGGCAGAGGATCCGGACTCAGGGAGTAGGTTTGAATTCAATTAAAGTAGCACAGGTTCATAATGGAAGTGCCTGTTGTGTCCTTCATTGTCAACGGACTTGCACTATGTTTGGATTGAGTGGTTTGGAGAGAGAAGAAAAAAAATAGAAAGATATTTATTTCTCTTACTTGTTTAGATAACTTATGTGGAGAGAAATGAGGAGAAACGGAAAGAAACCCATTTCTCTTATAATCTTCATTTTCAATCTTCTCAAAAGTGGAGAGATTGGAAGAGAAAAGAAACTAACAAATTCTTATATTTTCATAATACCAATTTTGTCCCTATAAAAATAAAAGAAATAAAATGATTGATGACACCCATGTCCTTAAGGGCTTTTGGTGATATAACATAAAACAATTTCTTTTCTTTTCTCTTAGGAAATCTAACCAAACAAGAAGGAGAGAAATCATAATCATTTTTCTTTTACTTTTTTTATTTCTTATTTATCCAAATAAGAAGGAGAAAAATCACAATCATTTCTTTTCTTTTCTTTTCTCTTATAACTTAGTAATCATTTCTTTTCTCTATTAAGTTGCCAAACATAGTAAGTTTTGTTAACTAAAGAAGCAAAATTCTTATACGGAGTAAGCAACCATGTTGAACAAATCTGAGTCGAGTTGAATCGAATGCAATGCTTCACACAAGACGCAGATTATGCAATACAAACTGATCTTGTAGATGCGAGGGTCAACAACTGGGTTGCGGAATTCAGAAAACTTGCTTATGAAACCGTAGACATCCTCGAAACTTTTGTCATCCAAGTTTCATCCAAAAGGAACAAAAAGGGTTTCTGAAACACCCTTAAAAGGTTCGCTTGCATCTTCAACGAAAGGATAGACGTTCACAGGGTCCGAACTGAGATCGGTGCCATTAAAAACAAGAGCACTAACATCACCGCTTGTTTACCTACTTACTACTGGATGAAAAGTACAGGTGAGCCAATTCAAGTGTTGATTTTAAATTTAAATTTTTATTTATTCATTTATTCGTTAATAATTTCAATTATTGTTATATATTTTTATTTAAAGTATATTTTTCTCTCTTTTGAGATGCAAATGTTATTAATAATTGAAATTTGAAATTTAAATTGTTTTAATATATTCCATTAATCTTTAGCGTGACATAATCAATTTTAGGAAACAATAATATTTTATATTTAAATTTTTTAGGGAAATTTAAGGAAAATTAAAAAGACATCTCTCTACAAGTTTGTGTAAAAATTTAAAGACACCAACAGTTTGCTTACTAGTTAAAATTCTTGAGATTTGAAATCTCAAAATAATAATAGGATAATTCTATTTTCACACACTAATTACCTTTAGTACACACACTAAATGAACACCTTCTCAAGGGTTTGGTTATGGTGTGCAACTTACACCTTACACCTTACACCTTACACCTTAAACTTACACCTTACACTTACACCTTTTGTGAAAAATTAAACCTTACACTTACACCTTTTTTGAGGTTGCACACCATATGCAACCCACTTACACCTTACACCTTACACTTATACCTTACACTTACACCTTATACTTATATTTACACCTTACACTTACACTTTTTGTATAAGTGGCACATGGTGTGCAATTGCACACTTAAGAGAAGTCCCCTTCTCAATTCACACATCAAAAAAATAAAAATTCTCACTACACATCTCTTTATTCCAATAGTGCCTGTATCTTCAATTTTAAAATCGTAGGCCATGTTTAGTTTGGTTTCCGAAATTTGTTTTTTGAATTTTTTCTAAAAAATAAAAGATTAGTTTGGTAAAAAAAAATAAAAAATAAAAAACACTCATCCTTTTTATATAGTTTTTTTTTTATTGGAGGATATAAATAAATTTTAAAAATTCAAAAATATATTTTTGATGTTTATTTTTGTCAAACTAGATTTTATTTTTATTTTTTAAAAATCCAGAAAATAGTTTTAGAAAATCAAATCAAACATGGTCCTAATTTTTCTTCTATCCACCCACCCCTTCTTTGCTCCCATTGCCACTACTCTTAACCCTCCATCGCCGAGGGGCTTACGGGTGGTTCGCAATGAGAGGCTTGTGGGAGTGTATGGTTCTTGACAGAAGGTGGTCACAGGCAAAAGGAAAAAGTGGCGCCGAGAGAGGATGGTAGAGGAAAGAGGTGGCATTGGCAATAAAAGATAGTTGTGGTATTTTATAATCAGGGTTTGGTGGAAAAAGATAAGGATAATATGGTATTTTTTGTGTACCAGAAAATTATAATAAGAAATTTTTTCATTAAGTGTGTAAACTAAGAAAAATTAGTGTGTGGAAATAGAATTACCCATAATAATGACAAACTTTAACATATATAGTCCAAAATGCCCTCATAATCTTAAAAATCCATTTTTCTTGTTGTTTCACTCATAACATCATTTTTTCCTCATGTGACCTTTTACATTGTTGAAGTGATTTTAAAATTTTAAAATTTAACAACTTTTGATTTATATCTCCATTTTTTTTTTTTTGGTTGTAAAATTTACATTTTTTAAAACTTTACTGACTTAGACTGACTTGGTCATCAAAATTTCACTGATCAATCGAAATTTTATCGACCTGTCTCAGGTTGGTAAAATTTCGTCAACTGTTTTTTGAAATTTTGTATTCATCATAGATCTTGACGAAACCATTCCAAAAAATACAAATTTTATGAAAAAGCAAAAATCTAGATCAAAATTTATATAATTTTTAAATGAGTTAAAAAAGTAATATGTGATACCTGAAGCGGTGTAGTGGGAATATTTTTGTCATCATATATTTTGGAGGAGCTATACTACTATGAAAAATTGTGTTATCCTTATCCTTCTAAATATTACTAGAAATCATAAACAAAAATCCTGTAAATTTGTAGAAACGAATAAAAATAATATTTACAATTTTAACCTCTAATTTTTTAATATATTTTATAAAGGATGTATTGTTATATGGTGAAAAATGATTTATAAAATAGAATTTTTATACACAAAATTCATACAAAATTATGAGACACTGTTATTTTTGGGCCATAAAATGAGTGTTTTTTCTCTTTTAAGATGAAAGAATCACAAAAGAAAAAAAAAATCATTTTGTGAGTTTTATTTTGTATGAAAATTTTATTTGTACAACATTATTATTGAATATCAATCGTTAGAAAGACTAAACTAGTAACTAGTACTGCTATAGGTGAAGGCACAAGAAGTTCGACAGTTGAGAAGCAACAAGAATTGAGGCAATCGGATCAACCTGTTGTTGAAGAGGATTTTGTTGGGTTTAAGAAAGACTTGAACAAGGTTGTGAAACATTTGGTGCAAGTTGATGATCACTATACTCCTAGTCGAGTTGTCTCTATTTGTGGCATGGGTGGTTTGGGGAAAACCACTCTAGCTAAAGAAGTATATCATCACAAAGATGTCCAGGGTCATTCCCATGGTTTGGCATGGGTACGCATATCTCAGCAGTACCAAACAAGAGATATTTTGCAAGGAATCTTCATCAAACTTGTTCCAGAGAGGAAGAAAGATGTTGTGAGGATGAAAAATGAAGAGCTTTTTATGCAACTCTATGAAGTCCAACAGAGGAAAAAATGCTTAGTTGTACTGGATGATATTTGGTCAATCGAGGCTTGGAACAGCTTGAAACCGGCCTTCCCAACTATAAACACAAGAAGCAAAATATTACTAATGACTCGTAATAAAGCATTGTCTTTAGAGATAGATCCATTCCATATCCTTCATGAACTCTGGTGTTTAAATTGTAACGCCCCAAAATAATACAACATGAACCACCCACATTAATCAACATTCACCCAATAAATAATGTCATAACTCCAACCTTTACATAATATACCATCAATGTTTATACATTCAAGAATATAGAGATACGTGAATCTATAGCATGCGAAGCATCTAATCTCAACACAAATAAAATGCCCCTACGGGCTTACATCTTCCAAGGCAATAGCTCGGTTACACAAAATGGTATCTCGAACCCATACACATTAGCCCTTGGCTTACAGAAAGATCACAACGAATGGAAGAGCAAGACTACTCTTCATCAAAACATATCCACGCCCTTAGCCCGGCGGGACCACCACATCTTAACCTGCACCAAATCCCATAGGGGTGAGCATAACGCCCAGTAGAGAATTCTAACAAAGTATATACAGTTATGCAATTCTCAATAAAAATAATGCAAATGCCAATGCTATGCCATGCTCTTTTAAAGAAATTTCATTTCATGCTTTTCTTAAAGATTTCCATTTTTCAACAAAAGCTTGCAATCTCAACACATTCCAAAAACTTCCAATTTTAATCAACAGGGGCCGTAAATACGACACTGGTAATCCCTAGGCTAGTGTCTGCAAGTAGACTCTACAAGTACTATCAAACTGTCATTTTTACCGATATTAATCGGAAAGCTCGACACCTATCTGCACGGTTTTCTGGTTTTTCACCATGGACGCTCAGGCCAACTTATCAATTCATCTACACCCCCTAACCGGACTTACCACCGTATTTACCCCTTTCACCTTTTCCATAATTCATATCACGACGTTATTTTCTTTCATGAAATAAATATCTTCAATTAGAATTTACAATGCAAAAATAATAATTGAATGAATATGCAATGCAATGATTTTCCATGACTCATAACATTTCTCCTTTCAAGTAACATGACAACAATATTGAGTAAATACATTTCTCATTTTCTTTCTTCAATGTTATTTCACAAAATAACATATATACCTTCAACTCATAACAATTCCCGCAATCCATGGCACATACCAATTTCCCATTCCTCAATCATGCATGCTCATGTATTATATAATAACTTCATAAATAGTTTCTCATTTTCAAAGTTTCTACAATAACATCAACAATCACATTTTTCCATTACCTCTTTTCATTACTCTTTCCCAAGATAACCATATATTATCTACACTTTGCCACAATTTTCCTTTTCACAATTCTTAGCAATATAGTCTCATCAATACAACATGTAATGTTTTTCAAACATTAATTCTCACAATCCATAATGCACAACAATTATCATCTTCCACTTAAATATTTCCATACATTCAACAATAGTTTAAAAATAAGTCCTCCACTCTTTTATATCATGAAAATTATCATTTCTTTATGTCACATTGTGAAATCCACGCTCATTTACTTATTTAAACACAAGAAAAGAAGAATTTCATAGTTTTCCTCATGTTTTCAAAAACCCCCCAAATTTCTAGGGTTCTTTCTCAAAACCCAAAACACCTCCCATTTTCATGTGAAAGTTCATCAAATCACTTTTCTCATATCATAGGAAAAAGGCTTCAAGAATCACTTAGAACATTTAAATTTTAGATCCTCATTTTAAAAAAAATCTCATCATTTTGAAACAAAAACTAAAATTTCATACTGGAACCAAGATAAACATAAAACCAACATTAAACCTTGCAAAACATGTATATATAACTCAAGAAGGTCCCTACCTCAAGCTTAGAAGAGGATATGAGCAAAAAAAGTTGAAACTCCAAAGTTGTCGAAACCAACTTATACTTGGATCAAAACGAAGCTCTTGACGAGATCTACAATCTTTCTCAAAGGAGCAAGGCAAGAATATGTTTCCAAGAGAGTAGATCTAAAGATTTTTGAGTGAAAAGTGCTTTTTGAGAAAGAGAGAGAGAGTCTCATGGTTTAGAGGGAGAAAAGAGGAGAAGAAATAAAGAAAAAGGTTGAGTGGAAGCCTATTTATAGTACTAGGTCAAAGTAAAATAAAGTCCCAAAGTCACCCCAAAAGATCAAGTCAAAATCCCCAAAAGGTAGGGCCCAAACCGGACTGAAAATTTTGAAAAAAAGTCGCAGGTGTCGACCCTTACAGCAGAGGTGTTGACCCTTATGAAGAAAAGCTGGAACACTAAGTTTGACTGCACAGCAGGTGTCAACCCTTCCCCAGGCAGGTGTCGACACCAAAATGCAGTGAGCAAATTCAGAACAAGGATCGACCCTTCCTAAATTGGTGTCGACCCTTGCGGCCAACTTAAAGAGAAGGTGTCGATACCACCAAGACCGGTGTCGACCCCAGAACATGATTTTCAAGTTTCCAAACAATTTTTCAACGCGAACAAGCGTGAACGAGCAACCCCAACATTGTTTAAATAAATTTTCACTCATCCAAAACCAAGATACAACAACACCAAAGATTCCCAAAACATAATAAATGATTCAAATACACTTCCCAAAAGTTTAAAAAGGGTTCAAGTGCTACATAAATGAAGAGGAAAGTTAGAATTGACCTCAAAAGAAATTATTACTAAGAAGAGATGGTAGAGGTAATATTAACCAGTCCATATTGCTATATATTTTGATAATAATTAAATTGTTTCAATGTTAGTTTTTATAAAATACGTGTGACCTTTTACCATCCAAAAAGATTAATAACCTATGGGTTGAAATTTGAGAAAATTACAAAATAATTTAGCCCTACTAACCATAGGACAGTACCATATGCATTTTTTTTTTTTATAAATCAGGAAGAAAATTTTTATTGCAAAATCGATAATAGATCAGATTAATCTAGTACAACAATACAACAAGATCTTGAAAAGAGATAAACAACTTCCATAGAAGGAAGGAGCGAAGTGTAGACACCCAATTTTTGACCACCCTTAAGACTTGGGGGCCTCAGGTTGATCGTTCGAGGATGAAGGCAGGACAAAGGCTATGTTGTGCAAATGTTCGATTTATTCGGCAAGGAAAGCTTCAAATCCCAACCTCACACCCCATTTTTGGACCAAAACTATTTTGACCAAAATGATTTTTAGACCTTAAGACCCTCTCTTTCAAAACATTTTTAAAAAAAGTTTCTACGATGTTCCGAGGCTCGCATTTCGTTAAATGTTGCGTTTTTCGGTAAACCGAGCAAGGACAAAGTGAAAATGAATGAAAGAGAGGTGAACTCTTTGAAAAAGGCTTTAAAACATCTTATTTAGAGGTTTGGAGTTGAAGAAAATGAGAGAGGAGGGAAGAAAACTAATTTGGGAGAAGTTAGGCATGAATCCGGTTAGGATCAAAACTGAGCAGTCTTCATTAAAAGAGGCATATCTTTTTGCACACTTTGAATTTTGATGTGAGGCTGCCACCATTGGAAATAAGACTCCCGGGGCTTCAATTTAGGCTCAAGAATGACCTGCAAAGGAGTCCAGATGAAGGAGATATGCCCATTTGAAGTCGGGCCTGAAAAGCAGATTTTTGTGGTCGGCCACCAGTGGTGGCCGGTCGGCCAGGGGTGAGGTTTGTTGGCTATCAATGGTGGTCGTCAGCCACCAGTGATGGCCGGTCGGCCACTGGTGTCCAAAACTGAGATATTTTGCAGATATTTCACCTCCAGCTGTTCCACACTACTCCAGATATTTCTACCTTGATATTTTCGACCAAGGCTCTTGTATTTCTATATATAGATGGAATATCTCTCATATTGCAAGGTTAGAAAGATTTGGGAGCCTCTCTCTCTACAATCCTCTCTCTCTAGATTTCTCTCTCTCTTGCCCTTTTGTGCATACAAGTAGAGATATATTTCTAGTTTGCCTAGCAACCCTTAATCAAACTTGACCACCATTGAGTTGAGGTTACTTGAGGCCCTCTTTGAGCTCTGGAAGAGGATTTTGGCTTGATTTAGCTTGTTTTGTTGCTCTAAATTGCATCTTGTCTTCAAGAGGTAGAACACTTGTATTTTAAGCTTGTTTTAAATACTTGTTTTGCCATCTTTACATACTTTTTTTGAGCTGGTTTTGAACTCCAAAAACTCTATTTTTATGGTTTAAAAATGTTGGTTTGAGGGTCATTTTGAGTTAAGAGGTTGTCCACCCTTCTTGCTCCTTTGCTTGTTAAGCTTTTGTGCCATTATTCATCACTTTAAAACCAAATTTTTTGGGCCTTTTTACCACTGATTTTCAGAGGTTTTCAGAGGCTAAAAGTGTTGTTTTGAGGCCCCAAAAATAGAGGGGTTGACCACCCCTCTTCATGCTTGTTTACTAGTTCGAAAGCTCCGTGTTTTAGCTTATTGTCTTAGCTTCTTTTAGCATATTCAAATCAAACTTTTTGGGCCTTTTAACCACTAAAATTCAGAGGTTTTTTAGTGGTAAAAACCTTCTTTTGAAGTCCAAAATTGGAGGGGTTAGCCTCCCCTCCTTGTGCCTTGTTTGCATGCCTAGCTAGCTTCACATGTGAGCACGTTTTTCTAGCTTAACTTAGCTCAATCTCAGCATGTTTTTGCCTCTGTTTTGACCTATTTTGGCTCTGTTTTGGGCTGGTTAATTCAGTTGAGGCTTGTTCTGCATGGTTGTAGGGTTAATTCATTCATTAGTTTGATGTTTTAATGCTTGGATCACCATTCTTTTGAGTTGAAAGAATGCTTTAGTATTGTTTTGCACTCCATTTCAGCACTTTAAATCTCTGCAACCTCCCTCATTTCTTCACTTTTTCATTTGCTTTGAGGGTTGGTTAACCTTCGGGTTGTGTTTAAGCTTGAGATCGAGGTTCGTGCTTAATGGTTTTAATCCTCTTTTGGGGGTTTCTACCAACCAAAGGCATGACCTCTCCCTTGCCTTAAATCATCCCTTGGTTGACACCTCTTCCATTAGAGGACACTCACTTTTGGACTTAACCGGTTAAAGAATGGATCGGTAACTAAAATGAGTAAACAAAAATGAACAAGTAAAAGAGGCAAGATAAACATCTTTCATGTTGCATTGCATGTGTTCGGATCAAACGTGAATTCGAACACGAGGAAAATGGAACGTTTCATACTCAAAGTGATAAAACGTACCACTTTCCTTGGTCGCCATCACCCTTGATCATGCATGATAGGGTGGTGTTTTTGTTAAGTCTTGTTTTGCATTCATTAAGCTTGTACAAGCTTGGTTCCTTAGCCATCATGTATGGAAAATGCTTGGTTGATGGTTTGAGGGTCAAGAGTTGCACTCCTTTGAACTTGTGTAATGATAAGGAGGGTAACAGTACATACAAACCTTGAGAATACACTGCTTTGCCTCTGTTTGCTCTCTGTTGCAGCAAAAAAAGAAGTTCAGGGAAGGGGTGGCCGACCGGCCACCAGCAGTAGCCGACCGACCATCAATGAAGAAAGTTGTTCAATGTGTTCTTGAAGGGGATCAAAAGTGTTCTGGGAGTTGGCACAATTTTTAGTGGTCAAAAATGTGCAAACAGAGGCTGCAATGGCAAGGCGATGGATTCTCAGAAGGAAACCAACCAAGCATACATGTGTCCCTCGCCCTCGAGGCCATTTACTTGCTTTGCTTAAATTAGTTAGTTGTAGCTAATTCATTCATTCAAGTGTTGTAACTATTTAGTTAATTAATTCATTTTGTAATTAATTAGCTTAATTCGGTTTGTAATATTGATTAGCTAGAATAGTTAATTAATTCATTTTGTAATAGTTAGCTTTAATTAGCGTAGCTAGTTAGCTTATTCATTCAGACCCTCCTTTGCGAGGACATAATGTTGTAATAACTGTGCGTGCGTGTGTACATGTCTTCCAACCCCACGTCTTTCTCCCTTTTATTTAATCGCTTTCAATGGTTAGATTAGGAGCATATTTCGATTAGCATACCTTATGCTTGTATGTTTGCATCCATTCATTTGTCTTGTATGCACCGAGGCTCGGCACATCATTCAAACTGCATTGAAAATTCAAATATACTTATCTGAATACGTGTTTAATCACATGTTGTTCAAATCGATCATATGCCATATTAGTAACTGAGCCTATTAATCGCATTATTGCATGTGTTCCATTAGGCATCTTGTATAGTTAGGATCATGCATTTTTCTAACTAGTTTTTGTTTTGGCTCAGAGTACTCAATGAGTTTTATGCTTTAGCATACTTGCATGAGTGTGATTGCCATGTTGCCATGTTTCGCATGCTTGCCATGAGGCTATGTGCTTATTTGCTAAACTGCTTTAATGCCTGTGAGTGAAGGCTTGTTATTTGAGTTGGAACAATTCAACAAATGTAAGTTTTAAGCCCACTTTGTTGTGGCAAATGATGTTTTAAGCCCACTATGTTTGGTGGCAAACCACATCTTTCAAGCCCACTTGAGGGTGGCAAATTCAAACCATTTTCGAAAATAAACATGAGTTGAATTGTTCTAAGTCTTGCAACTAGTCTATACTTGCTTGTGTGTGTCACATAGTAATGTTAGCTAATAATTGGAATAAGAACACATAATGTTTATAAAACAGCGTATCATGATTAGTAGAGGCCGATCTTTGATCGGGCGAGGGGGGATGCTCATTTCAGGACCTTCCCCTTTCGTACCTAAGTTCCCGAGCCGAGGTAACTTTAGTGATGACGGACACGTGGCCTTTGGCACGAGTCAGGGTTTCCTAAATTTCTGAAAAACAAAATATTTAGGTGGCGACTCTGTATCTGACAAAGCAGTCCAATATTGGCATTATTTGATTTAAAATCGATTTTCTAAAAAGGTTTGCCGGATTTGGACTCTTTATTGTTTATCAGTTTCACATTGCACTTTGTGAGATTAGATTCAGAATCGCGGGAGTCCGAACTGTGAGGCCTTTTTCAAACCCTTTCTGAAAGGCGGGGCACGGAAAAAGGCAAGTCCACACCAAGCCTCCATAGAGGAGGAGAAAAGGCCCTAACAAGGGAGAGAAACAAACCTCCACATAGGAATGATTATTACATGACCAAACTAAAAATTAAGAAAACCAAACAAAAAAACCATATCCAAGTTGCCACCAAACTCATCCAAAACTCCATTGCTTTGTAGTCTTCAATTTGGAATTTGAAGACCCCACATTCACTGGTCAAGATAGATCATTGAGGTTAAGGTGGTCGCCTAGCGTAAAACAAGCTCATTATCCAGTGTCGACCTTCGGATTGTAAGAAGATTTGAAACTAGATCTTAAAGTTTTGGACCCAATGGTGGAGAGGGTAAGGTGGTGATGGCCAGATTGGTGAGGTAAACATCATATCTAGGTTAAGAAGAGGATCGAGGGGAAGGAGAGGAGAGAAAGATTGGAGAGGTGGGGGAACCACCGTCGTCTCCCTCTCTTCTTGAAAAAAAAATGTAAAGAGAAAAGCAAGAGGGATTTAGGGTTTAGGGAGAGGCACGTAGTACCATATGAATTTAGAATATTCATTTACAAAAACTACATAAAATTGAAAACTTTCAAGGGGGAATTACTTCTCAATGATACAAAAAATAAAATTTTACATAAATATGGGGGGTGTAAGAGAGACTTGCACTCCTAGCTATAATTCCCCCAACTTTCAATAGTTGGAATGGGGAAGGACTCATACAAAACAAAAAAAATAAAATAAAATAAATTAATCAAGTATTCAAAATTGTTAAGATTGGTCCACCCATGTGAAAAAGGTGGGTCTCATACAGTTATTAGGTTGGTTTATATATATATATATATATATTTGGGTTAAGATAGTCGAATCTGAAATCTACAGGGAAACCCAATATGTGTAAGATTTGGTTACCTAATTGTATAAAACTAGAATTTTTATGGGTGGACTATTATAAATAGTCATGTAGACTATAGGGTTTCTCTGAGAAAGATTGAGAGGTTAAGGTGAGGAAAAAAATGAGATGTAAGGGTGAGAGAAAAAATACCATGAGAACACCGGGTGAGCAAGGGCTCAACTACCCTTGAGTATGGGGTTCGGGTAGTGGTGTTGGTTTTCAGTGTTTTGGTCATTTCACTTGTGTTCTCTATTTTATTCATAGTGAAAAATCTCTCTCCCTTGGATATAGGCAATTTGGGCCGACCTACATAAATCTATGTATGATTGTTTTTCTCTTTGGTGTGTGCATAAGTGTGCTTTCGTTCGTGTTGGTGAGATGTGATATAAATCTCAACAAGTGGTGTTAATCCTGTTGGAAATGGTTATAAAATTCTGGATAAAACCAGAATTTTTTCCTAAGTTTGGTCTATTTTTTAGGTGGGCCCCGTGCGTCGATTTACGCGGGTCAAAGTGGTAACGCGTTCTATGCCGTGTTGTGATTCACGTGGTATATTTGGTTGCTCAAAACTATTAACGAGTGAATAGGAAATTGAAGCCAAAGTATGCTCCATGAAAATGGAGTTTTGGTGTAAAATCCTTAAAGGTATTGAATAAGGCTTGTCCCACATTGATTTGGTGGGAAGTTTTGAATGGGTTTATAAGGCATGGGTTTGGTACTTGGGGTGTGCCCCAAGGGGTACCCAAGTGTTTTAGAGGGAGAGGTTATGAGCTAGACCCATTGGACCCAAAAATCACCACACGCGTGCGCCGCCGCTGTCCGTCCGGTCGGGCTGGGCTAGGCTTGTTCGGCCAAAAACATTTGAATTTAATTTAATTTTTTGGTAAAATAAAATCCAGAATTCAAATTAAACCAGAAATAAACTGGTCTGGTTTTACTGTACATCCAAACAGGGCCCTTCCCGTTTTTTATCTGTTTAAATTATGAACCCAACAGATTCAAATCTGTTTGAATTCAAAACCAACAGGTTTCATACCTGTTCAATTCAAAACCTACAGCCACCTTTACATCTATAAATAGGACAACCCTCATTTGATGTTAAAAAGATAATTCAGAAATTTCGTATTTCACCTCTGCAAATTCTAATATTCATTTTGCTGTATTATTTTCTTCTTAAAGAAAGTATAAACACTTAGTGTGTTCGACGAACGAATAAATTGTAGTGTTGCTTTTATTCGTTGATAGATCATTTCATCCTGGGAGATAGACGTCCAAATTCTGAAAGCACCGTGGAGAGGACAAATCTGTCTTAAGGACACAGTGTCAAACACTGGACTTGATCAGAAAATTATTCAAAGAAATTAATCAAGTAAGTTGTTTAATTTATTATTCTGTTTTGTTTGTTTATTTAATCAGATTTTAATTTTATTTTTGTAACAAAATAAATCTGTTTTTATTTATTTTTTTTATTTCGAGTTTGATTTTTGTAATCAAACAAAATTCTCTCATTTTCTTTATTTCTTTTTATTCTGGTTATTGTTTAGTACACAACAGAATTTAATTTATTTAAATACAGTGAAGATTGTCCAATAAATCCTGGGTACGATTACTACAGACAAAGGTCTTGCACAAAAGAGAAAGAACTTCTGGTGGTACATGAAAAAAATAAAGGGCGAATTACACTAGCAGTTCCTATAGTTTGGGACTTGTGTCACTTTAGTCCTCGACTTTTCAATTGTGACACATTTGACCTTGAATTTTGAATCTTATTCCAAATAAGGATAATGGAAGATATCATTGCTTAATTTCAAGGGCAAAATTGTCAATTTGATAAAATATAAACTAATTTGACAAAAATAAATATCAAAAAAATATTTTGAATTTTTAAAAATTATTTCTACCCACTAAAGATAAAATTATGTAAAATTGATAAGTCTTTTAGACATTTTTTTTTTTTTACCAAATTAATTTTTATTATGTATTTGGATGATGATTATGTAATGGGTGGTTGTTTTTATTTTTATTAAATTAGTTTCTATTTTTTCAAAAGTTAAATATAGCGACAACTTTGATATCATTATTAAACCAATCCATCAAATCAAAAAATCCAAAACTAAAAACACTTCATATATAAAATATATCAATTACACATTAAAATCCTAACAACCACCCATTATATGATCATCATCCAAACACATAATAAAAATTAATTTGGTAAATAAATAAATAAATAAATGTCTAAAAGATTTATCAATTTTACACAATTTTATTTTTGGTGGGTAGAAATAATTTTTAAAAATATTTTTTTGACATTTATTTTGTCAAATTAGTGTATATTTTATCAAAATGACAATTTTGCCCTTGAAATTAAGCAATAATATCTTCAATTGTCCTTATTTGGAACAAGATTCAAAATTTAGGGTCAAATGTGTCACAATTAAAAAGTCAAGGACCAAAGTGACACGAACCTCAAACTATAGGAACTATTAGTGTAATTCACCCAAAAATAAAAAAATCAAAATCTAGTGAAGGCAATGCACAGCAGAGTGCACAATTAAGGGTTTGGTTTTGTGTGTTTGTCTTGTCAAAGGGCTATGATCTTGTGTGACAAAAATCATAAAATCAACGGTTTAGAATATTTCTGTTATATCGATGTATATATAATAGATAAATTCATGGTGAAGGTGGATCTCAAGGTTTTCAGGGGATGTGGTTTCATCGGTTTGGTCATAATTTTCAGATTCTGAACAAGTTTAAAGGGATTGGACAAATTCAAGGGTGATCAAAGGTGATTGCATGTGATCTAGATGATCCAGGAATAATCTGATTCAATAAACAAGGAGTCCAGCCGTTGCGGGACCAATCAAATAGTGTTTTTTCTGATTGGACATCATGATTGGCAACTTGTACAAGTTCGTGGAGTACGTTGTGACAAGAGGGAAGCTGCTGTCAAACATCAAACAAATAGTACGGCCTAATGAGTTACAATATCAGACCATAAACATGTCATCCTCTAGTGCCCCAAGCTAACCAGAGCACAGAGCAAAAAGCAGCAAATAGAAGGATATATCCTAAGCATCATAAACAACGGATCACAGCTTAGCAAAAACAGAAGGCCAAATAATCTACGTGCAGGGAAACAAAGATGCATGTTGCCTATTTATTTTTTTTAATAAGTAAAATATAGACAGATGTTGCCTAAACAAAGATGCAGCAATTATTACTTCCCTATCAAATTCACACATGAAACATAGCAAAATCAAAATGAGAGAGAACAAGAAACGATAACAAAGTTATCAGCCACATTAAGATTCAGAATCATAAGATTTAATCAAGTAGAAAGAAGTAAAACTTGTATTAGGAACTAGTAGTTTCTAATATTCCCATCAAAAGTTTGTCTTGATATATCAAACCAAGTTCAAACAAATTGAAATAATGAGGGATAGAACCAAATTCACCCAACCCTGGATTAACTAGGCTACAAAGTTAATTAGGATCATTAATTTGTGTGGGCGTGCAAGTGAGAGAGAACTTTGAAATTAAAAACACAAGTATATTATTCTACAGGATTTCAATATGTAATACAAATTTCAAATGCAAAGAGAAAACCCTTACCTTCAAGCTCTAGGTTTTTATAAATTTCAAATTCATAATACAAATATCGAATGCAAAATTCTTAAATTCAAACTGAGAGAAAGAGAGAGAGAGAGTCATTACCTTCAAACTCTAGGGTTTCAAAGGAAGTAAAAGAGAGATGAAAACAGATGTGCAAACTGCGAATAAAAATACAAATTTTGGATTTGCAATACCTTGAGAGGTACCGATTGAACGTTGAAGACTCCTAAAGCTCTGAGAGAGGTGATATCCATGTACTGATTGAGACCGATGGCGAGATCGAGAGAGAGTGGGCGGCGATGCCGGCTTGGTGAAGGTGGATCAACAAACTGATGCCGGCGGAAGAGAAAGAGAGAGAGAGAGTGAGAGAGAGAGAGAGAGTGAACTCGAAGATGGAAGATGTAAAGCGAGAGAGAGAGAGAGAGAGAGAGAGAGAGAGAGAGAGGGGGGGAACGAAAATATCAGAGGCGCCAACGTTTGAGAAATTTGGGAATTTTTGGTGTTTTTTTTTTTTTATTTTTGGCAAGGCACAATGATGCCTATCGGGAAAAAAAATTATTAAAAATATATATTTACATCGGAAGGAATAATCGTCGCAAAAAATGAGCTTTCGTGACAGCCATAGATTTGCCGTCGCAAAACCCATTGAACATATGCTTCCTTGTTATTGAGACAGAATTAACCGTCGCAATAAGTGACCATTAGTGACGGAATATTAACCGCCCCAAAAAGTAGCTTTTTGCGACAACAGTGTATGTCGTCGCAAAAAGTTTCGTGTCATATACCCCTTTTTCTAGTAGTGCGGGTTATGTGTGAACAGTGTGAGTAATAGTCGTAAAGATATTTAGTGGCCACCAAAAGGAAGACAACAGCTTGTTAAATGTTCATAGAAGGAAGCTTCGGGCATAGAATCTGAGACAGTTTCGCGACAAGATGGTGTACACCAAGGGAGGATGCTTTTTCTATGGAGGTTTTGGTTCGCAATAGTGGAGACACCTTAGGGAGGTGCAGCAGATCTCATCAGCTCGAGTATGAGGACAAAGGAAGCCATTATTTCTTGCTTTTGTGTTCCTCACAAGTATGACGATAAACTTCTCCTTTTCTCTTTCTTTTCTTTTCTTTTTTGATTTTTCCTTTTTCCTTTTATGAAATTTTATCCAATTCTGCTTATTTTGAGTTCTAACCTTTGAAATACCTTGGGATGAGTAGGTGAGTATTGCCATAGGCTATGATGAGGTATACGATGCCACTGGTGAAGTCCCATGCCGGGGGTTGTCTGGAGAATCATTGAAAACCACAAAGCATCTGCTGCACAATATGTTTGCAGGTCCTAATTTGCTTGCAATTGATTTGGTTTATTATCTGTCATATATGGATTTACAAATGTATATCATTTTATTTTGAAATTAACAATTTTGTGTTATTGCCTTTTGGCAGGATATTGAAGGTGGGGAGATTGCAAGGAGCTTGCCCCGATGCCAGCACACATTCCACTTGAGTTGTGTGGACAAGTGGCTCATCCAACATGGCTCATGCCCTGCATGCAGACAAGACGTGTAAATTGCGTGTAAGCTATAGTTGTACAGAAAGGGAAGAAAAAAAAAAAGACCGTTGAGATTAAGACCATTTGCCCATGTATATATAATTTATATGTATTTTGTTGTAGCATTTAGTGTTTCCAAAGCAAATTATCATGGTGGAGATCTACAGAACAAATTAATCCACCAACAGGGCATGACAGCTTCTGAGCACCCTCTGTGTGAGGCAATTGGGGAACCTTTTGTATCATAATGTATTATAAAATAATCTGTTGAAATATATGTTTTCTTGCACAGTACCAATATGTAGCTTATGATTTGAATAATGGGTATGGATGCTTATATTTAGTTTTGGCTTGTTTTAAGTTGTTTTTCCATTATGTTTGGAGTCCTGGGTTGGAACTTGTGCATTTCAAGATATGTCAAATGAAAAAAATAAAATTAAAAATTGAAGTTTTAACAGGTTGAGTAGTTCACAAGAGTGTGAACTGGAATTAATTAATTTTTGGATTGTGAAATATAATGCTTGTTCTATTCTACCTATTTATGGCAGTAAGTAGTATGCTCTCTTTGTTTTCTTCTAATGAGTGAGCTAGTCCAAGCAATGACAAAATATTGCTACTTTTTAAGAATATTTTTACTTTGGGATTTGATTATCGAAAGTTAAAAATCAAAACGAAGGAAAGAATGTAAAATAATTAATTGGGGAAATTAAAAAAAGAGAATTCTAGGATTTGACATTTGTAATAAAATAAATTTTGAGTTTTTAATTTTATTAATTTAAATCATAATATTTTGATTTGTTTTTAATCTAAACTATTCACTTATTTTCATTAATTAGAATTGTCAGAAATATGATATTTTAGATGTTTGGGGATAGGTTTTTTTGGCTTAAAAATTAAAAAGTCACTACAAGTTATCACATAATTTTTTTTTTTTTTTTTTTTTTGTTAATCAAATTAAAATGGTCGATTTCCAAACCTAGCCGAAATGTTCAGAGGAGTGAAATCAAAGTGAAAGGAAGTGAAAAATGTATGACCATATCCAAATACTACCAAATCTTATAATAAAATAAATAAAGAAAGAAAAGAATAAAGTCCAAATAATACCAAATCTTTATAATAATAATAAACACTAAGCAAGGGTCGGATATCATCTCGGCTGATTTTTAACATGTCAACAAGAGGCTCGAGGGAAGTTATCCCGATACCATTGTTTTAACAATAAGCAATGACAGGGTTGATTATTTATGCAGAGAACATCGAAGTAAAATAAAATTTAAGGGAAAAAAAACTTATAAAGAGCAATTTAGTATGCACACTTGATAATGATTTATTAAACTGGACACTGACGGATAATAATTTTGTTACAGGGCTTGGTGCTGAAGATAAGTCAAAACATTGTATTCCTATACAAGCTATGTTACATAAATCAAGCATCACAACAGCACTCAGAATTCAATGTTTCTTATTAATTTCATCTATGACAGCAGACAAACCGCGTGTCTGACAACAACAGGAAGCCAACAATTTGCCGCTATGTCTGGTTGCACGTCTTTATCTGTGAATACAAAGATAATCATGCTGAGACATTAAAAAAAAAAAAATTAAAAATTAAAAAAGAAAAAAAAAAAGCAGCTCAAATGTGCTTCATTTCATCAGATTGCAGAAAATTATCAACTGCAAAAGTAAAACAATATTTCCACGGAGTCTAATTTTCTACTTTCACTGATTTATCACTGAGCAACTTTTTGGAGTTTCTATTTACACATACGACCACCCTAGACCCACTTTCACCCAACTACTCTAGCCTCTCCCCTACCGTCCACGACCACCCCAACCCCTTCTCCATTATGCTGGCACAGAGCACGCATGCAAGCGCGCGCGAGAGAGAGAGGGGCTAGATCGTGTGAGCGAGAGAGTGATCTATGAGGGGGGTTTCGTGGGGGTGGCAGTGCTGGTGGTTGGTGGTGTAGTACGAAATTGTATGCTAGGGTTCTGTCTAAATGGGTAATTTGAGTAAGAGGTAAAATCATAATTAAAAATGCGCTAAGTGCATCAACTGAACATTTTTGGTGTGTGGAAATAGAAGCTGCCACATACTATTGGAGCATCAAGGGTTCAAGAACAGCACTGAGGTGGAGAAGAAGTTAATACTTGCTCGGCTTGCTCACAGATATTCTTAGGCAACACAAAAAATCCACCCAGAAGATAACACTACTTAAGGCCATATCTCCGCATTAGAAAAGGGACAACATGATTTTGAATGACGAACCTTATATGCATTTTTTGGACCAACTCCACCATCTACTTCGATCCATGGGTTCACCCCCTGCAAAACAAAAAGAAAAAAAAAATTTGTTATTGTTTCCTTTCCTGGAAAAGTACTGCACTTGGAAATGAGAATGCAATACCTTCTCTGCACACATTCTTCTTAAATTTGAGATTTTCCTAACTTGGCTCTCAATAAAGCTCTGCCCACCAAATCCGGGGTTCACCGACATAATCAAGACCAGATCAACCACTGTTAACAAGCAAAGAAGATCATTTCGACAATTCCATTCCATGTGACCATATTAACCTAAATGATAACATGAAGACTTTTCTAACACTAATATCTTCTCCATGGAGCTTTTAATAGGAAAATGTATGGCAGTTTGGCCAATATCAAATTTAGTATGCACAAAAGGTAAGTAATCTTGCTAAATTAATTTACTAATATGCTGTCTCTCAGTCTATATAACAAATTAAGTTCTTGTCTTGATAACCAAAGTTGCCATGATCACCTTTTTATTTTGTTTTTGGTCATGTGTATCTGAAAAGAAAAAAAACTATCCAGTGAAAAGGATACTCAGCAGAGAAAATCCTTCTCAGAGAGTAGTCCTTCAAAAACTTCACTACAAGGACTACCTTCATAAGGAAACAGATCTTAACATCAAGGACATATTCTATTGTAGTTAGTGGTGTGGCAGGATTTAGGACAACTCCAGCTTTGGCTCCCAAGCTTTTAATCTGAGTTATAGAAAAATAGAGTTGTCAAAAGAGATAACGAGTGCAATGAAATAGAAAAAACAAACTTCAATTAGGATTAAATGTAAAACAAATATATCAACACACGAACAGAAAAGGAGGCTCTCTTAGACGTTCGAAGTACAGATAACTCATCATTTTTTTTTTCTTTTTCCTGCTTTTTATTTTTTTTAACTTTTAGGATCACATTAAGTTAAACCTAAATCTGATGAATGTTAATCAGATAAATCTATACTAAAACAGGATATGCATTCTCAAGTTCAGAGAAGCCATACTTGATTAACTGTACGATGCAAATGGAAGGTGGAAGATTGCTTACAATGGACGCTAACTATGTCTGCTCCTGCCTTCACAAAATCAGGCACTCTCTGGTCGGGTTCAACAATCATCTGCAGTGCATTTGTTCACATTAGCAATGCTATTCCCAATCAAAGAAGACTGGACAACAAATTGCCTAGGACGTAAAAATTGAAGAATTACCAAATGTACATCCAATGGAAGGTCTGTTACGGGGCACAATGCATCAACCACAAGAGGTCCAATTGTTATATTTGGAACAAAGCGACCATCCATTACATCAACATGAATCCAGTCACAACCTGCCAGCTCCACTGCTTTTACCTATATATATATATATGAGAGTCAAATTCTAGCACCCATGGAGAATCAACCTTCATCTCAAATTATTAATGCTTGAGGAAATATAAATAAAGAAATTAAAAAATGATCCCAAAAACATGATTGAACAAAATCAAATGACAAGAAAATTCAGAGAGAAAGGTATCACAAGTAGAATTACTATCGTTAGGCATTGAACTTGCTAAGGAGTTTAATGAATTCCAAATGCCAATAGAAAAAGTAAAACACACATGCACGCACACAAGCTTATGCAGTAGAATACAACATAATCAACATGTTGTGTTAAAAATAAGGATCACACTCCTGGCCTTAAGCCTTGAGTTAGCACTTATAATATAACAGCACATATCAAATATACAAAATAGAAACCTGCTCTCCCAGCTTCGCAAAATTAGCAGAGAGAATAGATGGAGAAACAATTATGTCGCTTTTTGAGAATTTATCCACCCGAAAGCTTGCCTTCACTATAGTTCGATTCTTTCCCCTGGATTCATACAAAGAAAATAAAGCAAAACATATAAGCAATATAGAGCAAGATCAGGCACAAATCATGAGCAGTAACTAAAACCTACATATAAGAATACTTAGCATTCAAGGAATTTAATTGTTCATAGTGATTAGATGGAATCATCTGCTTAAAGAATTGGAGAGATGTAACAAGAATTTCTTCTCCTTTAGTAGAAAGAATTAGAAACCCAGCAATGCATATGAGGTCAGATACAGAGCTAAACATTAAAATGCTATTTATACCTATTACTCTTTCCACCTTTAGATTTTTCAATTATAAGTAAGAACTATAAAGCTTAAAACTTTGAAATGGTTGGTGAATAGAGTTTCTTTTTCTTCTTTTTTTTTTTTTAATAATAAAAATAGATATTAAGAGATTTTATTCATATGTTTTTTAAATATATAGAAGGTGAAAAAAAATATCTTACCATTTTGATACAACAAAATATAAGAGTATTTGTAACAAAAAAAAATGAAGGTGTTATTATTTTTACATATATATACAAATCAAAAAAAAGAAAAAAAAAATTGGTGGCATCCCTACCATGTGGTGTCTCGATTTTTTGATAATCATGGTGTCAGTGTGTCAGTAATCCGTATCCTATTGTATTGTATCTATGTCCCATATTTGTATTCGTGCTTCTTAGAAGAAAGACCTTAACAAATGAAAGCAACAACTAGTTTTGAAAAGTTAACTAGTCCTATGGTAGGAACCCTCCTTTAAAGTAATATTCAAACACATAGCATTTAACTTGCAATTCTCTCTCCCTACCTTGTCCCCCACTCCCATTCCAAAGGATAAAAAAAAGGGGGGGAATATAAGAAGCAAATAAAAAATGGAATATCATTCAAATAATACCACTTAGTAAAGCTGTTGGGATTCTTAAAAGCATCCAGGTTCCCTCTGGGAAGAGAATGAAAGTATATGTTAACTCGAAAAAGAAAAGTTAATAAGAAGCAATCAATTATGTGGAGAGTGTACGCAGAAACTACATGGAGAATAAGAGTTTTCAACCAAAAGCAAGTACATTTGTGTCACAACGAGTATGGACTTTCCATTGCATGGACACCAAAAATTGTGCAACATATGTTTGAAGATCATATTTATATATCATGGGAAACATTGGAATAAGGGTAAAGCCAAATTTTGGTGCCATTTGCACCCAAATAGAGGCACTACCACTAACTATACTGAAGAGGTAGCATAAAAGTCAATAAATTTGTCTGAGAATTGTGGAGATTACATTGATAAATAAGTGTAATTTTATGGGTTTTAGGAATTCATTACAATGGAACTATCGAACAGCCAACTGAAGTTGGGCAAATGTTCATTGAAAATTTTAAAAATATTGTGCTGCATCTCTTTCAACCACCAAAATAGTGGAAATATAAGGTAAATATAGGGGAGCAATATTAAAAATTTTCCCCCCTTTACTTCATCACGCAACTAAGAATTGGCTCTTTAACCATTTTATGTTTTTCAAAACCTTATTTACAAAACTAGGGATTTTTTGCACTTTATTCCCAAACCATTTGCACAAAGCTGGGGGGTGGGGGAGCAGGTGGGAATAGGAGTGGGGCAGTGAGGGCCCTATAGAAGAGTTTAAAGTTGGGAGCAAGGACCCTATAGGAGTTTCCTGCTATTAAGTCCCAAATTACATGAAAGCACAGTTACTAAATTTCCTCATTTTGAAATTAGATTTGGAGAAGAAGTCTGCTAATAATCGAAGTGCAGAGAAAGTGTGGTTGCTGGCCACACTTTTGTATTAGAAACTTGGTTAGCAATCATGTTTTCACCAGAGTTTGAATATAAATAGGAACCTAAAACACATGGTTACTAAACATGCTTTCAAGAAAACATGTTTAGCAACTACATTTTCACGTAGGAAGTAAGTTCAATATACCGCTAATTTTTTAAATATGTTTAAAAAACACATAAAATGGTTAAAGAGCCCTAAGAATTTGTTGATGACTTCAAGTAAAATTCAATTTGAGTGGTTAATAATGCACAAAAGTATGATGGTATTGGGTTATGCAGTTCTTTTACATGGATCAAGCCCTGTGGCAATGTTTGTCTAGATCTTGAAGAAAATCATGGCCCAACCAGCTATTACATTGAAGTACAGTTTGCTATGGTATATTAACAGACATTTAATGGGCAAAACTCAAAAATACCACTCATCAATTTGAAACAAACATGTTAAACGAGTAAGAGGTTAACACACTCCACCAACTTGACTCTTTCAAGCACAAAGATTTCCACTTGAAATTAGTACATCAATTCTACTTTTTGGGTTTTGCTAAGTAAAAAATGATAAGGGTTAAATCCTAATTATGGTTTTGGCTTAGGGCATTTTATCGACATTTAAAAATATATGCAAAAGTGCCCTCACATGATTTTGACTCATCTTGCACTTTACCTCCCTACCGTTATTAATTTTTTCCAAATTGATAGAAATTATGTCACATGAGCCTATTTTAAGAGTTGGCATGAAAAACAAACAGTAAAAGTCAAATTTTAGTGTAAAAAGACAAATTTTCCATTTCATTTTCTTCTTCCCCATTTGAAAACCCTAACCCTAACTCATCCACTCTCTCTCACCACCATCCCCGCCACCTCTCCCACCTCTCTGCTACCATCTCGCACCTCTCTACCATGCCGCCACCTCCCCTCTAGCACTACCTGGGTTTCACAAATAACTTTCATTTATTTACAACATTCATTGCAAAAATTGTCTCAAAATCACTAATTATAGAAACATACCTAAGCAAGTTCAAACAAAATGGAGGTGAGCCTGAACCAAGAAGTATTTTCTTCTTCTTCTTTTTTTTTTAAGGAAAAAAATCAACAAAACAAAACAAAGTGTAGATCGCTGCACCTGAGTCATCTTCATCTTCTTTTTTCCTTTTTCAACTAATCTCTTCAGGCTATTTGAATTTCGAAGTAAACAATATACATATACACAACCCACACACGCATATATACATACAGATCACATATATACATAATTTCTTTGGGTTTGAATTTCAATATTAAAATGGAAATTTCAAATCAAAATCAAATGTGTATCGTGTGATGTAGTGGGATTACTGGATCTTAAAACCATGATTCAGGCTGGTTGTTACAGTGGGTTGAAATTCAAACCCAAAATCAAATGTGTATATCATATGATGCAGTGGGATTGCTGGATCTTAATACAACCATGATTTTGGCTGGGAGTTACAATGGGGACTAGGGAGTAAGACTGTTATAGTAGTGAGAGAGTTATAGTCTTTTTGCAACTTCCAATAAAATAGTTATTTTAGTTCAATTTATGTAGGGGTAAAGTGTTCCAAGGTGAAACCACAAGGGGTAGAGTGGATTTTGCTCAATGATAAATTACAATTCATCAATCCCCAAAAATGCAGTGTACCATCATTGATTATTACCAAATACTATTACATACAGCAATTAATCAGCTGAATAATCCAAGCAATTCAATGCAAGGTCAAAAGAACCCATTTGGTTTCTCTACTGGGTTTTGAAAATCAAGACATAATCAATATGGTGTTTCAATCTTCAAAACTCCATAGGACTAGTATCCATATGAATACACATATATATATGTATATATATAAAAACTAGGAATCAAAATCCAAAGTAGCATCAAGATATCATCAAATGTTAAAAACCCAATATAGTACCTTGTAAAGGTGAGAGAATTGGGATGAGAACGAGATTGCCTAAGACCTCCACCAAACCCACTAATCTGGGACGGGACAAGAGTTGACGAACTGCACGCAGCTGTTGCCATTCTCTCTCTCTCTCTCTCTCTCTAAAAATCTTTCTTTCTCTCACAAGAATGGGTGGGTGAGGCGTTAACGGTTAGGTAGTGAGTAGGGGTGGGCGCGGGTCGGTTGCGGCCACGGAACCTCCAATCCGCCATCCGTCCGCCAGATTGGCGGATTGAAGAAAATCAATCCGCATCCGTCCGCTAATCCGGCGGATGTGGATTGAGCGGATTGGCGGTTTGGCGGATCGATGCGAATCGGTTTGGCGGTTTAAAATTTTATAAATTTTCAACATAATTCAACTTGTCCACTTCCTCAAAAAAAAAAAAAGAAAGTATTACAGTCAATGACTCAAAAAAATATTACAATCACTGTATGCCTTACTCAAAGAAAGAAAATTTGAAACTTTAGAATATCACAATCACTGCATGCCTCATCCAAATATTACAATCACAGCATGATTCATCCACATAAAGTATTACAATCTGTGATTCTTAAAATATAATAACAATTCAAACCACTAAAACCATAAACAGAGTAGTAGTAGAGATTGTTTGCCTCTATATTGTTATATCTACATATGTTTTTGAAAACAAAAACCAACCAGCATATATCATATTTTTTATTTATTATTTTTAGAGCTATATTTAAAAACCAAAAAATATAGATAAATAATACGTTTATTTTTTTCAATTCAAAAAATATATTCAAGTTGAAAACTTTTTTTCAACAGAATATTTAAACTCTTTTTCAATTAAAAACACAAACATAATATTTAAACAAATTGAAAATACAAAGTCTTATAAATTACTAGGGGTGCTCGCGAATTGGCGGTTTGGCGGTTCGGTTGCGGCCAACAAAATCTCAAATCCGCCATCCGTCTGCCAAATTGGCGGATTGGACAAAATCAATCCGCAACCGTCCGCTCGTCATCACGCATCCGTCCAAAATGCGGCGGATCGGATCGGTTCGGTTGGTTTTGGCGGATCAGTATATCCGCTGCTCACCCCTAGTAGTGAGAGAAAGTTTGGTGCTTTTGTTTTCCGTCTCTCTAGTCTCTGCTTGTAACCAAAATTTCAGCCCTGAATAAATAATAATAATAATAATAATAATAATAATAATAATGAAATTATTTAGTGAGAAATTATTGTTTTGAAAAATATTTTTTCTATTTGTATCCTATTGCCGCTAGATCGTCAGACTGCCGCTGGAAAATGGTTGAAAAAGTCATTGAAAAGTCGCCGTAAAATTGTTGAGGTGACAATCGTTGGTGGTGGTAATTTGGACATATAAATAAATTATATGGATAAATGGACAAATTAATTGAACAAATAAGTGACACATGAATAAATATGACGATAACATATGAACAAATACGTGGGCAAGTAGATAATATTTGAATAAATAAGTGATGTGACAATAACATATTGATAGACAAGTAAGAATAATATGGTCAAATTATTTCAAAAAGTTTTAAAATTTGACTAATGAGCTGAGTTTCTTTCGATAAATTACAAATATGTCTCCAAAGATTTGTCAAAAATATATTCTCTCCTTATATTCTAGAAATTACAAATGCCTCATTGTGAGAATTTGTCCTTCAATTCAACTAATTTAACATAAAAAAATAAAATTACTCAACAGAAAATATTTGTGATCCCTAACTTTTCTCCTAAAAAAATCCCTTAATTTTATGGTATGACAAGTGTAAACGTTTAATTTATTACACACTTAACTATATTGAACCTAACTCTATTGCTACATCATTGTGGATAAATTATTATGAATCTTTAACATTTCTCATTACCCAAATATCCTCTAGTAACAAAATGAAAATTATTATACTACTTTCATTTCAATCCACAATTCACCAAATCATTCTCTTCATGGCATTATGAAGGTCTTCAACTCTCTTCAGGCGGCACATCAAATATTTATAGACAATAATTGTAGTAGTTTTAATTGAGAGCGGGAGAGAATAGTGTTACTAATTGAAAAAAAATGAGGAATAATGAAAGGTAGAGTAGGACAAATAAAAAATAAAATAAAGTTTTTAACTTCATAAAAGTTAATATAAGTATTTAAAATAAAATAAAATATTGTTGCTTATATCATAGATTCTGTTAGTTAAAGGTCGATTAACTAGCCATATGGGGTGGTGGCCTAATAGAAAAGACATTCCTCTTCACAGGCCTGGCCCAACTTCGAATCCTGAAGAGGCGAAAAATGATTGTTTTGCAACTGGCCATGGATGCTGTGATGACACCTCAGAGTATCATTTTTTCATGTTCAAAAAAAATAAAAAAATAAAATAAAGGTTGATTAACGAAAAATGTCATTTGTTATATAATTAAAAATCTCACGAGATTGGATGTAATTTCCCGAATGTGATGAAATAATCAATATTTTTAATAAACAAAAGATATATTTTTAATTTGCCAAATTTTTATTTTACTTTTTGTTATGTGGAAAAGGAACATTTTCATTTACTTAAATTTATATTAAACTTAAATTTAAATAACTTTTTTTAAAAAAATATCCTTCACTCATGGACTCAATTTATAGCAAATAAAATTTTACTCAAATTTTTGCTTTAAATCAAAGAGACTCAAATGTTTAACTAAAATTTTCAAGACTGTTGTGTGACTCAAATTTATGAATTTGAATAAAATTTTGAGGAAAAGCTAAAGATTGCCTAATGTGAGTGTTGGCTTTTTGGCTTTCGAAGGGTAATTTTGTAAATGCGAGCGTGCCAGCAAGGATCAATCAGTCCTTACAGAAATTATAATTGCCAACCAATTATCAGACGATTGTGTTTTAGTTCTTTCAGCCTCAATGAAGAGGACTTTTACTGGTGGCTTGACTTAGGAGAAATTAAACGAAATGACAATTAAACAAAGAGCAATTGAAGTATTTCATTAAAATGAAAACTTACAATGGTCTGAACTCAGCCTCGTAGAGGTTTACAGCGACAATCTACTTGAATCTACTTGAAACTACTCCTATAAATGAAGTGCAGAGCAGGTATTTAAAGTGCAGGAATGTAAAGACTGGAAATGTAAAAAACTGGAAAGGAAAATATATAAAGTAAGACTGGTTTGTATGATCTGAGTCCGGGGGCTTTTCTGGGGACCTCCTTGCTATTTATACTCCTCAAGGATGAGCATCGAATTGCACTTCAAACCGTCGAACTGCTCCTCCATGATCACTGATCATGCTACCTTAGAAGTAGTTCCACTACGCCATTACTTGCAGTTGGGCTTCCCTCCTGTATTCGAATTTGAATGTGAGTAACCATTGAAGCCACGTCACCTTGTATCTCTTTACTGATCCAGTACTACTCAGATCACGTGAGAACCAAATTTCACTGCCACGTGTACGATCAGGATCGAAGACTCGAGTAGTCTCCCTAACTTGCCCTTACTTTGCCACGTGTCAAACTGTAATTGGCTTTTACAAAATATGTAGCCAACATTACCCCCCGCACTAATATACCCAATACTTGGTGATATTAGTGGATCACAGCCTTTCCCGCGCTTTTGGAACGTGCATAGAGTCTATCTTCTGGAAACACAACCGTCATCTCTTTGGTGATCATTTGCATTAACTCTTTTCCAATGTGTTGAACATCCCAATACCTTAGCATTCGAACAGACTATGGCTAAATCAATTTCCCTTTCTATTGATCAAGCACACGAAAAGCCATTGAGTAATGTTGTTTCCCCTCGAAAGAATCTTCACGCATTCATTAGCCACCTTTACCCGCCTTTCTATATTCAGGTTATGGGAGCTTTTGCAAATTACCAACCTTTGGACTACGAACACATTGTCCTTAATCCTTCGATTCAACAAGCTGCAGACACAGATACAAGAAGTTCTTCCTCTGACTTCCCCTTGTACCTCGAACAAACTGCTTTCAAACCTTTGATTTGGCAAGTTGCAAATATGGACTTAGGAAACTCTTCTTTACAAAATTCTGCATGGGATGAAGCTATAACTTCTTCATCATCTGGAGTTTCTGGCTGGACGAGTTGGTCAACACCTGAGACTTATGATTTGAGGGAACGAATCAACCATCATTTTGTTGAGTTCACTGACCCTTTGGAGTTTCCTTCCTATGCTCGAAGTTCAGTGGTCTACCCTTACGTGCCCATTGACTATCGACGTAGTTTGGAGGAGAACTTTCTTGTGGCATGGTACACATCCTCCATGCTTACAAAGTCAGTGTTTGTTGCCCGACGCCCAGAAGAGGCACAAGGGTACAACCCATCATTTTTAGCCAAGAAGGCGAAGATTAGCTCTTCTGACTGGCTGGACTATATTAATGCTTTCGTTCCTTCCGCTCCCGTGCTATCTCCCATAATAGAAGCATCCACACCTTCTTCTCCATTCTCTGAAACAGAAGCATCTGCTCCTTCTTTTTCATCTTCTGAAGCAGAACCATCTACCCCTTCTCCTCCACCAACGCTTTCCTGGACAGAGAAACTGAGGCTTGCCCTCCCCATGAATGAAGTCATTCCACCTTACAAACCTCCGTCAATCCCTACCCTAGCTGAGCGGAAAGAAGCTCAACTTCTGCTTGCAGCTTTCTTTCACTTGCCCTTCAATGTTCTTGAGGACGAAGCCCTCTCAAGAACTTTTAATAGGCTTGTGATATTCTGACTAGGGGCCATGTCCTTAATCCCATTGCCCAAGCAGAACTTCATATGTTCCTTGACCAACTCCCAGTGCTCCTCTACTGGCATCGAAATTCCATGGTTACTACACAATCTTTGGACTAACTTTCGTCTCTCCGAATTCAAGCCCAGTACAAAGCAGAGAACTTTATCGAAGAATTCGATGATTTCAAAAACAAAGATTCTGCGTATTGGGATGATTTAGTCATAGACGAATTGGAACAAAGATTGAGAGAGGAAGCTTTCGAAACAAAGGCTGAAGAACTTTACTACGAAGTGAGAGCTCACCAACTTATGCAGCCAACATTAGAAGAAATAGAAGATATAATAAAGAAAGAACAGAAATTCATTGATCACTGTTGGATCAAATTTCATGATCTTGTTATTTACTCTATTCCTTATTTTTATGACCTTGAATTCATACCCAGATAGGGTCATTTGATGTAATTGCTTTGGCTTAAATTATAAATAGAACCTTTCATTTGGCATTTGTCTCCATTTGCCTTTGAGAGCCAATTTAGAGCTTCGAACCGAACAAACTCATTCTTCGAATCTGGACTCAATTGTCTTTTTTTTTTTTTTAATGAAACACTAAAAGGGACCAACATGTCTTTTTCCAATTTATGGAGTAAAGTTGACAATTCTGGCTGATATCATCTAGAATTAGTGCTTCGAATTTAACAACCTTACCTTTCAAAACTAACTACAACCAATATATGGCCATGGTTGATATAACCAATCAATTTTAAATTGGCCACTTTTACTTCGATGAGCAGTCCATGCTGCTTTAGTTTAAAAGACAGTCTCCTTTTATAAAAACCAACGATTGGTTTTGATGTTTCGAATAGTAATTCCCACCCTTAAAGAATCCTTAATTTTGCTTCGAAGGCCGTTATTTTCATTAATAACCCTGAAACAGGTCTTTAAACCCTTTGAAGTAGACCAATACTCGAGCATTTTAGCATCTTTAAGTATGTAGTATGCATCGAAGTCGGCTTCTGTATTTCGCAGCCGTTGTTGTTTGATTTTTTGGCCCCAAAATTTGGCTTCGAAGCCAAATACCCTACTTCGAAGCTAGTCTCAGTATCTGGGTTGTGTTTTTTCCCTCCAAAAGTACCAATATTGAAGGAAAACTCTTCGTATTCGTTCTTTTTAGTACTTAACGACTTACGCAATATATTTTTCAGACACGAAACCTTCACAAGCCCTTTTGTTTTGTGTCCTGAAATCACTTGCTCTTTTAACACACAAACCCTACCGATCCTCTAATAACCCTCTCTTCCTCAATGGATCCTTCTTCGCTGAAAGTGCTCGCTGGCGACCGTATTAGCCCTACCATGGCTTTGAAGAAATGCATCGATGAAGAAATCACCAAACTAACAACTGGTGGGTCGAGCGCTATAGATGGACGTCTCTTTGTTCCTCGTCACAGCAGCCAACAAGAATACGTTCTAGGCCCCATCTTTCGGGAAGCTCCTGACCAACTCCCAGCTTTATACCCTCGTTTGGAGGATCACTTTCTTCTCTACGAATGAGGGCTTAACTGGAGCAATTGGAGATTGACCCGGCCTCATCGCTGCTGGCCGATGTCAAATTTTCCCTTCCAGCCTTAAATTCTTCTTATAATGACTTTGTGAAGGCTGAAAATAAAAAGGAAGGCCCTGTGAAAGACAGAGAATTCTTTTCCTTTATTTTATACTGGTTATGCAAATTTCTTTTTTGCACATCGTCTCAGAGGATTATACCTGAGTTCGCTCCCCTCGCGAAGGCACTTATCTTGAAAAAACATATAGCTCTTGCTCCTTACCTTTTAGGTCATGTTTACAGAGCTTGTTCCCAATTTTGTGAAAGACCACTTGATGTTAACCAAGGAGGTCCCCTCTGGGTGCTCCAGCTCTGGCTCTTCGCCTATTTTACTGATCTGCATTCAAAATGCCTAAGATTCCTTGTCCAGGATCCTAGCACTTATGGGGAGAAGTATGCTAGGATTGTCCTTTATCCTGCTTCTTTTACTTATTACTTTACTTTCTTTTATCAACTCCCTATTTCTCCGTCTGCCTCCTTCTTTTGTCCATTCGAAGCCAATAGAGGACCGTCCTGGCTACAGACTTTTCTGGCTGATAAAGAGTGCTCCACCTCACCTCATAAAGATATGTGGGCCTCTATACTGCTACCAAGGGAATTGTTCATTGGCACCTTGAACCCTCGAGCCTATAAGTGCATCTCTGAGGTGTATTGCCCTTCTCAATTTGCCAGACAATTTGGGCTCACTCAAGGAATACCTATTCCACTTTGCAGTCTCTCGAATGTCCACCTTACTGCTAGAGATTTGAGGATATCCAAATCCAAGCTAGAGACGGCAATACTCAAACTGCTGAAGGAATTGAATGAGTTCCAATTTGTCCCCTTTCTTCCATCTGGCTTAGTTTTGAAAAGATTCCAGAACTGGTGGACAGCCAATATGGAAGTGCGTCTATCTGTGCACCCTCATGACTTGCTAATAGGGTTGGGAGTGCCTTCAAAGGCTAAGTCAGCAACGGCTGAGAACATTCTCCTTTTTCCTGAAGTTGCCACAACCACTCCTGCAGCTTCATCCCCTCCAGCTAGAGTTACTAGAGCTGCTTCGAAGAAGGGTAAATATCTTCAAATTTCCCTTTTCTTTCTTTTGAATCTTTTGTTCATTTCCTTTACACTTATGTTCTTTGGTGCAGGGTCCCCGCAAGAAGAATCCCCCAAGAGAGCTGAAACTCTAGCTATCCTAAAAAAGAAACAACAACAAAAACAGAAAAGGAAGCTAGTCCTCCCTCCTGAGGAATCTGAATCTCTGGAAGAAGAAGAGATTGAGCAAGAGCAAGAAGTGCCTTTGCAAAGAACAAAGAAACAAAAGGTGGCTGTCTCCCCTTCTGATAAAATCGAACATCCTACTCTCGAGGCAACTACTACAGTGATGGGGAAAGAGCTTACCTCTGAAGAATCTGAACCCCAATTAGAAGAAAGGGGAATCGAAAAGGAGCAATAGCAGCACTGCCAAGAAGGAAAAGAAGGAAAGTGACTGTTCCTGCTACTGACTTGGTTGAAGACCCCATTCATGAAGCAGCTGCCAAGGCAGTAGAGCAGGAACATTCTAAGGCAATAATTGTTTTTGAAAGGGCCGAAAGAAGACGGCAGCAATAATTTTTGAGGGATGAAGCCGCTGTTGCTGATGCATTACAAAGGGAGGCTGCAAGAAGGCGACAAACTGCCGAACATTACTCCCTTCGCAGTTCTCCCATCAGTGCTAATACCTCTGGAACGAGTACTTTCTCTCACACTTCTGCCTCTTTTTTTTCTTTTGTCAACTTTTGGTACTGAAATTTGACAGTCCTTTGTATTTCTTCCTATTACAGCAACAACTACTGCGTTTCTCTTTCCAGTGAGGCCTCCCTCGGTTTCAGTTGAAGTTGGCCAGATGCAGGATGTGAGGACTACTCAATTTATCTTCCCACTTTCAAGGTCTACATTTCCTGTACTTTCCCTGAGACCAAGCATTCCTGCATCTCTCCTTCTTGGCCTAGAGCAATACCTCCATTTTCTGACTTTTGATCTACCTTAGTCCACTTCTCCTTCGAACTTTGCTCTTCCTCCTTCCTTCACAGAAATTCCAACTGCTATTCCATCTCTGATGGCAGTTGATCCCCTCATAGAGGGTGCTGGTAGTCTTCTAACCCATAGTTCATCACCTTTGCCTACTTCCAGCCCCTCTTCCCTTTATTCATTGGTGGCTAAGACCATAGAAGCTGCCAAAGATGCTCCTTTCATTTCTCCTATCCCCATGCAGTTTTCTATGCCTTCCACTGCAACACTCTCTGCACCCTTCATGTCTATGGATGAGGTTGATGTTTTTGAGGCCAGATTAGCTGGTCTTTTTGACATACCTTCTACCTCTCCAATATCTAGTATTGAAGCTAAGCCATTAGTTTTGGCTAACTCCTTGTTGGAAATTCTTGAGAGCTCTTCTTCTTCCAGCCGCAAGCCTTCTGTACCTTCAATAGACCTAGACACATGCCTGGAACTACTGATTTCCTTTTCGAGGATTCCCTTCGAGGCTCTACAAAGGCCTATAATTAGAAATGGGTTCCTCCAGTGTTGTAAACTTGCTGAACAGTCAGGCATGGATGTTTCAAGTCATTTGTCTGAGGCAGCAGCCACTGTCGACTTTTACATCAGCATTTGTCAAGCTGCCAAGGCTGAGGCTAAGAAATTGGCTGGCGACCAGAGTTTTGTTTCTCAAGTTCATGCTGAAGTATCAAAGTTTAAGGAACAACACTCATCGGCCTCCCTCTTTCGAGCCCAGCTGCTGGAGAGGAAAACTCAACTTGAAGAGGAGTTAGCTGCAGTAAACCAGGCCTTGGTTCGAACTGACACTAAATTGCAAATCACCAACCAAGAACTGGCCGATCGCAAGGGAGAGATGGCTGCAGCTATTCAACTATTTCCATCACTTAACAATAGGAAATCTACTGTACAAAGACAATTAAAACATTGTAATGATTTCTGGGCCAATTTGTGGCACAATGTACTTAATTCTTTATGAAAGAACAAATTTTGTCTATCATTTGAGCAGTCTTGTGTTCTTGTATTTAATGTCTATTTTATTTCTTGTGTTTCCCAAATGGTTGGAAAATGAGGCTTCAAATATCTGCCATTAATCTTTTTGGGATGTACATACCCATTCAAATTTCTCAAATGGTAGGCTCCAAAAGGCAAAACTCTATGAATTTGATATGGTCCTTCCCAGTTAGGTGACCATTTGCCAAACTTATGGCTTTTAATTCCTATTGGGAGTATTGTTTTCCATACCAAATCACCTTCATCAAAGCCAATGTGTTTGACTTTCTTATTATAATTCTTGGCTGCTTTCTTCTTTTGGAAAAGAATGCTATTTAATGCCAAAATTCTGGCCTCATCTATGCCTTCTAATTCCAAGTACATACTCTGATGGTACTGCTCCGGATCCAACTGGTTTTGGCATCTTACCCTCAAAGATTTAACATTAATCTCTACAGGTAACACTGCATCATGCCCATATACTAGGGCATAAGGTGTAACTCCTGTGCTTGATCTTGGGGAAGTTCTGTAAGCCCATAAAACATCCAACAACAAATTATGCCAATCCCTGGGATTATCTTCCACAATCTTTTGTATTCCTTTTTTTAAGGATTTATTGGATGATTCCGCTTGACCATTTGCTTGTGCATAATAGGGTGTGGAATTAATAAGGCTAATTCCAAATTATGCCACAAAAGACTTCACCATTTTCCCATCGAACACAGTCCCATTGTCCACAGTTATGGTTTGTGGGATACCAAACCTATGTATCAAATCTTTAATGAACCCAATGACTTCTATTTGATCTACAGCCTTGTATGGTTTGGCTTCGACCCACTTAGTGAAGTAATCAGTGGCCACTAGAATGAAACAATGATGCTTCGAAGAAGGTGGGTGTATTTTTCCCATCATATCCATGGCCCATCCTCTGAATGGCCAAGGCTTTACTACTGCATGTAAGTCAGTTATCGGCACATGCCTTATTGTACCATGCTTTTGACATGCCTGACAACCCTTTGCATATTCGATACAGTCTTTAAGGATAGTCGGCCAATAGTAGGAATGCCTTCGAAGCAACCATCTCATCTTTACACCAGGCTGATGAGCACCACAGATGCCTTCATGAACCTCAGCCATAGCTGTTAATGCCTCTTTTGGGCCTAAACAGTCCAGCAATAAACCATCTCCCCCCTTTCTGTAGAGAGCATTGCCATATATCATATATTGCATAGACTGCAATTTGATTTTCCTACTGGCCTTCGAAGATGGACCAGCTAAGTATTGCATTATTGGATGTCTCCAATCTTGTTCTTGTAAGTCATTATGATGGACTTCCAAGACCACATTCCTTTTATTCAAAGGTGGTATCAATTTTTGATATGTTGTTTGGCTTATGTCCCTTTGGGCATTCTCCCTTCTCTTGAAGTTCGAAGCTTTCTGAGCCACATCATTAGCTCTATTATTCAAGAATCTTGGAACATGAGTTACATTTGCTATTTGAAATTGAGAAAGCAAATATAATGCAACAACATAGTATGGCAAAATACTTATGCTTTGACACTTGAAAATCCATTTCACTTGGTTAACCACCAATTGAGAGTCTCCAAATATATCAACTGCATGTACTTGTAATCCAATAAGGATTTCTAGTCCCACTATTAAGGCTTCATATTCAGCCTGGTTATTGGAACAACTAGCTTCATCCACTCTGAACCCATGTGTGGTCTCTACCCCTTGCGGAGATTTAATCACAATACCAATTCCAATCAAGCCATTGGCTTTCGATCCATCGAACCACATCTGCCATGGCTCAACACTAGCCATGCCAAGTTCCATTATCTCTTGGCTCTCTGTTTGAGAGGGATGATCTGCCAGAAAATTGGCCAGAACTTGCCCTTTTACTGCCCTTTGAGGGACATATTCTAAATGAAATTCTGATAAGGCTAGTATCCACTTGCCAATTCTCCCCCTCAACATAGGTCTAGATAACATGTACTTAACCAAATCTGTGGTTGCAATTACCAAGACAGTTGTAGGTAAAAGATAATATCTTAATTTCATTGCAGCAAAATACAAAGCAAGACACAGCTTTTCTACAGCTGAATATTTACATTCACAAGAATTTAAAAACCTACTAAGGTAATAAACAGCTTGTTCCTTGCCTTCTTCATTGTCTTGGGCCAAGAAAGCTCCCAATGAATCTTCTGCTGCAGTTATATACAACTTCAAGGGTTTATTATCCTTTGGTGGCATCAGCACTGGAGGGTTGGCCAAGTAGGCTTTGATACCTTCGAAAGCAATTTGATGCTTTGCTGTCCACACAAATTCCTCTTCATCTTTCAGCCTTAACAAGGAAGAAAATACTTTAGTTTTCCCTGCAATGTTAGAAATAAACCTTCGAAGAAAATTAACCTGTTCAAGGAATCTTTGTAATTCTTTCTTACTTGATGGAGGCCTAGCTTCAATGATGGCTTTGGCTTTATTCTGATCAATCTGTATCCCTTTCTTGTGCACTACATAACCCAAGAAGTTTCCAGATGATACGCCAAAAGCACACTTAAGAGGATTGAGCTTCAATTTGAACCTTCTCATTCTTTCAAAGGCTGCTTCTAAGTGAAACAAATGCTCCCCCATGGATTGGGATTTGACTACAATATCATCAATATGACATTCCAAATACCCTCCAATGAGGTCATGAAAGATAGTGTTCATAGCTCTCTGATATGTGGCTCCAGCATTCTTCAGGCCGAATGGCATTTTAACCCATTCGAAGGTGCCAATGTTTCCAGGACATCTGAATGCTGTCTTGTGGATGTCCTCCTCTGCAATGTAGATTTGATTATAACCAGAGTGTCCACCCATCATTGATAAAACTTGATGCCCTGCTGAACTGTCCACCAACAGATCCACTATAGGCATAGGGTACTCATCTTTCGGAGTTGCTAGATTTAAGTTTCTGAAGTCAATGCATACCCTCATTTTACCATTCTTCTTGGTTACAGGCACAATATTAGATAGCCATTCAATATACCTGGCTGTCCTAATAAAGCCTGCCTTGAGTAGTCTAAGAATCTCTTCCTTGACTTTCTGAATTACTTCTGGACTCATTCTTCTTGGTTTCTGCTTGTATGGCTTGAAATTAAGCTTCATAGGGAGCCTATGTTCGACTAATGATCTATCTAATCCTGGTAGTTCATTATATGACCATGCAAAGCAATCTTTATATTTCTTCAAAACAACCAATAATTGGTCTCTGTCCAGATTATTCAAGCAAGCACTTATATAGGTGGGCTGTTGCATAGAACCTTCCCCTAAATTTACTTCTTCTAAGGGATCCTGTGTCTGAGAACTTATTGAAGCTTCTTGCTTGGTTTCCTCTACCTTCGAAGCAACCTTGTCGCCTTGTTCTGTTCCCAGGTTCTTTAGTTCAACATCTTCGCCTTCTTCCTCATAAACAAAGTCTGTCCATAAGGCATCCTCTTCCTGTATTTCCTGGACTTTTGTTTCAATGTCCAACGCACAGTATTTGCCAAGGGTCAAAATTCTGACCCGCTGCTGTTCCCGTTCACAGCCAATTATCATGGCTTCTCTCTCTTGCTCCTGTACTTTCTGGACTATGGCTTTTACATCCAATGTTGAGAATTTAATTAGAGCCAAAGACTTGGCTTCTTGTCCTTCATCTCTTTGCCTACAACCAGGCATCATTGTCATTCTTAATGACAATCTCTTCATCAGCACTTTCTTGGACTAAGTGCTTCAGGTGTGTCACTTCCTCATCGACCGTCACTTCAGCTGAGCCATCAGCTTTCCTCAGTATACTGAGTGGTGTTACACCCTCAATATACAACTTGGCCTCTGCAAAGTCTGCACAGGCTATGAAGGGTTGAGGATCTGCATCAATTTCCTCTGTCTCCCCATTGCCTAAGGCCATCATAATCTTCTGATGTAAAGAGGAAGGCACACATTTGTTAGTGTGGATCCAATCTCTCCCAAGTAAAGCATTGTATTTAGCATTACTATCGATTACGAAGAATGCTGTCATGCAGTCCCTGGTTCCCACACTCAAGTTAATGGGTAGAATCCCCTGAGCCATCTGTTTGTCTCCAGCAAAGCCAGCGATGGTTGTGCTGGTTGGAATCAACCTGGGTGTAACAAGCCCGCGGGGGACCTCGCAACAGCTCGGACTCGATTTGTTGTCACGGTTCTTAATCTTGAACCAAAGAGTCCAAATCCGGCAAATCGTTTTGAGAAAACAGATTTTTTGAAAGAAGTGCCAAACATGGACTGCTTTGCCAGATACAGAGTCGCCACCTAAATATTTTATTTTGGGAAATTTAGGAAACCCTGACTCATTGCCTAAGGCCATGTGTCTGTCATCACCAAAGTTGCCTCGGCTCGGGAACTTGGGTACGATTGGGGAAGGTCACTTCGTGAGCACCCCCGCTCGCCCGATCAAAGATCGGCCTCTACTAACCATGATATCTAGTTTTGAAAACATTATGCGTTATTATTCCAGTTATTAGCCTAGATTTACTATGCGATGCACACAGCATACAAGTATAGACTGGATCGCCTGAATTGGAACAAAACATTTCATGTTTGTTTATTTGAAAATGGTTTGATGGTGCTACTCGCAAGTAGGCTAAGACGTGGATTTGCCACCCTCGGGTGGGCTTAGAAAACATGATTTTGCCACTATCTAGTGGGCTTAAAACTCACAGTCAATGATTTGTTCCAATCCAAATAACCCAACCTTCACCCACAGGCATTCAGGCAGTTATATCACATAAGCACATAGCCTCATGGTAAGCATGCTATCATGGCAGTCACTCACACGCATGCAAGGATGCTAAAGCATAAAACTTACCGAGTACTCCAAGCCAAAGAAAGAAGCTAATTAGAAATCCATGCATGATCCTAATTATACAGAAATGCCTAATGCAACACATGTAAAAATGCAACTATAGCAGGCTCGGCTATTCTAAACATGGCATATGAGATGCAACAGTTAACAAGTATTCAATTTGGAATTGAAATACAGATGCAGTTAGTATGGTGCGCCGAGCCCGGTGCATGCAAGACAGATGAATGAATGCAAACATGTTATCATACTGTATGCTAATTGAAACATGCCCTAATCTAACCATCATAAGTAGGTAAATAAAAAGGAAGAAAGACGTGGGGTTGGAAGACATACATCACACTCACGCACACTTATTACAACATTGCCCTCGCTCGGAGGGTCCGAAAGAATAATATACAGTCCCGAATAGTACAGTCCAAATAAATACAAAAATCCTAATTAATTTACAAATTAATCTAGGAAAGCTATAAATTGGCATGCAAGCCAAGGACTGCCTCGACTCTGATGAATGATGTATGTTTGGGCTGCCTTGCGCGGAAATCCACTGGAATGCCCCGATTAGCCTCTGTTTTGCAATTATTCTTGGAATGCGCGCCAAGTTTCGGAAGGCTGCTGATTCTTGATTTGCTGCAACAGAGAGCAGGAAAGGGGCATGGCAATGTATTTTCACATATGTATGCATGCCTCGATCCTCGTGCCACCAATCACGCATATCGATGCATGATGGCCGAGGAGTCGAATTGCATGACTCGATATGAGATGAATGCACATGAAAACACAACAAGACCTAACTCCATCATGGATAATCCGGAGTGTCGGTGACTGGGAATTGAGACACGTTCCGTCACTCGAAGTACGAAACGTCCCTCGTTTCCCGTGCTCGGGCTAACTCCTATCCCAAACACAATGCAATATGCATGACATGCATGAATGTGACTAATATACAACCTAACATGCACAATGCTATGAAATGGCATACACGATGCACGAGGTAACATGGCATACACAATGCGCTAACATACAACCTAGCATACGCAACGCTATGAAATGAAATGGCATACACAATGCATAATGGACTTACACCAACACAAGTGGACCTTAGCCACACTCACATAAGAGGCCATTAGATGAAAATGAGACACTCAAAATGCATGCACATGTGCACGCAAACCGAGGACCGACCCTAAGGCGCCGAAATGCCACTCTAACAAGGCATGGCAAAGCATGGAATATGGCATACTAGCATGCAAATTTCAGAGGCAATAAGTGATGCAAAACAGCCCCGAAAGATGGCAAAATGACACCCGATGCATGGAATGAATCACGAAACATGAAATTAAGCGCATGGAATGACCTATGGCTATGCAATGCATGCATTATTTGAACATGAAGTGTGAAGAAAGAAGCAAGGCAGTCCCAAAACAAGCATATTTACAGTTTTAAGCAAGGCCAAACAGTGAGCACAAATAGGCCTAAGTTAGCATGCAAAAATGGGCCAAAAGGGGGACAAAGAAGCAAGTGATGCTTGCTGGCTTTAAACATAAGAGGGCCCTTCAACAATGTTGAAGAGGGGCCCAAAATATGGCATTTTACAGTTTGGGCCAGAGCCTAAAAACAGAAGCACAAGAGGCCAACAAATCATGCAAAAATGAGGCCAAGAGAGGGGTAAAGAGACAAGTGACAGATAGAGGCCTCAAACAGTGAGGAGCCCTTCTTCAATGTTGAAGAGGGACTCAAAATAAGCCACTTTACAGTTTACAACAGAGCTCAAAACAGTTTATAAATAGGCCAAAAATGCTATGCAAGAAAGAGGGATGCAAGATAGGTAAAGAGGCAAGTGGTGGCTAGGGACCTTAAACAGGGAAGGACCCTTAAACAAACATGAAAAGGGCCTCAAAATATAATGTTTTACAGTTAGGGTCGGAGCCCAAAAATGCAAGCAAGAGAAGCTAATATATTGAGCAAAATAAGGCCAAAAAATAGGAGAAATGTGCTTACCCTTCTAGCCTAGTCTTTGACAGCTTTTTGGCTTGAGAAAAGATGCCTCCTAAGCTCTGAGAAGATCCTCCAAGCTGCTGGAATGGAATGGTGGTGTGGTGCTAGGTGATGGTGTAGAAATGGTGTAGGATTTGGAGAGTTTTGGTGCTTGGAATATAGAGAGAGGGGGATGCAATGCAAGAGGCTCAAAGCCAAATTTTCCAACCCCTAAAACCAGACCTGGGGTGCTGGTTATATAGGCAAAAAGAGGGGAAAAAATGGGGGGGAAAACAATTCAAGTTTCCCCCCAAAATGGCAACCCCCTCCCGGATACAAAATTTGGGGAAAAGGAATACAGATTTGTAATGTACCAACCCTGAGGATCATGGCCAGCCAGTTTTCTTGGGCTTAGGTGGCCGGCCGGCCTTCCCCATGGCCGGCGGCCAAGGGTCAAAAAGGTCAATGAAGATTAGTGGCCAGCCATGCCATATTAGTGGCCTCCCATGTGTGAACAACACAACTATGTGGTCAAAAACTGGAGAAAGTGAACCAGCAGAGAGAAAAGGGCATTTTTAGGAGGGGTTCAAAAGGGTCAAACACAATTACTAGCCGACCATATGATATTGGTGGCCTCCCAGGTGTGTACAACACAAATATGTGGTTTAAAGCTGGAAAAAGTGGCCTTAGGTGTAGACGTCCGCGGGGGGACCTCGCGCTACAGCTCGGACTCCCCTTTTGTTGTCACGGTTCTAAATCTGAACCAAAGAGTCCAACTCTGGCAAATCGTTTTGAGAAAAACAGATTTTTTTTGAAAAGTAGTGCCAAACATGGACTGCTTTGCCAGATTACAGAGTCACCACCTAAATATTTTAAAATGGGAAATTTAGGAAACCCTGACTCGGTGCCGAAGGCCACATGTCCGTCATCACCAAAGTGGTCTTGGCTCGGGAGCTTGGGTACGATCGGGGAAGGTTAGCTATGAGCACCCCCTTTCGCCCGGTCCGAAGACCGGCCTCTACTAACCGTGATATCCGATTTTGAAAACATTACATGTTCTTATTCCAATTATTAGCCTAGAATTATTATGTTGTGCGCGCAGCAAACAAGTATAGACTAGATTGCCTAATTTGGAAATAAACATTGCATATCTGTTGGTTTTGAAAATGCATTGGAATTTGCTACTCGCAAGTAGGCTAAAACACGAATTTCAACGAGTTTTCCCAACTCAGGCAATCCAACCTCCACCCACAGGCATTCAAGCAGTTTATCTCATATAAGCACTTAGCCGCATGGTAAGCATACTGCCATGTTAGCATTCACACGCATGTGGTATGCTAAAGCAAAAATACTCACATCGTACTCCGTGCCAAAACAATAAACTAGTTAGCAAACATGCATGCCCTAGTTCATGTTAGAGTGTCTAATGCATCGCATACAATCATGTAATTAGGATAGGCTCGGCTAACCCTAAAAATGGCATGTGAAATGCACTTTATTCGATGCACGTATTCAATTTGGAATTGAAAATACAATGCAGTTTGTATGATGTGCCGAGCCCGATGCATGTTTAGACAAATGCATGGATGCACGCATGCATAGCATAAGGTATGCTAAAATAGATGTGCCCTAATCTACCATCATAAGCAGGTAAATAAAAGGGTAGAAAGAAATGGGGGTTGGAAGACATACACCCACACACCCACACTTATTACAATTATGCCCTCACTCGGAGGGACCAAAAGAATAATACAAATAATTAACTACGCAAACTAATTAAATATTACAAATTCGCTAAATTAAATAACAAATTAACTAAGTTAATTAAAGCAGTAAATGCCTCGGGAAGAGGGCAAGATGCATCACGCGCCCGGGACCCGCTCGGAATCGTACTGCCATGCATGGTTGCCTCTATTTTCCCTGCTTTCCTCCTCCGAAGACTGCCAAAACTTCAGGAATACTTCCCTAGACACTGGAGATCACCACCGACTGGGGTAGAACACCACCGGCTGAAGGATGTGGCTACCGGCACTGAATTCCTCCATCGGCTACCAGTAGACTGCCGGTCGGCACTAAACAGTGCCGGTCGGCACAAAATGCCTGCAGAACCTGCAACTCACAGCAGCAGAGGACACAACTTGCATGGCAATGTAATTCAAAGCATGTATGCACCAAACACACTCCTTATCATGTTTTTGACTCAAAGGAAGATGTGCCTCGGTTCTCGGACCACCAATCACGCATTTCCATGCATGACGGCCCAAAGAACCAAGAGTGCAACTTCTATTTCAAATGCATGCAAAGCAAACAAACACATAAGGGTGCCAAACCTCTATCACACTCACTTCAAGAGGCTTAGCATGCATGCCAATATGGTGCAATCCTAGACATGTCAACTAGTATGCAAAATGGGCAATGCAAGCAAGCAAAAACATGCTAGGTGCACAACCTAAGCAAGGAAGCATACGAACTAAGCGAGGGGGTGAACCCAAACATGGATTAGGCAGCTCCAAATAGGCCTAAAACTATTGGCCAAGATGCTAAATCATGAGGGCCAAACACACATGCACACATGTACAAGTTAAGGCACCAACACTTAAGCATAATAAGCAACATTCAAGCACACTTGAAATGAGTTAAACATGGACTACTAGCATGCATATAAAGCTCTGAAAATCATGCAAAACATGATGCCAAATCATGCAACAAAGTAGGCTAAACATGCAACAAATGGCCCAAGTACTTGAGGTTCACCAATGAGGCTTTGAACTACACATAGTACAACCACACATGGCAATACTTAACCAACTAAAAACAAAGTTTTAACACATAAAACTAAGCCTAAAGGACCACCTGGATGGCATCTAGGTGACATGAATTCAAAGGCATGCATTAAAGCCAAAACATGAAGCATTCAACACATGCTTTTAAAGCATTAAAGAGGCATGCAAGGCAATCAAACAAGCATGATAAATGGACTGAAATGACATGCCAAATGGTTCCAAACCGTTGAAAATAGTGTAAGCAAGGCATACTACACTTTCATGCTCTTAAGGCCAACAAGCCGAATACAAAGAGGCTATATTAAGCATGCTATGGTTGACTCAAACAACATGAGACAGACCTCAAACATGGAAATATGAGCACAAAAACTTCACAAATGCAAGCCTAAAACATGCTAGAAGCTAAGGCATACAACCTCGGCATGTTAGAGGATCAAAAGGCATTACAAGGCAACTATACTAAGCATGCATAAGGGACCTAAACCAACTTAGAAACATGTTATATCATGGCAATATAAGCATGAAAAACAAACCAAACATGCTCAACACACACTTAAGCACAAGCTCCCGCGAGAAGCCAAATCTTGCCCTTTTCAAGGACATCAAGGAGAGGGGGTGGTCCTCTCCTTCTTGAGACTCTAAGGCATCATCTTCACCACTAAAATCCCTCAAGATTTCAGTGGTGAAGAGATCCTAATACCAAAGTCTCGGATCTCTCACAATATGGCACAAAGAAGGGCCTTTTCAAGGCCTAAGGGTGGTCAAACTTGCTCAAACCACAAAACACTCTTGATAAACAATAAAGAGGCCTAAAAATCAGAACTTTTTTGTATTATAGACTAAGCACAAAAACAGTTCTAAAGCAAGTAGAAACAAGGTACAAAAATGGGGTAAAAAGAGAGTAAATTCTTACCCTTGTAGCCTTCTTCAACAATGGGGATGTGTTGGTTTCCTTGAGCACCAAACCAGCTCCAAAGCTCCAAAACAAACCTCTGGACCCTCAAGAACTCAAGGAAGGTGAAACACTAGGTGTTGGTGAGCAAAAGTATGACACAAACACCTAGTGTACAAAACAAGAGGGAAGAAGAGAGATAGGATGTGTATCTATCCTAACCCTAAAAACCAGAGCTTGGTCTGTCTAAAATGTCTAAAATTTTGTAACCCTAAGCCAAGAAGAGGAGTGGTCCTCTTATAGGCAAGCAAAGCTTGCAAAGCTTACAAGCTAAGCTAACTAAGAGGGTCATCCCTCCATACACGTGTATGGAGGGGAACCAAAACTATACAGCTGTCTGAAAATATCTCATAAAGCAACTGCACAGTGTCCGGCCGGCAAAGAGTGCCATTTTGGCAAAACTTAGTGCCGGTCGGCACAAAAGAGTGCCGGTCGGCACAATAAAGTGCCGATGGAAACACCAGCCAGCCGGTGGCCTCTAGCCAGTGCCGGTGGTGTGTGGGGACGCCTCACAAAGCATTCCCTGCCCTTCCAAGGCAAAACACAAGTGTTTGGTGCAAAACCAAACACAAAACGGTCAAGTTCGGAAGTCCTGAGGCAAGGCGCGCGAGCCGAGAACTCCGGGAACTCCAAACGAACGCAAACATGGATAATCACCGAGTGCTCCAACGGTGACGTCCAAGTCTTGAGGACGGTCAAAAATGGGGTGTCTACAGTTGCCCCTCTTTGACAGAACTCAAAAGTCATAAGAATGACGGGAGTGAATGTCAAAGCCCAGAGATGACCCATTTTTGACAAGGCCGAAGACTTGGACAAACATGCAAGACAAACAAGGTATGCGCCCGAAGGCGGGGGCAAGATGCAACTGAAAGTGCAAGAAGCCGAGCATAACTTATGATCATGCAAAGAAAGCTGTAACGGAGCACGCATGCGACAGTTTTAAGCTAGCATACACCGATCTACATTACAATGCAAAAAGGACGTAAGAGAATTATGCAATTCTCAGTACGTCTCACTCGGAGGATACAATACCTGTGCGGCTCGTCCGGTTGCGCCGGCCTCAAATGAGCCGTACATACAATATCGTGCCTGCAAAGAAAGCAAGCTTAACAGGTACAATATTTTGTTAGCAATATGCATGACAATGCAATCGAAAGCTGCGTGACAACGCAGTGCACTGACAAGTGCAAATGAGGTGCGCAAGATAGCGCGATTGAAATGCATGCAAAATGCAATGAATGCACAAAATAGTGCGATGATATGCAATTGAATCTAATGTAATGCAAATGATATGGAAAACTAAAAACAAATATAAACAATGCAAATAATATGCAATGCAATTGAATCATGATCCAATCATGAGCGGTTCAAAACCACACCAATGTCAAATAGATTGATGGAAGTAACAAGTCCGTCTACCATAGAAAAGGTGCCGCAACCCTCAAAGCGCGGACACATGCAGAACTATGAGTAATGTAGACGGACACAAGAACAAGTATTGGGTGAAATGACATAAGTGGGGTGACGACCCGCTGAGGAAAGAACAATGATCCTAATGTCGGATGCAACAATTACACTACAATGCGATATGCGATTATGGCGCGCGGGCCAAACCGTATCTCGCTTAGGAAAGGCATGCACACATACAAGCCATGTCTAACACAGAAAAGGTGCCGCAACCTCAAACCAAGTTCATCAAGGAGTAGGCGCGATGCACATGAACCATGCTTTGACGTGAAAAGTAAGGGCACATACCAGACCAAGCTCAACAAGGAAAGGCGCAAGCCATAGATGGAAGGGATGCAGTGAAATGCATGCAATGGAATAGATACAATGGATATGGCACGCAGGCCAAACCCAGTCTTGCCTAGGAAAGGCATGTACGCATACGAACCATGTCTAACACAGAAAAGGGTGCCGCAACCTCAAACCAACATACCAGCGTGGAATAGGCGCGATACACAAGCAGAACTATGCTTCGACGTGAAAAGTATAGGCACATACCAGACCAAGCTTGACAAGGAAAGGCGCAAGCCATAGATGGAGGCAATGCAATGAAATGCATGCAACCTATAATGCATTATCTACAATGGAATGGATGGAATGCATGACAATGCAGATGATGCAATGACCATGATTGCAGTTTTCCCTATTCTTCCAACGGGATGGTATACTAGGTTGGTTCAGTATCCAGAATTGAGGCGTAAACACACTACCTCAACCTATGGGGCTTCCATACAGGTTTCAAGCCGAGGGTACACCCCCTGGGTATTTAAACCAGACTTTAGTCTCGGAAATCCCGAACCTTTGCGTTCTAGGCATGAGCCATTCAAACTCTAGTTTTCACCGTCCCCCGTTGGTCTCCTAGGAACTCACCGCAAGCACGGAAGTCGTTCGGGCACGACAAACACCAAAGGAATTGCACCTTCAGAGGATTTAAGGTCTCCTAGACCGGAATGCAAAATGTATGCATGACAATGCATGTTGTTTTGTTGTTTTTTGTTGTGAAATGCAAATGATGCATGATGTTTTTTTTCTTTTCGTTTTTGAAATGCAAATGATGCATGATATTTTTGTTTTTTTTTTTTTGATTTGAAATGCATGACATATGCGCTACCTACAATGATGCATGACAATGCGATATTTACAATGCGATGCATGATAATGCGGATGAGGCACGCATGCCGATGTATCGAAGGTTTTGCACCCTCCAAGGATTTAAGGTCTCCTAGACCGTGCGTGTTTTTGGTCCCGCCGGACCCTCGTTTCGGGGCAACGCAAGTGTGGTGCGCAAAATAGCGCGATGAAATGCATGCCAAATGCAATGAGGGGCAACTTAACACACCGAAGGTCTTGCACCTCCCGAGGATTTAAGGTCTCCTAGACCACGCGTGTTTAAGGTCCCGCCGGACCGGCTTTGGGGTAATGCATGATAATGCAAATGGAGTGTGCGCACCAATGCACCGAAGGTCTTGCACCCTCCGAGGATTTAAGGTCTCCTAGACCGGGCGTGTTTAAGGTCCCGCCGGACCCAGTGTGGGAAACAATACGAAGCATAAATGCATGACAGTGCTCGTAATAAAGCGCGTGACAATGCAGTCAAGCGGGTTTAAGGTCTCGCCAGACCGTGCGTGTTTTTGGTCCCGCCGGACCGTGGGTTGTAAAATGAAATGCTCATGAGGCACGCATACCTCGAGATACGATGAAATGCGAAATGAGGCACGCGTACCTCATTTGATGGAAAATGAAGCAAGTGTGACACGCATGCCACACGACATATGCGAAACAGTGCAAGTCACAAGGGACGTGCAAAACGGGGCGATGCGACGCCCCGGACAATGTGATGGATGCATGCAACGCACACGGGGCAACTTTTGAATCTTATAAAAGACAAAAGGATACAAAAGGATACAATCTTTGCTTGAATTTGAGTGCCACGCACAGAAGACACGGTCCGAGGTCAAAACGGAGGCCGGTTGAGCATCGGGGATGCACTTTCTTGCACTTTCTTGAGCTATGAAGACCCAAAACTCCTCAATTTGCCAAAACAAGGCCTTGGGAACACCACCGGCTAGGTGGGAAGGCTACCGGCTGCCTAAACTTCTCCACCGGCACAATAATGTGCCGACCGGCAGAAAATGCCTGATCGGGGACAGATCTGCCATTTCACCTCGGGCTTTATAAAATAGGGCTTCTAAACCCTATTTTCCACTTCCTCTTCCGCCGAAATCCTTCACTCTCTCTCTCTAGAGCTTTGTTCTCTCGATTTTTTGTCGATTTCCTCGTGTTTTCGCACCATTTTACCGTCAGATTCGCGATATTCTTCGCGTTTCGGACATTTCCACCCGATCAAAATCTCATTTCGGGATCTCCTTTGCTATTTTCGCCTTTTCGGGACTTGTTCCCCTCGATTTTCTCTACATTTCCGTGTATTTTCATCTTCCGGCCTTTCCGGCCATTTTCGGCCCGCTCGGGGTTGACTTTTCCAGTTGACTTTTCACATTCCGGCTTTTCCGGCCATTTTCTCACCACCATTACTATGGCAGACGATGTTCCACATGTCGGGACTCCCCCGGATCACGAGATGGATCCCGGGGTCGAGCTCCTCCCGCTGAGTGAGCGCCCGTTCGATCCGGCGACCTATCGCCCGGCGATCCACGTGCTACCACCCGATGGACTTCGCCAGTTCAGGAGTTTCGACAGGGCACTGGACCCGGAGCTTCTGCTACGCGAGCCTGCCTCTCACCTCTTATTCGGCGCTTCCGAGGTAACCCTTTTCTTTGTTTTACTTTCTGCAATGTAGAACTGTAAACTGTCAACTGCCATAGCTGATTACAACCTTTAATTGCTTAGCTCTGATATACTATACTGTAGTTGATCGTAGACAAACTCACAACTGATATCTATTTTAGGACCGACACGTGCACACACACTGCACTAGCCTTAATCACCCATATACACGGCACACCGTATTTCACTGCAAACTCACCGACACCCGGTACTTATTTGAATCTGAAAACATGCACACATGCTAGATTTATACTGAATCACTCAGACACACTGACGCATCAGACGTTGTAGTGCACTGTAGGCACACCGGCACCGGATATCTGTTAGAATCTGAAAATCTGCACACATGCTGGATTTATACCAATCTTAACTGTTTCTTAAAAACTGTACATTTTATATTGCTTCGCAATTATTTGTTTGAAAACAGGTAGATTCCCATACCATCCGCGGGTATGGGAATGTTGCTGCGCGAGATTGGTACGCGGAGCTTCCCGAGGCGGTTTGTCGGATCGTGGACCGGGCCGGCTTCGGCGCTTTCTGCAGGGGGCTGTCCCGACTTACTGCCTGCAGACCTCTTCTTGCTGCTCTGGCAGAGAGGTGGTGGGACACCACCGATTCATTTCATCTGTCGGCGACCGGGGACATGACGATGACCCCTTACGACTTCTCGATGCTCACCGGCATCGGGGTGGGGGGTGATCCGATCCCCTTCGACACCGATATGGATGAGTGGACCGCCGCTCAGATTTATTTGCTTGGCGAGGCGCCACCTCTTGCTCGTCCGGGATTTGTTCGCTACTCTTGGTTCGAGGTGCAGTTCAAGGTCCAGCCTACCCTCGTCGGTGCAGCTCCGATGACCCAGGAGGCCGTGGAGCAGTACGCACGCGGCTTCTTGATGTTTTTGCCAGGGACCACCCTATTCGCCGACCGGGCGAACACCGTGCCTCTCTGCCTCCTCAGCGCACTGGTGGACGTCCGACGGATTGTGCAGTATGACTGGGGTGGCGCGGCTCTGGCCACCCTTTATGGCTACATGAGCTCCGTCTCCCGTGGCAGCGGGCAGCTGCTCGGGGGCTACTGGCGAGCTTGGGAGGTATGTCTTCTTCTCTTCTTTACATTTCTGCTTTACATTTTCTGTACTCTGTACTGCACACACTGTAGTCTGTTTCGAGCTGACTGTATACTGTACACACGGCACACACATACTCTGCTTTACACTGACTGTATATTGTACACACGGCACACACATACTCTGCACAATACACTGCACAACACACGGCTCTGCTATTTCTGCTTTATTCTTCATTTCCGCTTTATCTGATGGTCATACTGACATCTATTTTGCAGTTGTGGGCCTATGCCTACTTTCCCAGGCTAGAGCCAGTACCGGAGACGGAGACTCCTCTGGTTATCCCCTTTTCACGCCGCTACGACGGGAGGTGCACACGGCGGCCTCGTGATACCTTCAGCTTCTTCTGTCGATTCTTCGACACCATCACCTCTGCCGAGGTATATTTTACTTACAGTTCATTCAAATTTTGCTTTGCATTTGTGTATTTTGATAACCAGTAAATAACCAACTGTTTTAATTCAGGTCACCTGGCGGCCGTGGGCTGCGGTGTCAGCAGACATTCAGGATCGGTTTGCCGGTGCGGAGGAGACCTCTCGCTACCGGATTTTGCTGGAGGGCCCGGTCTGTCGGGCTTGGTACCTGGGTGAGCGTTTCCTACGCCAGACCCTAGGGTTGCCAGAGCAGATAGTCCCGGTTCACCCTCCTGAGCACATGAGGGACACCGAGAGGTTTTCTCTGCAGCAGATGGAGGACTACACCCTCGGCTGGGACGAGGGCGGCTACAGGGGCGAGGGCGACTACTCAGAGTACGTCCGGACCTTCCTTATGCGGCCTCTGAGCGGGGGCTCCCGAGTTGAGCCAGAGAGACCTGCGGCGCCGGCGGCTAGGGCAGAGGTGGGAGCAGGAGCGGGATCGTCACAGAGAGCTCGAGCTCGCGGCAGGAGGGGAGTGCAGAGGGGACGAGGGACGGGCTGGCCCGCTATGCCTACCATGCTGACATACAGGGGGCAGAGTGGGGAGACCTACCAGATCCCTTTTGCTCCTCCCCCGGCTGGTCATGAGTTGACTGGCATTCCTGACTTGCCTCCGGTATGTACCACTTTATTTCTGCATCTTGCATGGTCATTTCAGTTCAGTTCATTTGATATTCCACAGAATATTGACGCATCTAATACTTTTGCAGGCTTCCTCTGAGTACACACGGCAGTCGGTGGAGTTGTGTGCCTCCCTGATGGGGATGCTGCAGCGGACCCTTGATGTCTTGGCTGTCTACAGTCTTCCGGTATGTTCTTCTGACCACAGCCTGATACCACACATTGTTTCATACAACCTGATGCATTACACAACATCTGATAAGCTGCTCACGGCATTCACACACTGTACTCATACATTGCATTCTGCACTGATTCACTGCTCACGGCATTCACACACTATACTCATACACTGCGTTCTGCACTGATTCACTGCTCACGGCATTCACACACTGTACTCATACACTGCATTCTGTACTGATTCACTGCTCACGGCATTCACACACTGTACTCATACACTGCATTCTGTACTGATTCACTGCTCACGGCATTCACACGCTGTACTCATACATTGATAAACTGCTTCATGTATACTGATGCATTTATCTTTTTGCACTTTTCAGCCTCCCTTCCCGATTCCTCCCGTGGGTGGTGGCGCTCCATCTGGACCTCCCATTTCCACTCAGGATGGCAGGATATTCCCCCGCACCAGATGGGGGCGTGGCCATATGGGGAGCAGCTCGCAGGCTCCAGTTGCAAGGGATGGCGAGTCGGAGGCGGAGGCCTCTGAGGAGGAGGCCGGGGGCAGCTCGGGCTCGGGCTCCGACAGCGACACTTCTGACGATGCTCCTATGCTTCTGCCCAGGAAGAGGGCGAGGATGGATCCCCCGGCGCGAGGCCATTGATGATGATTACAGACTTCTGCTGTTTTTTTTCTTTCATTTTCTTTTATTGTACTTTTCTCTTTTTGGTAGATAGAGTACTATGTACTGCCGCAGGCAGATTTTGCTTTCCTTAAAACTTATGTACTTGAAAAGATTATGAAACGGAACAAACTTTTTATCTAAAAAAAGAGTGTTACATTTGTATGTATACGCATATTTCATACCTTGCACTGCATTGCATCATATTACACCTCAAATGTAAATGAAAATGATCTGTTGTTTGAAAACTGAGCACTCGCACTGTACTAATCAGATAACCAACCGACTAAACAGCAAAACAGTTCATACAAATCCCTGCTCAAAACTGGATACACAGCCCATACTCTGCTGGGGACTAATCTGCTGGGGATTGATCTGTACGCAACTCGGAACGTAGCATTCGGCCCATTCTGCATACAACAAATTCTGAACCAACAGCCCAATCTGACAAGATGGACCACAGCAAAAATTTTCTTTTTTCTTTTCTTGCCTCGCATGGATGTAGAGAACGGCACAGCACCCTGAGCACAAACGATTTGAGAAAAAGAAAGGGTTTTCAACCTGGGTATCGAGCCTACAACTGAACACAGCGGGAAGACTCGGCAAAGGAAACAAAAGGCGCACGACCTAAACACGACGAGACACACTCGGGAAAGACTCAAAACAACAGTTGAGACTGGCAATCAAAAGACACGACACACGGACGTGTTTAGAGAAAACAAAAGACTACAGATTCCGAGGAGCCAATTCCTCCGGGCATATTTCCCGCCCTTTTTCTGATTTGCGATTCTCGCATCACTCGGCCCTCAAGCTCGTTTTTTTTCTCACAGAAAACCCTTTTCTTACTTTTCTCTCAATTCACACCTCTCTATTCTTTATTCTCTCATTTTTTCATCCCTCCCCTGGGTGGTTAATGAGTGAATAGGAAGTCGCGGGTTCACGCCCGATACAGCTAGCTCACAGCTATTCCTTCTGGCGGATGGAGTGCCTTTCCGGCGAGTGCGTTGGCGACGAGGGGAGGGGAAGACGGAACATCCGACTCAACTGTGCCCCTAGTTCGTTATTTTGACCATTTTTCGTTGTTTTTCTAAAACAGTTTTGATCAAAACGAGAGTTGGATGAGCACACTTGTTCAATTTTTGATTTGAAAATCATGCGAATCAGGCTATGAGTACTGAAAATTCTCCTTTTTGGGTCCAAACGTGGTCCAATTTTGAAAGTGAAACAGTTTTCGAGAAAATAAGTCAACCTCGATGAAAATTTTCAAAAACTATTTTTGCAAACAATCGCTGCTAGACAAGCACAGAACTTACCCTCGAGACGTGCAATCTCGGATCGGGGACGATGGAAAATTGCCCCTGGCTTAAAAGGGGGATAAGGCAACGGAAAGTTGCCCCTGGTTCGGACGGTAACTCGGGGCAACTTATGGCAATGGATGGCAACGGAAAGTTGCCCCTTGTTTGGATGATGCCGCGGCATGTTGTAAGCCAGTCTTTGTTGACGACGATCGGACCCTCAGGCGTGAAATGGGCGAAGACGGTTTGAATCAATATGTGGACACAGTCACCTGGAAGGTGCTGGTGATCTGGACTTCAAGAGGAAGTTAATCACGTAATTCCGGGTTGCTGCAATCGGGACATTGGATTTGAAGGAGACAAAAGCGATCAAAACCAATGACATGGACTGAGACGCTATGAAAGCGTTGGGGGCTGGACTTCAGGATGAAGTTGCCTACGTATCCCAATCATGGGAATCAAGCCTCACGTAGTTCCGGTTAAGGTACACTCGGGTATTTTAACCTTCACTTTTAGGCTCTAATTTTTGCCAAGGCGCCTGTTGCAGGTTTTCAACCTTGCGAGCTATGTTTTTCTTTTCCTTTTCAATTTTTTCTGATTTTTCATTTCTTTTCTTTTTTTGCTTTTTTTTTATTTTTTGTATTTTGTATATTTTTTTTGCTTCTTTTTTCTTTTTCTTCTTTTTCTTTGCTTTTTTTTTTTTTTTTTTGCTCTAACTTTTGCCTGGGTCGCCCTTCAGGGTTTTCGGCCCAGCGAGCCTCTCAAAGGGTAAAAGTGTAGCTAGTCCATGCCAAATGGTTTTGAGATTGAAGCCTCTCTATATCCTGGAGAGTGACTGTTGTGTTGATTTGCAGAAAAGTCCATCACGGCTACTCCATGAGCCTTGCCTGGTGGGATCTGACCTTTTTTTATCTGACTTTGATGCCTCTTGCTCGAGGGCTGCTTCAAATTGGGCCACACGGGCATTACATGGCGGCTGACTGCTTGAATATTCTGAACGGATTCCAGGTTCGGAACAGATAGATTGAACCTTGAGGCTGAGAGCGATCCTAGGCTGCACAATCTCAAGAGCGATTCCACACAGGTCTTCACAGGACTGCGCAAAATATTTTGTTTTTGAAAGTTTTTAAGGAAAGCGACACATCGCCTGCGCTAAAGATAGTGTGGAACCAGTCTGGATCAAGCCAGGGTCCTTCTCAGTACTCACGCTGACAGGCATGATTTCATTCATTAAAAGCTCAACGTGCTTCTCTTTCCCTCAAAATGATCAAAACTTTACAAAACCCGAGGAATTACTTCCTCTTCGTTTTCATCACCGCAGTGTTTGAAAAAGGGTTTTTACGAAAAGCTCAGGTCATTACAACGATGTTTAAGGCACAAGGGAGTAGGTGGTATGTACTGTCGTTCCCTTCACATCCTCTGGCATAACTAACTTAAACAGTAACAAATACTGAAACGTGGTAGCCGCAGCTGTTTCATTTAGATTCCCTGATTGTGACTGGCTCCTCAACTAAGACAGACTCAAAAGGAAAAACAAAAGGATAATTACAAAACGGCGTTCGAGGCAACAACCTTGGAATCACCTGGTATTCTATACAAGAGGGACTGACTCATTACAACAAGACAGACCCTGCAAGAAAAAAGACTGACTCAATACAGAGAGACAGACTCAAGACAAGACAAAAGACTGACCCGATACCCAAGTCAGAATTTACAAAACTGGCATTGACAGATGCTCAAAAATGCGTGCCAAACACCACATCCAAAATACGTCAAGCACTGCCCGCAGGCGGTTCACTTCCTGATTATATACTCTCAGTATCGGTATCCTCAAAATCCAAGAACTCTGTAGTGACTGACTTGGCCGAGGTAGGCGGAAGGATGACCTTATCATCAATCAAATCTTGCACTTCATGACGAAGGCGGAAACAACTGTCGGTGCTGTGACCGGTCTGCTGGTGGTACGCACAGTACTGAGTGGCATCATGGCCTGCTGGAAGGGGTTTGGGGAGCGGCCTAGGATCGAGGGGTGTAAGATGCCCCTTTTTGGCCAAAATCAGAAGTGCCCTAGACAAAGGCATGTAGAGAGGATGGAAGACCCTGCGCCCTCGGGGCAGGTACTTTGGAACCTGAGCACTCTTGCTAGATGCACTAGCGAACGGGTCAGCAGGTGCGGCTTTGGATTTCTGATTCTTTCCGGATGCAAGGTTGGGAGCGGGAAGAACCGTTTTGGCATGACGGGGCCTATCCCGGTTCTCCGATTGACTGGAACTGCCCTCAGGCGGAGTGGGGAAAGCATCCTCCACAGCTTTTGTCACAACTGCAGATATCTGTTGCTTGTTCATCCCCCCGGCTTTCAAAGCCTCGACTGCCCACAGCAGCTGTTCGATAGGGTCGGCATCTGCCTTCATCTTATCTTTGCTTCTGGCCTCGGCCTGGTTGAGGGTTTGGGTGGATATTGGTGCATCATTGCCCTGGCTGGAGGCCATCTCCGGTTGACTCAGTTCAATCACAATTCGCCCCAACAGCGGGGGCTCCTGAGGCATAAAGCCTCCGGCATATGGTACGGTTGGTGGCGAGACCGACACCCCGTAGGCGAGATCCGTCACGGATCTTTGAAGATCACCTATCATTCCCATTAGTTCAAAAGTAGTAGGCTCGCGAACCTGACACAGTTGAGGGGTCCAGACCGGATGCGCAACCGGCGATCTGGGTGGATGCGGCATATCAACCGTAGTTTCGCTGTGTAGGGTGATTTCCTGATCCAACGCGGCCGCCATGACCACAATCTCTTCTGAATTCTGCGTCATGCTGAGACACTAGCTATCCTGGATCAACTCTCTGATTTTCTGAACTGAAACGGGAAACAAGCAGCATTTCAGCCCCAAACAGATCAAACACGGGTGTAGCCGAGCAACTGCACTCTACTACTGATCACTGTTCCCCAGAATCACTGTTCAAAACTGAACTGACACCCGCAGGCACAACTGTTTCTCAACCATACTGATACTAGTGTCCTCAGGCCTGATGCTCAAACTTTGCAAACTGATATATGCGTTCCCCTGCAGAGATACACTCTAAAAAGCACATAGCAGATAAATGGGAGCCAAAACACCCCTATGTTGGGGTAGGGTTTCCCTGTCCTATTTTATCAGGAGCTAGGGTTTCACTACGCACGCAGCGGTTTCAAACAACTTAATATCGGGTGAGCAACCTGTCCTAGTTTGGAATGGTCACTACGGATTTCGATATGCACTAGGTCGAATGGTCGAAAAGGGTGCCCCGGTAAAACCGGGGTTTGTGTTCCCATACTGGCAGAGCCCGCAACCGGCCAGCCTTACGGACATGCCTTGACAAGACAAGCCTCCGGCAAACCGCTCAGGAATAGCAGATGGCCAACACGGTGTCCTAGGCGCACCAATGCACATGCAATGCAAAGAAACACATATGTGTAGTCAAAACAGGATATCACGAGTTCGAGTCAAGCTCTCTAAACTCCCCAGCAGAGTCGCCAGAAACTGTAGACGTCCGCGGGGGGACCTCGCGCTATAGCTCGGACTCCCCTTTTGTTGTCACGGTTCTAAATCTGAACCAAAGAGTCCAACTCTGGCAAATCGTTTTGAGAAAAACAGATTTTTTTTTGAAAAGTAGTGCCAAACATGGACTCCTTTGCCAGATTACAGAGTCGCCACCTAAATATTTTAAAATGGGAAATTTAGGAAACCCTGACTCGGTGCCGAAGGCCACATGTCCGTCATCACCAAAGTGGTCTTGGCTCGGGAGCTTGGGTACGATCGGGGAAGGTCAGCTATGAGCACCCCCTTTCGCCCGGTTCGAAGACCGGCCCCTACTAACCGTGATATCCGATTTTGAAAACATTACATGCTCTTATTCCAATTATTAGCCTAGAATTATTATGTTGTGCGCGCAGCAAACAAGTATAGACTAGATTGCCTAATTTGGAAATAAACATTGCATATCCGTTGGTTTTGAAAATGCATTGGAATTTGCTACTCGCAAGTAGGCTAAAACACGGATTTCAACGAGTTTTCCCAACTCAGGCAATCCAACCTCTACCCACAGGCATTCAAGCAGTTTATCTCATATAAGCACTTAGCCGCATGGTAAGCATACTGTCATGTTAGCATTCACACGCATGTGGTATGCTAAAGCAAAAATACTCACATCGTACTCCGTGCCAAAACAATAAACTAATTAGCAAACATGCATGCCCTAGTTCATGTTAGAGTGTCTAATGCATCGCATACAATCATGTAATTAGGATAGGCTCGGCTAACCCTAAAAATGGCATGTGAAATGCACTTTATTCGATGCACGTATTCAATTTGGAATTGAAAATACAATGCAGTTTGTATGATGTGCCGAGCCCGATGCATGTTTAGACAAATGCATGGATGCACGCATGCATAGCATAAGGTATGCTAAAATAGATGTGCCCTAATCTACCATCATAAGCAGGTAAATAAAATGGTAGAAAGAAATGGGGGTTGGAAGACATACACCCACACACCCACACTTATTACAATTATGCCCTCACTCGGAGGGACCAAAAGAATAATACAAATAATTAACTACGCAAACTAATTAAATATTACAAATTCGCTAAATTAAATAACAAATTAACTAAGTTAATTAAAGCAGTAAATGCCTCAGGAAGAGGGCAAGATGCATCACGCGCCCGGGACCCGCTCGGAATCGCACTGCCATGCATGGTTGCCTCTGTTTTCCCTGCTTTCCTCCTCCGAAGACTGCGAAAACTTCAGGAATACTTCCCTGGACACTGGAGATCACCACCGGCTAGGGTAGAACACCACCGGCTGAAGGATGTGGCTACCGGCACTGAATTCATCCATCGGCTACCAGTAGACTGCCGGTCGGCACTAAACAGTGCCGGTCGGCACAAAATGCCTGCAGAACCTGCAACTCACAGCAGCAGAGGACACAACTTGCATGGCAATGTAATTCAAAGCATGTATGCACCAAACACACTCCTTATCATGTTTTTGACTCAAAGGAAGATGTGCCTCGGTTCTCGGACCACCAATCACGCATTTCCATGCATGACGGCCCAAAGAACCAAGAGTGCAACTTCTATTTCAAATGCATGCAAAGCAAACAAACACATAAGGGTGCCAAACCTCTATCACACTCACTTCAAGAGGCTTAGCATGCATGCCAATATGGTGCAATCCTAGACATGTCAACTAGTATGCAAAATGGGCAATGCAAGCAAGCAAAAACATGCTAGGTGCACAACCTAAGCAAGGAAGCATACGAACTAAGCGAGGGGGTGAACCCAAACATGGATTAGGCAGCTCCAAATAGGCCTAAAACTATTGGCCAAGATGCTAAATCATGAGGGCCAAACACACATGCACACATGTACAAGTTAAGGCACCAACACTTAAGCATAATAAGCAACATTCAAGCACACTTGAAATGAGTTAAACATGGACTACTAGCATGCATATAAAGCTCTGAAAATCATGCAAAACATGATGCCAAATCATGCAACAAAGTAGGCTAAACATGCAACAAATGGCCCAAGTACTTGAGGTTCACCAATGAGGCTTTGAACTACACATAGTACAACCACACATGGCAATACTTAACCAACTAAAAACAGAGTTTTAACACATAAAACTAAGCCTAAAGGACCACCTGGATGGCATCTAGGTGACATGAATTCAAAGGCATGCATTAAAGCCAAAACATGAAGCATTCAACACATGCTTTTAAAGCATTAAAGAGGCATGCAAGGCAATCAAACAAGCATGCTAAATGGACTGAAATGACATGCCAAATGGTTCCAAACCGTTGAAAATAGTGTAAGCAAGGCATACTACACTTTCATGCTCTTAAGGCCAACAAGCCGAATACAAAGAGGCTATATTAAGCATGCTATGGTTGACTCAAACAACATGAGACAGACCTCAAACATGGAAATATGAGCACAAAAACTTCACAAATGCAAGCCTAAAACATGCTAGAAGCTAAGGCATACAACCTCGGCATGTTAGAGGATCAAAAGGCATTACAAGGCAACTATGCTAAGCATGCATAAGGGACCTAAACCAACTTAGAAACATGTTATATCATGGCAATATAAGCATGAAAAACAAACCAAACATGCTCAACACACACTTAAGCACAAGCTCCCGCGAGAAGCCAAATCTTGCCCTTTTCAAGGACATCAAGGAGAGGGGGTGGTCCTCTCCTTCTTGAGACTCTAAGGCATCATCTTCACCACTAAAATCCCTCAAGATTTCAGTGGTGAAGAGATCCTAATACCAAAGTCTCGGATCTCTCACAATATGGCACAAAGAAGGGCCTTTTCAAGGCCTAAGGGTGGTCAAACTTGCTCAAACCACAAAACACTCTTGATAAACAATAAAGAGGCCTAAAAATCAGAACTTTTTTGTATTATAGACTAAGCACAAAAACAGTTCTAAAGCAAGTAGAAACAAGGTACAAAAATGGGGTAAAAAGAGAGTAAATTCTTACCCTTGTAGCCTTCTTCAACAATGGGGATGTGTTGGTTTCCTTGAGCACCAAACCAGCTCCAAAGCTCCAAAACAAACCTCTGGACCCTCAAGAACTCAAGGAAGGTGAAACACTAGGTGTTGGTGAGCAAAAGTATGACACAAACACCTAGTGTACAAAACAAGAGGGAAGAAGAGAGATAAGATGTGTATCTATCCTAACCCTAAAAACCAGAGCTTGGTCTGTCTAAAATGTCTAAAATTTTGTAACCCTAAGCCAAGAAGAGGAGTGGTCCTCTTATAGGCAAGCAAAGCTTGCAAAGCTTACAAGCTAAGCTAACTAAGAGGGTCATCCCTCCATACACGTGTATGGAGGGGAACCAAAACTATACAGCTGTCTGAAAATATCTCATAAAGCAACTGCACAGTGTCCGGCCGGCAAAGAGTGCCATTTTGGCAAAACTTAGTGCCGGTCGGCACAAAAGAGTGCCGGTCGGCACAATAAAGTGCCGATGGAAACACCAGCCAGCCGGTGGCCTCTAGCCAGTGCCGGTGGTGTGTGGGGATGCCTCACAAAGCATTCCCTGCCCTTCCAAGGCAAAACACAAGTGTTTGGTGCAAAACCAAACACAAAACGGTCAAGTTCGGAAGTCCTGAGGCAAGGCGCGCGAGCCGAGAACTCCGGGAACTCCAAACGAACGCAAACATGGATAATCACCGAGTGCTCCAACGGTGACGTCCAAGTCTTGAGGACGGTCAAAAATGGGGTGTCTACAGTTGCCCCTCTTTGACAGAACTCAAAAGTCATAAGAATGACGGGAGTGAATGTCAAAGCCCAGAGATGACCCATTTTTGACAAGGCCGAAGACTTGGACAAACATGCAAGACAAACAAGGTATGCGCCCGAAGGCGGGGGCAAGATGCAACTGAAAGTGCAAGAAGCCGAGCATAACTTATGATCATGCAAAGAAAGCTGTAACGGAGCACGCATGCGACAGTTTTAAGCTAGCATACACCGATCTACATTACAATGCAAAAAGGACGTAAGAGAATTATGCAATTCTCAGTACGTCTCACTCGGAGGATACAATACCTGTGCGGCTCGTCCGGTTGCGCCGGCCTCAAATGAGCCGTACATACAATATCGTGCCTGCAAAGAAAGCAAGCTTAACAGGTACAATATTTTGTTAGCAATATGCATGACAATGCAATCGAAAGCTGCGTGACAACGCAGTGCACTGACAAGTGCAAATGAGGTGCGCAAGATAGCGCGATTGAAATGCATGCAAAATGCAATGAATGCACAAAATAGTGCGATGATATGCAATTGAATCTAATGTAATGCAAATGATATGGAAAACTAAAAACAAATATAAACAATGCAAATAATATGCAATGCAATTGAATCATGATCCAATCATGAGCGGTTCAAAACCACACCAATGTCAAATAGATTGATGGAAGTAACAAGTCCATCTACCATAGAAAAGGTGCCGCAACCCTCAAAGCGCGGACACATGCAGAACTATGAGTAATGTAGACGGACACAAGAACAAGTATTGGGTGAAATGACATAAGTGGGGTGACGACCCGCTGAGGAAAGAACAATGATCCTAATGTCGGATGCAACAATTACACTACAATGCGATATGCGATTATGGCGCGCGGGCCAAACCGTATCTCGCTTAGGAAAGGCATGCACACATACAAGCCATGTCTAACACAGAAAAGGTGCCGCAACCTCAAACCAAGTTCATCAAGGAGTAGGCGCGATGCACATGAACCATGCTTTGACGTGAAAAGTAAGGGCACATACCAGACCAAGCTCAACAAGGAAAGGCGCAAGCCATAGATGGAAGGGATGCAGTGAAATGCATGCAATGGAATAGATACAATGGATATGGCACGCAGGCCAAACCCAGTCTTGCCTAGGAAAGGCATGTACGCATACGAACCATGTCTAACACAGAAAAGGGTGCCGCAACCTCAAACCAACATACCAGCGTGGAATAGGCGCGATACACAAGCAGAACTATGCTTCGACGTGAAAAGTATAGGCACATACCAGACCAAGCTTGACAAGGAAAGGCGCAAGCCATAGATGGAGGCAATGCAATGAAATGCATGCAACCTATAATGCATTATCTACAATGGAATGGATGGAATGCATGACAATGCAGATGATGCAATGACCATGATTGCAGTTTTCCCTATTCTTCCAACGGGATGGTATACTAGGTTGGTTCAGTATCCAGAATTGAGGCGTAAACACACTACCTCAACCTATGGGGCTTCCATACAGGTTTCAAGCCGAGGGTACACCCCCTGGGTATTTAAACCAGACTTTAGTCTCGGAAATCCCGAACCTTTGCGTTCTAGGCATGAGCCATTCAAACTCTAGTTTTCACCGTCCCCCGTTGGTCTCCTAGGAACTCACCGCAAGCACGGAAGTCGTTCGGGCACGACAAACACCAAAGGAATTGCACCTTCAGAGGATTTAAGGTCTCCTAGACCGGAATGCAAAATGTATGCATGACAATGCATGTTGTTTTGTTGTTTTTTGTTGTGAAATGCAAATGATGCATGATGTTTTTTTTCTTTTCGTTTTTGAAATGCAAATGATGCATGATATTTTTGTTTTTTTTTTTTTTGATTTGAAATGCATGACATATGCGCTACCTACAATGATGCATGACAATGCGATATTTACAATGCGATGCATGATAATGCAGATGAGGCACGCATGCCGATGTATCGAAGGTTTTGCACCCTCCAAGGATTTAAGGTCTCCTAGACCGTGCGTGTTTTTGGTCCCGCCGGACCCTCGTTTCGGGGCAACGCAAGTGTGGTGCGCAAAATAGCGCGATGAAATGCATGCCAAATGCAATGAGGGGCAACTTAACACACCGAAGGTCTTGCACCTCCCGAGGATTTAAGGTCTCCTAGACCACGCGTGTTTAAGGTCCCGCCGGACCGGCTTTGGGGTAATGCATGATAATGCAAATGGAGTGTGCGCACCAATGCACCGAAGGTCTTGCACCCTCCGAGGATTTAAGGTCTCCTAGACCGGGCGTGTTTAAGGTCCCGCCGGACCCAGTGTGGGAAACAATACGAAGCATAAATGCATGACAGTGCTCGTAATAAAGCGCGTGACAATGCAGTCAAGCGGGTTTAAGGTCTCGCCAGACCGTGCGTGTTTTTGGTCCCGCCGGACCGTGGGTTGTAAAATGAAATGCTCATGAGGCACGCATACCTCGAGATACGATGAAATGCGAAATGAGGCACGCGTACCTCATTTGATGGAAAATGAAGCAAGTGTGACACGCATGCCACACGACATATGCGAAACAGTGCAAGTCACAAGGGACGTGCAAAACGGGGCGATGCGACGCCCCGGACAATGTGATGGATGCATGCAACGCACACGGGGCAACTTTTGAATCTTATAAAAGACAAAAGGATACAAAAGGATACAATCTTTGCTTGAATTTGAGTGCCACGCACAGAAGACACGGTCCGAGGTCAAAACAGAGGCCGGTTGAGCATCGGGGATGCACTTTCTTGCACTTTCTTGAGCTATGAAGACCCAAAACTCCTCAATTTGCCAAAACAAGGCCTTGGGAACACCACCGGCTAGGTGGGAAGGCTACCGGCTGCCTAAACTTCTCCACCGGCACAATAATGTGCCGACCGGCAGAAAATGCCTGATCGGGGACAGATCTGCCATTTCACCTCGGGCTTTATAAAATAGGGCTTCTAAACCCTATTTTCCACTTCCTCTTCCGCCGAAATCCTTCACTCTCTCTCTCTAGAGCTTTGTTCTCTCGATTTTTCGTCGATTTCCTCGTGTTTTCGCACCATTTTACCGTCGGATTCGCGATATTCTTCGCGTTTCGGACATTTCCACCCGATCAAAATCTCATTTCGGGATCTCCTTTGCTATTTTCGCCTTTTCGGGACTTGTTCCCCTCGATTTTCTCTACATTTCCGTGTATTTTCATCTTCCGGCCTTTCCGGCCATTTTCGGCCCGCTCGGGGTTGACTTTTCCAGTTGACTTTTCACATTCCGGCTTTTCCGGCCATTTTCTCACCACCATTACTATGGCAGACGATGTTCCACATGTCGGGACTCCCCCGGATCACGAGATGGATCCCGGGGTCGAGCTCCTCCCGCTGAGTGAGCGCCCGTTCGATCCGGCGACCTATCGCCCGGCGATCCACGTGCTACCACCCGATGGACTTCGCCAGTTCAGGAGTTTCGACAGGGCACTGGACCCGGAGCTTCTGCTACGCGAGCCTGCCTCTCACCTCTCATTCGGCGCTTCCGAGGTAACCCTTTTCTCTGTTTTACTTTCTGCAATGTAGAACTGTAAACTGTCAACTGCCATAGCTGATTACAACCTTTAATTGCTTAGCTCTGATATACTATACTGTAGTTGATCGTAGACAAACTCACAACTGATATCTATTTTAGGACCGACACGTGCACACACACTGCACTAGCCTTAATCACCCATATACACGGCACACCGTATTTCACTGCAAACTCACCGACACCCGGTACTTATTTGAATCTGAAAACATGCACACATGCTAGATTTATACTGAATCACTCAGACACACTGACGCATCAGACGTTGTAGTGCACTGTAGGCACACCGGCACCGGATATCTGTTAGAATCTGAAAATCTGCACACATGCTGGATTTATACCAATCTTAACTGTTTCTTAAAAACTGTACATTTTATATTGCTTCGCAAATCTGAATCCACAACGCAAGTGGTAGCTCCTGTATCAAGAATTGCATTCAGAGCTGTGCGTTTGGTTGAAAACAGGTAGATTCCCATACCATCCGCGGGTATGGGAATGTTGCTGCGCGAGATTGGTACGCGGAGCTTCCCGAGGCGGTTTGTCGGATCGTGGACCGGGCCGGCTTCGGCGCTTTCTGCAGGGGGCTGTCCCGACTTACTGCCTGCAGACCTCTTCTTGCTGCTCTGGCAGAGAGGTGGTGGGACACCACCGATTCATTTCTTCTGTCGGCGACCGGGGACATGACGATGACCCCTTACGACTTCTCGATGCTCACCGGCATCGGGGTGGGGGGTGATCCGATCCCCTTCGACACCGATATGGATGAGTGGACCGCCGCTCAGATTTATCTGCTTGGCGAGGCGCCACCTCTTGCTCGTCCGGGATTTGTTCGCTACTCTTGGTTCGAGGTGCAGTTCAAGGTCCAGCCTACCCTCGTCGGTGCAGCTCCGATGACCCAGGAGGCCGTGGAGCAGTACGCACGCGGCTTCTTGATGTTTTTGCTAGGGACCACCCTATTCGCCGACCGGGCGAACACCGTGCCTCTCTGCCTCCTCAGCGCACTGGTGGACGTCCGACGGATTGTGCAGTATGACTGGGGTGGCGCGGCTCTGGCCACCCTTTATGGCTACATGAGCTCCGTCTCCCGTGGCAGCGGGCAGCTGCTCGGGGGCTACTGGCGAGCTTGGGAGGTATGTCTTCTTCTCTTCTTTACATTTCTGCTTTACATTTTCTGTACTCTGTACTGCACACACTGTAGTCTGTTTCGAGCTGACTGTATACTGTACACACGGCACACACATACTCTGCTTTACACTGACTGTATATTGTACACACGGCACACACATACTCTGCACAATACACTGCACAACACACGGCTCTGCTATTTCTGCTTTATTCTTCATTTCCGCTTTATCTGATGGTCATACTGACATCTATTTTGCAGTTGTGGGCCTATGCCTACTTTCCCAGGCTAGAGCCAGTACCGGAGACGGAGACTCCTCTGGTTATCCCCTTTTCACGCCGCTACGACGGGAGGTGCACACGGCGGCCTCGTGATACCTTCAGCTTCTTCTGTCGATTCTTCGACACCATCACCTCTGCCGAGGTATATTTTACTTACAGTTCATTCAAATTTTGCTTTGCATTTGTGTATTTTGATAACCAGTAAATAACCAACTGTTTTAATTCAGGTCACCTGGCGGCCGTGGGCTGCGGTGTCAGCAGACATTCAGGATCGGTTTGCCGGTGCGGAGGAGACCTCTCGCTACCGGATTTTGCTGGAGGGCCCGGTCTGTCGGGCTTGGTACCTGGGTGAGCGTTTCCTACGCCAGACCCTAGGGTTGCCAGAGCAGATAGTCCCGGTTCACCCTCCTGAGCACATGAGGGACACCGAGAGGTTTTCTCTGCAGCAGATGGAGGACTACACCCTCGGCTGGGACGAGGACGGCTACAGGGGCGAGGGCGACTACTCAGAGTACGTCCGGACCTTCCTTATGCGGCCTCTGAGCGGGGGCTCCCGAGTTGAGCCAGAGAGACCTGCGACGCCGGCGGCTAGGGTAGAGGTGGGAGCAGGAGCGGGATCGTCACAGAGAGCTCGAGCTCGCGGCAGGAGGGGAGTACAGAGGGGACGAGGGACGGGCTGGCCCGCTATGCCTACCATGCTGACATACAGGGGGCAGAGTGGGGAGACCTACCAGATCCCTTTTGCTCCTCCCCCGGCTGGTCATGAGTTGACTGGCATTCCTGACTTGCCTCCGGTATGTACCACTTTATTTCTGCATCTTGCATGGTCATTTCAGTTCAGTTCATTTGATATTCCACAGAATATTGACGCATCTAATACTTTTGCAGGCTTCCTCTGAGTACACACGGCAGTCGGTGGAGTTGTGTGCCTCCCTGATGGGGATGCTGCAGCGGACCCTTGATGTCTTGGCTGTCTACAGTCTTCCGGTATGTTCTTCTGACCACAGCCTGATACCACACATTGTTTCATACAACCTGATGCATTACACAACATCTGATAAACTGCTCACGGCATTCACACACTGTACTCATACATTGCATTCTGCACTGATTCACTGCTCACGGCATTCACACACTATACTCATACACTGCGTTCTGCACTGATTCACTGCTCACGGCATTCACACACTGTACTCATACACTGCATTCTGTACTGATTCACTGCTCACGGCATTCACACACTGTACTCATACACTGCATTCTGTACTGATTCACTGCTCACGGCATTCACACGCTGTACTCATACATTGATAAACTGCTTCATGTATACTGATGCATTTATCTTTTTGCACTTTTCAGCCTCCCTTCCCGATTCCTCCCGTGGGTGGTGGCGCTCCATCTGGACCTCCCATTTCCACTCAGGATGGCAGGATATTCCCCCGCACCAGATGGGGGCGTGGCCATATGGGGAGCAGCTCGCAGGCTCCAGTTGCAAGGGATGGCGAGTCGGAGGCGGAGGCCTCTGAGGAGGAGGCCGGGGGCAGCTCGGGCTCGGGCTCCGACAGCGACACTTCTGACGATGCTCCTATGCTTCTGCCCAGGAAGAGGGCGAGGATGGATCCCCCGGCGCGAGGCCATTGATGATGATTACAGACTTCTGCTGTTTTTTTTCTTTCATTTTCTTTTATTGTACTTTTCTCTTTTTGGTAGATAGAGTACTATGTACTGCCGCAGGCAGATTTTGCTTTCCTTAAAACTTATGTACTTGAAAAGATTATGAAACGGAACAAACTTTTTATCTAAAAAAAGAGTGTTACATTTGTATGTATACGCATATTTCATACCTTGCACTGCATTGCATCATATTACACCTCAAATGTAAATGAAAATGATCTGTTGTTTGAAAACTGAGCACTCGCACTGTACTAATCAGATAACCAACCGACTAAACAGCAAAACAGTTCATACAAATCCCTGCTCAAAACTGGATACACAGCCCATACTCTGCTGGGGACTAATCTGCTGGGGATTGATCTGTACGCAACTCGGAACGTAGCATTCGGCCCATTCTGCATACAACAAATTCTAAACCAACAGCCCAATCTGACAAGATGGACCACAGCAAAAATTTTCCTTTTTCTTTTCTTGCCTCGCATGGATGTAGAGAACGGCACAGCACCCTGAGCACAAACGATTTGAGAAAAAGAAAGGGTTTTCAACCTGGGTATCGAGCCTACAACTGAACACAGCGGGAAGACTCGGCAAAGGAAACAAAAGGCGCACGACCTAAACACGACGAGACACACTCGGGAAAGACTCAAAACAACAGTTGAGACTGGCAATCAAAAGACACGACACACGGACGTGTTTAGAGAAAACAAAAGACTACAGATTCCGAGGAGCCAATTCCTCCGGGCATATTTCCCGCCCTTTTTCTGATTTGCGATTCTCGCATCACTCGGCCCTCAAGCTCGTTTTTTTTCTCACAGAAAACCCTTTTCTTACTTTTCTCTCAATTTACACCTCTCTATTCTTTATTCTCTCATTTTTTCATCCCTCCCCTGGGTGGTTAATGAGTGAATAGGAAGTCGCGGGTTCACGCCCGATACAGCTAGCTCACAGCTATTCCTTCTGGCGGATGGAGTGCCTTTCCGGCGAGTGCGTTGGCGACGAGGGGAGGGGAAGACGGAAAATCCGACTCAACTGTGCCCCTAGTTCGTTATTTTGACCATTTTTCGTTGTTTTTCTAAAACAGTTTTGATCAAAACGAGAGTTGGATGAGCACACTTGTTCAATTTTTGATTTGAAAATCATGCGAATCAGGCTATGAGTACTGAAAATTCTCCTTTTTGGGTCCAAACGTGGTCCAATTTTGAAAGTGAAACAGTTTTCGAGAAAATAAGTCAACCTCGGTGAAAATTTTCAAAAACTATTTTTGCAAACAATCGCTGCTAGACAAGCACAGAACTTACCCTCGAGACGTGCAATCTCGGATCGGGGACGATGGAAAATTGCCCCTGGCTTAAAAGGGGGATAAGGCAACGGAAAGTTACCCCTGGTTCGGACGGTAACTCGGGGCAACTTATGGCAATGGATGGCAACGGAAAGTTGCCCCTTGTTTGGATGATGCCGCGGCATGTTGTAAGCCAGTCTTTGTTGACGACGATCGGACCCTCAGGCGTGAAATGGGCGAAGACGGTTTGAATCAATATGTGGACACAGTCACCTGGAAGGTGCTGGTGATCTGGACTTCAAGAGGAAGTTAATCACGTAATTCCGGGTTGCTGCAATCGGGACATTGGATTTGAAGGAGACAAAAGCGATCAAAACCAATGACATGGACTGAGACGCTATGAAAGCGTTGGGGGCTGGACTTCAGGATGAAGTTGCCTACGTATCCCAATCATGGGAATCAAGCCTCACGTAGTTCCGGTTAAGGTACACTCGGGTATTTTAACCTTCACTTTTAGGCTCTAATTTTTGCCAAGGCGCCTGTTGCAGGTTTTCAACCTTGCGAGCTATGTTTTTCTTTTCCTTTTCAATTTTTTCTGATTTTTCATTTCTTTTCTTTTTTTGCTTTTTTTTTATTTTTTGTATTTTGTATATTTTTTTTGCTTCTTTTTTCTTTTTCTTCTTTTTCTTTGCTTTTTTTTTTTTTTTTTTGCTCTAACTTTTGCCTGGGTCGCCCTTCAGGGTTTTCGGCCCAGCGAGCCTCTCAAAGGGTAAAAGTGTAGCTAGTCCATGCCAAATGGTTTTGAGATTGAAGCCTCTCTATATCCTGGAGAGTGACTGTTGTGTTGATTTGCAGAAAAGTCCATCACGGCTACTCCATGAGCCTTGCCTGGTGGGATCTGACCTTTTTTTATCTGACTTTGATGCCTCTTGCTCGAGGGCTGCTTCAAATTGGGCCACACGGGCATTACATGGTGGCTGACTGCTTGAATATTCTGAACGGATTCCAGGTTCGGAACAGATAGATTGAACCTTGAGGCTGAGAGCGATCCTAGGCTGCACAATCTCAAGAGCGATTCCACACAGGTCTTCACAGGACTGCGCAAAATATTTTGTTTTTGAAAGTTTTTAAGGAAAGCGACACATCGCCTGCGCTAAAGATAGTGTTGAACCAGTCTGGATCAAGCCAGGGTCCTTCTCAGTACTCACGCTGACAGGCATGATTTCATTCATTAAAAGCTCAACGTGCTTCTCTTTCCCTCAAAATGATCAAAACTTTACAAAACCCGAGGAATTACTTCCTCTTCGTTTTCATCACCGCAGTGTTTGAAAAAGGGTTTTTACGAAAAGCTCAGGTCATTACAACGATGTTTAAGGCACAAGGGAGTAGGTGGTATGTACTGTCGTTCCCTTCACATCCTCTGGCATAACTAACTTAAACAGTAACAAATACTGAAACGTGGTAGCCGCAGCTGTTTCATTCAGATTCCCTGATTGTGACTGGCTCCTCAACTAAGACAGACTCAAAAGGAAAAACAAAAGGATAATTACAAAACGGCGTTCGAGGCAACAACCTTGGAATCACCTGGTATTCTATACAAGAGGGACTGACTCATTACAACAAGACAGACCCTGCAAGAAAAAAGACTGACTCAATACAGAGAGACAGACTCAAGACAAGACAAAAGACTGACCCGATACCCAAGTCAGAATTTACAAAACTGGCATTGGCAGATGCTCAAAAATGCGTGCCAAACACCACATCCAAAATACGTCAAGCACTGCCCGCAGGCGGTTCACTTCCTGATTATATACTCTCAGTATCGGTATCCTCAAAATCCAAGAACTCTGTAGTGACTGACTTGGCCGAGGTAGGCGGAAGGATGACCTTATCATCAATCAAATCTTGCACTTCATGACGAAGGCGGAAACAACTGTCGGTGCTGTGACCGGTCTGCTGGTGGTACGCACAGTACTGAGTGGCATCATGGCCTGCTGGAAGGGGTTTGGGGAGCGGCCTAGGATCGAGGGGTGTAAGATGCCCCTTTTTGGCCAAAATCAGAAGTGCCCTAGACAAAGGCATGTAGAGAGGATGGAAGACCCTGCGCCCTCGGGGCAGGTACTTTGGAACCTGAGCACTCTTGCTAGATGCACTAGCGAACGGGTCAGCAGGTGCGGCTTTGGATTTCTGATTCTTTCTAGATGCAAGGTTGGGAGCGGGAAGAACCGTTTTGGCATGACGGGGCCTATCCCGGTTCTCCGATTGACTGGAACTGCCCTCAGGCGGAGTGGGGAAAGCATCCTCCACAGCTTTTGTCACAACTGCAGATATCTGTTGCTTGTTCATCCCCCCGGCTTTCAAAGCCTCGACTGCCCACAGCAGCTGTTCGATAGGGTCGGCATCTGCCTTCATCTTATCTTTGCTTCTGGCCTCGGCCTGGTTGAGGGTTTGGGTGGATATTGGTGCATCATTGCCCTGGCTGGAGGCCATCTCCGGTTGACTCAGTTCAATCACAATTCGCCCCAACAGCGGGGGCTCCTGAGGCATAAAGCCTCCGGCATATGGTACGGTTGGTGGCGAGACCGACACCCCGTAGGCGAGATCCGTCACGGATCTTTGAAGATCACCTATCATTCCCATTAGTTCAAAAGTAGTAGGCTCGCGAACCTGACACAGTTGAGGGGTCCAGACCGGATGCGCAACCGGCGATCTGGGTGGATGCGGCATATCAACCGTAGTTTCGCTGTGTAGGGTGATTTCCTGATCCAACGCGGCCGCCATGACCACAATCTCTTCTGAATTCTGCGTCATGCTGAGACACTAGCTATCCTGGATCAACTCTCTGATTTTCTGAACTGAAACGGGAAACAAGCAGCATTTCAGCCCCAAACAGATCAAACACGGGTGTAGTCGAGCAACTGCACTCTACTACTGATCACTGTTCCCCAGAATCACTGTTCAAAACTGAACTGACACCCGCAGGCACAACTGTTTCTCAACCATACTGATACTAGTGTCCTCAGGCCTGATGCTCAAACTTTGCAAACTGATATATGCGTTCCCCTGCAGAGATATACTCTAAAAAGCACATAGCAGATAAATGGGAGCCAAAACACCCCTATGTTGGGGTAGGGTTTCCCTGTCCTATTTTATCAGGAGCTAGGGTTTCACTACGCACGCAGCGGTTTCAAACAACCTAATATCGGGTGAGCAACCTGTCCTAGTTTGGAATGGTCACTACGAATTTCGATATGCACTAGGTCGAATGGTCGAAAAGGGTGCCCCGGTAAAACCGGGGTTTGTGTTCCCATACTGGCAGAGCCCGCAACCGGCCAGCCTTACGGACATGCCTTGACAAGACAAGCCTCCGGCAAACCGCTCAGGAATAGCAGATGGCCAACACGGTGTCCTAGGCGCACCAATGCACATGCAATGCAAAGAAACACATATGTGTAGTCAAAACAGGATATCACGAGTTCGAGTCAAGCTCTCTAAACTCCCCAGCAGAGTCGCCAGAAACTGTAGACGTCCGCGGGGGGACCTCGCGCTATAGCTCGGACTCCCCTTTTGTTGTCACGGTTCTAAATCTGAACCAAAGAGTCCAACTCTGGCAAATCGTTTTGAGAAAAACAGATTTTTTTTTGAAAAGTAGTGCCAAACATGGACTGCTTTGCCAGATTACAGAGTTGCCACCTAAATATTTTAAAATGGGAAATTTAGGAAACCCTGACTCGGTGCCGAAGGCCACATGTCCGTCATCACCAAAGTGGTCTTGGCTCGGGAGCTTGGGTACGATCGGGGAAGGTCAGCTATGAGCACCCCCTTTCGCCCGGTTCGAAGACCGGCCCCTACTAACCGTGATATCCGATTTTGAAAACATTACATGCTCTTATTCCAATTATTAGCCTAGAATTATTATGTTGTGCGCGCAGCAAACAAGTATAGACTAGATTGCCTAATTTGGAAATAAACATTGCATATCCGTTGGTTTTGAAAATGCATTGGAATTTGCTACTCGCAAGTAGGCTAAAACACGGATTTCAACGAGTTTTCCCAACTCAGGCAATCCAACCTCCACCCACAGGCATTCAAGCAGTTTATCTCATATAAGCACTTAGCCGCATGGTAACCATACTGTCATGTTAGCATTCACACGCATGTGGTATGCTAAAGCAAAAATACTCACATCGTACTCCGTGCCAAAACAATAAACTAATTAGCAAACATGCATGCCCTAGTTCATGTTAGAGTGTCTAATGCATCGCATACAATCATGTAATTAGGATAGGCTCGGCTAACCCTAAAAATGGCATGTGAAATGCACTTTATTCGATGCACGTATTCAATTTGGAATTGAAAATACAATGCAGTTTGTATGATGTGCCGAGCCCGATGCATGTTTAGACAAATGCATGGATGCACGCATGCATAGCATAAGGTATGCTAAAATAGATGTGCCCTAATCTACCATCATAAGCAGGTAAATAAAATGGTAGAAAGAAATGGGGGTTGGAAGACATACACCCACACACCCACACTTATTACAATTATGCCCTCACTCGGAGGGACCAAAAGAATAATACAAATAATTAACTACGCAAACTAATTAAATATTACAAATTCGCTAAATTAAATAACAAATTAACTAAGTTAATTAAAGCAGTAAATGCCTCGGGAAGAGGGCAAGATGCATCACGCGCCCGGGACCCGCTCGGAATCGCACTGCCATGCATGGTTGCCTCTGTTTTCCCTGCTTTCCTCCTCCGAAGACTGCAAAAACTTCAGGAATACTTCCCTGGACACTGGAGATCACCACCGGCTAGGGTAGAACACCACCGGCTGAAGGATGTGGCTACCGGCACTGAATTCATCCATCGGCTACCAGTAGACTGCCGGTCGGCACTAAACAGTGCCGGTCGGCACAAAATGCCTGCAGAACCTGCAACTCACAGCAGCAGAGGACACAACTTGCATGGCAATGTAATTCAAAGCATGTATGCACCAAACACACTCCTTATCATGTTTTTGACTCAAAGGAAGATGTGCCTCGGTTCTCGGACCACCAATCACGCATTTCCATGCATGACGGCCCAAAGAACCAAGAGTGCAACTTCTATTTCAAATGCATGCAAAGCAAACAAACACATAAGGGTGCCAAACCTCTATCACACTCACTTCAAGAGGCTTAGCATGCATGCCAATATGGTGCAATCCTAGACATGTCAACTAGTATGCAAAATGGGCAATGCAAGCAAGCAAAAACATGCTAGGTGCACAACCTAAGCAAGGAAGCATACGAACTAAGCGAGGGGGTGAACCCAAACATGGATTAGGCAGCTCCAAATAGGCCTAAAACTATTGGCCAAGATGCTAAATCATGAGGGCCAAACACACATGCACACATGTACAAGTTAAGGCACCAACACTTAAGCATAATAAGCAACATTCAAGCACACTTGAAATGAGTTAAACATGGACTACTAGCATGCATATAAAGCTCTGAAAATCATGCAAAACATGATGCCAAATCATGCAACAAAGTAGGCTAAACATGCAACAAATGGCCCAAGTACTTGAGGTTCACCAATGAGGCTTTGAACTACACATAGTACAACCACACATGGCAATACTTAACCAACTAAAAACAGAGTTTTAACACATAAAACTAAGCCTAAAGGACCACCTGGATGGCATCTAGGTGACATGAATTCAAAGGCATGCATTAAAGCCAAAACATGAAGCATTCAACACATGCTTTTAAAGCATTAAAGAGGCATGCAAGGCAATCAAACAAGCATGCTAAATGGACTGAAATGACATGCTAAATGGTTCCAAACCGTTGAAAATAGTGTAAGCAAGGCATACTACACTTTCATGCTCTTAAGGCCAACAAGCCGAATACAAAGAGGCTATATTAAGCATGCTATGGTTGACTCAAACAACATGAGACAGACCTCAAACATGGAAATATGAGCACAAAAACTTCACAAATGCAAGCCTAAAACATGCTAGAAGCTAAGGCATACAACCTCGGCATGTTAGAGGATCAAAAGGCATTACAAGGCAACTATGCTAAGCATGCATAAGGGACCTAAACCAACTTAGAAACATGTTATATCATGGCAATATAAGCATGAAAAACAAACCAAACATGCTCAACACACACTTAAGCACAAGCTCCCGCGAGAAGCCAAATCTTGCCCTTTTCAAGGACATCAAGGAGAGGGGGTGGTCCTCTCCTTCTTGAGACTCTAAGGCATCATCTTCACCACTAAAATCCCTCAAGATTTCAGTGGTGAAGAGATCCTAATACCAAAGTCTCGGATCTCTCACAATATGGCACAAAGAAGGGCCTTTTCAAGGCCTAAGGGTGGTCAAACTTGCTCAAACCACAAAACACTCTTGATAAACAATAAAGAGGCCTAAAAATCAGAACTTTTTTGTATTATAGACTAAGCACAAAAACAGTTCTAAAGCAAGTAGAAACAAGGTACAAAAATGGGGTAAAAAGAGAGTAAATTCTTACCCTTGTAGCCTTCTTCAACAATGGGGATGTGTTGGTTTCCTTGAGCACCAAACCAGCTCCAAAGCTCCAAAACAAACCTCTGGACCCTCAAGAACTCAAGGAAGGTGAAACACTAGGTGTTGGTGAGCAAAAGTATGACACAAACACCTAGTGTACAAAACAAGAGGGAAGAAGAGAGATAGGATGTGTATCTATCCTAACCCTAAAAACCAGAGCTTGGTCTGTCTAAAATGTCTAAAATTTTGTAACCCTAAGCCAAGAAGAGGAGTGGTCCTCTTATAGGCAAGCAAAGCTTGCAAAGCTTACAAGCTAAGCTAACTAAGAGGGTCATCCCTCCATACACGTGTATGGAGGGGAACCAAAACTATACAGCTGTCTGAAAATATCTCATAAAGCAACTGCACAGTGTCCGGCCGGCAAAGAGTGCCATTTTGGCAAAACTTAGTGCCGGTCGGCACAAAAGAGTGCCGGTCGGCACAATAAAGTGCCGATGGAAACACCAGCCAGCCGGTGGCCTCTAGCCAGTGCCGGTGGTGTGTGGGGATGCCTCACAAAGCATTCCCTGCCCTTCCAAGGCAAAACACAAGTGTTTATTGCAAAACCAAACACAAAACGGTCGAGTTCGGAAGTCCTGAGGCAAGGCGCGCGAGCCGAGAACTCCGGGAACTCCAAACGAACGCAAACATGGATAATCACCGAGTGCTCCAATGGTGACGTCCAAGTCTTGAGGACGGTCAAAAATGGGGTGTCTACATTAGGGTGGTCAACATTGGCTTTCAAGTGAGAAAAACGGGCGACGGAGGGCGATGAGGAAATATAACTGGTTGCCGAAACAATTACTGGCCTCCCACCCTTCTACGACCTTCCTAGTGATGAAAATAAGGTCCCTGCCAAAAATGAACTCAAACCGATGCTAAATGAAGGTTCGGGGGCCGAAACGCGTAGCTCGGGGCCCCGAAAACTGACTGTTAGGCACCGGAAGTGGTGTTCAACCATGAAGTTGGTCTCTCGGACCACAGTGTCCCTCAAAAGGAAGTAAATAAGATGTATGCCAAAAACCGGAGCAAACGGAGGTGGTTAGGCGGTCCCGAACCGAGGCACTCGGCCTGACAGCTCCGAAAATCGGGAACCGGGCTCCGAAATGGGAAAAATGGCCTACGACCACGAAACGTAGCCTACGGCCACTGAGAGATGAAATACGAGACCTCTCCTTCCCTTCGGGAAGAGAAAATAGAGAAAACAGGGCCTGGCTCGCAAACTGAGGCAAAGCACAAAAGAGTCCGGAAGTCCGGAGGCAAGGCTCGCAGCCAGGACTCCGCAACCTCAGAACGAGCAAAATATGCAATATCACCGAGCGCTCAATCGGTGATGTCTGAGTCTTAAGGTTGGTCAAAAATGGGGTGTCTACACTGGGATTCTTTTTTCCTAGTTTCTTCAAAGAAGATTTCAGTAGTAAGTTCACTGCTCTCCCATTGTCTATCAGGACACGGTTCAGTTGTATCCCATCGAAGAACGCTTTGACGTACAACGGCTTGACATGTTGTGTCATAGAATTTGAAGGATACTCAAAAGGATATGAGAGGTTAATGCTCACCTCTTCTTCACTCTCGTATTCAGTCTCCATTGGGGTAGCCATCCCAGGATCATCTTGTACCATACTTACTTGCGAGTCTTCACTAGAAACAGGAATAGGATCCATGTCTTGGTCATCTTGGTCCTCATTTCTAGCCTGGAACTCATGGGGCAGTATGTGTACCATATTGACTGATACTGGAGGAAATGAGCCAAATTGGATGGCTGGCTGGCTGTACCTGCTCCCTCTCTTGGCCACCTTCAGTTACTTCAGCAACATTCTCCATGCTGCACTCTGGTACTTCATTGTTAACAGATTCCTTCAAAGGATCTTTCTCGACTGAATTTTCAACCAAAAATGTTTGCTCAGCCATGAAGGCTTCGAACATTTCTTCCTCCATCATTTCTTTCTTCTGGCTTATGCCAATCTCTTCTTCTGTCCCGCTATCACTCTCCATCAGAGCTTTCTCCAATCCTGCTAAGCTACACTTCTCTCTGGCTTTTAGTTCAGAATGAACCTTAGCGAATTGTTCTCTGCTGCAACCCACTTTGCTTTGTAAAGTTGGCTTTGGAGCATGGTCGGACTTTGGAGTTTTCTTTCCTTCTGTCTGGACCAATGAAGAGCTCTCTCCATTTTATTTTATATCGTTCTGGTACTGAGTGTACCTGCGCTGAATTTTTCTCCTTTGTGATCTTGAAATAACTGGGACCATATCTGGTTCTTTTGTCTTTGGGTGTTTAAGCAATGCCCAATTGTTCGAAGCCACCAAAGAAGGCTTGACCATCCTGCCTTGAATTCCAACATCTCTCCGGGCAAGCAGTTCCCTGGGTTTGTTTTGCATTACAAACCAGTCTGGGACTCCAGGTACCCACGAACTTGCTGACTCAGATGTTGAGCTGCTTTTTCCAACCTTCGAGGCCATCTTCGAAGTTGGCTGTGAAGGTAAGTGTTTGGCTCTGACCTCATGTTTTGAACCTAATTCAGACCTTCGATGAAGGTGGCCACTTTCTGTCTTGCGTGAGGCTGGTCTAGGAGGCCAATCCCTGGCCTTGATCCCATGAAATGAGCCTCTCTCCAGTCTTCTTTCAGAATGACTGCTCTCCATTCTATAATAGTTAGGTGGCCTAGATTCATGTAAGGGCCTCTTGCCTTTAGCATGCATTCTGTCTATTGCAGGCTCAACCATTGGTGGTCGCTGCCTATCACTAGCCGGATACGGCCTTTTGTTGTAAGCGTTGGTTGATTTAGGACGTCTCTGAACATCCCTGTAGTATTGCTTCCCATCAATTGGAAGCCCTTTCAACCATTTATAACTCAGTCTGCACCTGGGACACATCCTCTGCATTACAGCTGCTTCCAAGGAATCATCATCCAGTACTTCTTCATCAGAGTGTTCCTTCGGGTGTGAGAAACCTTGTCCAATAGCTGGTAGGTTTTTAGTGTCCTTCTTGGTAGTTGTCTGGTTAGCAATATGCATCTGTATATTGACCTCTTCCAACTCCTGCAGAGATAGATTCTGGAAGTTTGGTACAACCACATTAGCTGTACTTTCTCCAACTTCTGGAAACGGATTACTGTCGATCCCCATGGCCTTCTCTGTTTTGGCTGGGAACTTCAAACTTCCTTTCCGAATTTGTTCTTGGATGCTGTCTCGAAAAAAATGCAGTTTTTAGTCGAGTGAGACCAAGAGTTATGCCGTTTACAATATACGTTTCCCTTAAGTTCATCTGGAGATGGCAGTTTTACTCCTTTTGGTAACTTAAGGAAGTTGGCTGCGAGCAAATGATCAAAAATGTCATCTGCTTTTGTTAAATCGAAAGAGTACTTTCTGTGAAAGTCTTTCTTTTTAAACTGCTGGTCAATTGTTGTATCCTTATGAACTAATGCCTCACAGATCACAGGTTCTTTGCCCACAATCTCCGCTGCATCAATCTCATAATTAGGATCTCTATAATATGTCTTGTATGATGCATTATTTCGATCTTGTTCCTCCTCTAGTAATGCTTCATATCGAGACACCTTATAGGTTAGTTCGACCAAATCTCTGAATTCAGTTGAATCAAACTTCTTTCGAAGCCTGAACTCTAAACCGTTTTGAGCCAATCTTACGAATTCTGGCTCTGGTAGGATGACTCTACATTTATTTCGAGCCCTTTTAAACCTAGCAATAAATTGAGTAGCCTTCTCTTCAGGCATTTGACTCAATCTGGCCAAGTCTGCTATGGAAACCTCTGGCTCCGACTGGAAGAATTGCCAATTTTGAATGGAACTAGGTGAAAGGTTGATGTACCATACAAACGCTCCCTCAGTTAGAGAATTTGGGAATAATCTTAGTTTCATATAGTCATGATTAGTAAATTCACCGCATTGAGCAGCAAACCTAGCAATATGCTCTATTGTTGATTGATTCCCAGTCCCATAGAAAAGGGTAAAATCTGGTATTCTGAACCTCCTTGGGTATTCATGTATCCTGTCTACCCATTCTGGGTATGGCTTTCTATATACAGGAGTCTGGACCCCCCGAGCCATCGGTCCACACATCTCCCTAACAATATCAACAATTTGGTCCCTAGGGACCATATTTTGTACCTGCTGAACCACTACTGGAGGAACAAACACAGGGTTTGGTGGACAAACTTGTGCTTGTGGTCCTCTTGGTCCGTAAGGTGGTACATTTGGAATTGGTTGTCCTTGTGGTACAGGTTGCTGTTGGGGGTATGGGTAACCCCTTTGGGCCTGACCCGCGAAGGGACCAGCGAAGGGTACTGGAACTGGTGTCATGTCTCTGCCACTTGCAGGAAAACCCTCCAACCCCCGGGTATAAATTCAAATAAGGGATTAGTGTACCCCCTTGTGCCAGGTATGGCTTCAAACATGGGATTTGTAACCATTCTTATGCTGGTTTCTTGTACTTGACCAAATCCACCAACTTGTGTGGCTTCATTGTTGAGTACTGAGACATTTTGGCCTGCCACAGGCCTCGAAATGGGTTCATACCAAGACTGAGGCGATGGTCTTTCATGATTCTGATTACTAGTTTGACCATTAGAGTGCCCATTAACTTGCATAGGCTGTTTATTTCTAACCAATCTTTGTTGAGGGACATTTAAAACTTCCTCTGTGTGTCTCGTGTTAGTTGGTTGGTGGTTATTCATTCGATCCAAAAAGGATGTTGCCCACCTTTCCATCGTGTTCATTAATTGTTGTCCCATGGCATCTACTAGGCCATCCCACGGATTTGTTGGCTGAGTAGATGGCACAGTGGATGGTCCAATTCCTTGGTTTCGTCTAACATTATGAACATATGGTTCTTGTCCCGAAGTACTGGTCTGTTGGACCATAGGTTCTGATAACATGGGAGTTTCCATAGGATGGGTTACCACATTATCCTCTGGATTAGGTACTTCTACTTCTCCTTCTACGCCTTCTTCCAGACGTTCATTTTCTCCTTGTCGTCTTCGTCTAGCCATTTTAATTAGTCCCACTGGGCGTGCCAAAAATATATGTTGGCTTTTTGGCTTTCGAAGGGTAATTTTGTAAATGCGAATGTGCCAGCAAGGATCAATCAGTCCTTACAGAAATTATAATTGCCAACCAATTATCAGACGATTGTGTTTTAGTTCTTTCAGCCTCAATGAAGAGGACTTTTACTGGTGGCTTGACTTAGGAGAAATTAAACGAAATGACAATTAAACAAAGAGCAATTGAAGTATTTCATTAAAATGAAAACTTACAATGGTCTGAACTCAGCCTCGTAGAGGTTTACAGCGACAATCTACTTGAATCTACTTGAAACTACTCCTATAAATGAAGTGCAGAGCAGGTATTTAAAGTGCAGGAATGTAAAGACTGGAAATGTAAAAAACTGGAAAGGAAAATATATAAAGTAAGACTGGTTTGTATGATCTGAGTCCGGGGGCTTTTTCTGGAGACCTCCTTGCTATTTATACTCCTTAAGGATGAGCATCGAATTGCACTTCAAACCGTTGAACTGCTCCTCCATGATCACTGATCATGCTGCCTTAGAAGTAGTTCCACTACGCCATTACTTGCAGTTGGGCTTCCCTCCTGTATTCGAATTTGAATGTGAATAACCGTTGAAGCCACGTCACCTTGTATCTCTTTACTGATCCAGTACTACTCAGATCACGTGAGAACCAAATTTCACTGCCACGTGTACGATCAGGATCGAAGACTCGAGTAGTCTCCCTAACTTGCCCTTACTTTGCCACGTGTCAAACTGTAATTGGCTTTTACAAAATATGTAGCCAACAGTGAGCTTTTTTATAAACATCAAATGTTATCTCTCTATTTATTTATTAATGAATATATTAATAAAAAAATAGAATAAAGTAATAAAAAAAATGTTTAAGACTCTTAAAAAGGTTTTTTAAATTTGATCTATAATGAAATGACGTGATAAGTGTCAACTTTTGATTTATCACGTACCCAATTATATAATGCTTAACTTTCTTGTCATATCATTATAGTTTGTGGAAAAATTACTATTAGTTGGTCTTGAGACGTCGCGTTGTCATACCCCACACCAATCATAATTTATCATATCCCAGGTTCTCCAATCACCCAACACAAATTCATGGGCTCCACTTTCTCCACCAATCATAACACCATTAGGGCACCACGTGATGGTATTCCAAAACCAATCAATAACTTCTCAAGTTCGTAAGTCTAAATTATAGATATATAATATTTCTCTAAACTAATTACATGACTCTATAATTGAATGGACACGCTTAAATTATGGACTCCATTGAAAATTTGTATTTGAGTAATGTATGGTGCTGTTTGATAGCATTTATAATTTATTTTTTTTAGTTCATAAAAAATATTAAATATATTTATATTAATTTTTGATTAAAAACGAAAATAAAAATATATTTGGTATACAAGATTTTTAAAAATATATTTTGAAAACAAGTGAAAATAGATGATTACAGGAAGAGGTTGTTGACAATTAAAAATGATAGCCATAGTTGTTAGCTATAGGAGGTGGTTGGTGGTAACTGGAGATAGTTGTTAGCTATAAAAATAGTGGGCAAAAGTGATTGTCGATGGTAAAAAAGTGATGGCCGATTGGTCACCTAAAGGTGATTTTCAACCAAAGCTGGTGACCAAATGTGTTATTGGTGGTAGGAGGTAATGGCTGGAAATGATTGGCAATGAAGTTTATTAATAATGTAGCCTGTAGAGATGAGTAATAGTTGGTTGTTGAAAAAAAAAAAATAGGAGGAAGAGAAAAAATTTTAAAAATAAATAAGTGAAACTATCTTTTTTGTGTGTTTAGTAAATTACTATTTATAACTTTTTAAAACCAAAACAAAACAAGTTTTGTTTATAATTATTAAAAATTCTATAAAAATAAATAAAAAATTATTGATATAAACGTTACCAAATATTTAGGGGTGGTTTTGGATGATCTAAATAAGTGTATTTTTTGACTTTTTATGAAATATGGGTTGGGTATGAGTTGGGTTTGAAATGATGTGGTAAAGAGGTAATGTGATTTAAATAAGATGATGTGACTTAAATAGGATAGTGACTTTTTAATTTTTTTAGTATATGCCAAACAAGGCTTTACTTATAATTGTTTTTGTTAATTGATGTGACAGTTGTTATATTATTATATTAGTGCTTAAAGAAATGGGATAATGTTAGGAGTATTAAATTTTCTACTAAACAAATAATCAAATGTTTCACATGGGTGTGGGTTCGCAATTTTGTGGACCCCACACCCATGTAAGACATTTGGTCATTTGTTTGGTAGAAAATTTAAGACCTATAGTATTTTCCTAAAAAATGGCTTTTTAAAAAAATTTATATACAATTCATTATTAGAAGCACACGAGAGCCCCATTTTTTAAGGGTCTATTTGGTAATGTTACCCAAAAGATAACCTAAGAGGGGGGTGAATTAGGTTTTTACAATTAAAATTAATAATACCCTAATAAAAATTATGACTAGCACAATAGATAAATATAATTAATGAAATAAAAATAATTAAAACAAGTGTCTTAACAATTATGTTAGTTAATGATTTTAGCACAGTAAAAATGTGAAATATAGTTATGGCAATTTAAAATAAAGTAAAGAGATAAGGGAGAGAGAGGCAAACAAATTTATAGTGGTTTGACTTTAACTCCGCCTACGTCCACTCCTCAAGCTGCACTTGAGATTTTTCACTATTTTCTACCTTCACAGGGGTGCTAGCAACCTCTTTAGAAATGGAGCAATCCTCCACAGATTTTACACAGACTTCACAAGTCCAAACCCTTGCAAATCTTAGGTGATTCACAATCACTCTCAAGATTTTAAGAACACAGTATTTGCAACACTTTTACAAGATAAAATGGTATTTTTGCTTTCAAAGAAAGCTTACAATAAATATCTCTCAAAGATAGATATATAAAATGAAGTTTTGATTTTTCTGTAAATCTCACACAGAAAAGATGAGCTTAATGCTATAAGGCTCAGTATATAATTTCTAAGAATAGATGTGAGTGATTATAGATCAAAGAATATTTTTAGGTTTTTTTTGTAACTTGTTTACATTAGAGGCTTTGGTATATATAATGAAACTTATAGCCGTTGTATTCATTTGAATTTATAGCCGTTTATAGCCGTTGTATTCATTTGAATTTATAGCCGTTGTATTCATTTGAATTTATAGCCGTTTATAACTATTGTACTTCCATCATTACCAATTTAAATATCTTCCACTCCATCATTACAAATTTGAATATCTTCCACTTGAACCTTTTGGCCTTTTGAACCTTTTGGCCTTTTGAACCTTTATAGCCGTTGTACTTCCATCATTACTAATTTGAATATCTTCCACTTGAACCTTTTGAACATTTTGGCCTGCTGCTGTGCTACGCTGTTTGAACCTTTGTTTTGGGCTGTTTGAACTCCTGATTTAATCAAATATTAAATACATTCTAACAACATTTAGGATAAAGATTTAGGTGAAAAATAATGGGACAAAATAAATTTTGATTCTATTTTTCTCTTTCAAATAAATCATCAAAATAAATTTTAATTAAAATATAATCAAATAAATCATCAAAATAAATTTTGGATTCTATTTTTCTCTTTCAAATAAATTAAAACATAATTAAATAAATCATCAAAATAAATAAGTCTAACAATCTCCCACTTTTTTATGATGGCACACAATGATGTTTAATTTGATTTGGGAGTAACAAGGGTTCTCCCTTAAGTCATGCTCCCTGAATTCATTTCTAAATACATAAGTTAGCACATGTGTAATAAATAAGTTTTAATCAATAACATGATATAAGATTAAGAGATCAAATTATAACATCAGATTAGTTTGAAAATAAGACCATAATACATAACATCATATAATTTTCTCCCCCTGTGACATGATCAAAAGGAAATTATAGCTCAAAATTTAGAGGAGGAGGAGGAAAATGATAGTGATAAATGGCATCAAAAAATAGATAATCAAAACAAATATATACATATATATATAGATATAGGATTCGCCCACGTCTCTTTTTTGTTCGTCGAAAATCGCGTCGGACATCCTCCTCGCTTTTGCGTCAGTCGACCGACAAAAGCGAGACGGATCAATCAGTCAATCAGCTGCGTCAGCTCTCTCTCCTTCTTGTCGTCTTCTCTTCCGTCTTCTTTTTAATCACTCTCTTCGCCTTCTTCTTCCTCATTCGCTTCGTGAGAGAGATAGAACAGAGAGACTGAGTAGAGTAGAAAGGTTGCCAAAAACTACTCTCCTTTCGATTTCATCTCTCTCTCCTACTACATGGCCTCGTCTCGTCCCCTTACTCTCTTTCCGGACCTGAATGATCCCGGAAGCACTGTTGGGCCGAGTGCCCCGGCTCCCACTCTTCCTAACCTTCCTATGATGTCGATTGAGCAAATAATGGCAGCTCAATTAGACATTGAAGCCAATCATTTCACTCTGACGTCCTGTATGGAGACGGTGACTGCAGTCACAAAATTGGCTCACCGATTGCAGAACAGGACGAGTGAGCTCCATCAGGTCAACGTCTAACTCTCTCTACTTCAGTGCATGTACAAGGATGCGCGAGCCGAAATAGGCGCACTGAAGGCCGAAAATAAAGAGTTTAAATGGAAAACCACCTCCATGGCCCGATTTGGAGCAACGTCGTTCTTGGCCTTTGATAGTCAGCGGGGAGTCATTGCTCTCGACGAAAGCACGGGGGCAAGGGCATCAAGAGTCACCCAAGGTGATAAAAAAAAGAAGAAAACGGTGGAAGAGGCAAGTAAGTGAGGTCGGCGTATGACCGGAAAAAAATGAAGGGTTGTTTCTTTTTTTTTGTATTTTTGTATTTTTTTTTTTTTTTGAAATATGTTTAGTTTGATCAGCGTATGGCCGTAAAAAAAAATGAAGGGTGTTTTTTCCTTTTTTTTTTTTTTTGTAAATAGTTGTAGTTTGATTTGTTTTTGTTTTTATGTTTAAATACTGAAAAATGAAATTAAAAAGCAGAAAAAAAAAATAAGAAAATTAAGCCTAAACAAAAAATAATAATGAAAAAAATAAAAATAAAAGAAATGAAGCCTAATAGCAAAATAAAAAAATAAAAATAAAGTAAAATAAAATAAAATAATACTAGCAGAAATTAAACTTAATGGGACGTTGGTGTTGCTGGAATGGTAATGCAAATAAAATACCATGAGGGTTTAAAAAAATCAATGTATGCAAAGCTAATTTTACCTCAAGATGCAGAACCCAAAAAAAATTACACAGTTTAAAACTAATGAAGTTTAAATTCTTCCCCTTGTTTCATTTGGCAAAATCAATAGGAGATATGAACAATGAAGTTCATAACTGAAATTTTCTCCTCAATAATATCAAATAAGATGCCAAATGTTACCAATAAGGATACCAAAATGATACCAACATGCAATCTACCAAAGATACCAATATGAAATCTAGAAGATTTAACAATCATAGCTCAAGTATTATGTAGAATACCAAATATTACTCATAATAGGTTAAACACAATATAATCTCATGGAGCTAATGTAAATCCAAAAAAATGAAGCATGTTCAAGGTATAGCAATTCATATGCCAAGAAAAATCATGAATCTCAATATATAACACACATTTTAAGCATAGGCATGATTTTTAGGCAAGAGCTGTCACGACCCCAACCCGCCCCTAGAAGGTCGGCGCCGAGATGGCCAGTAACCCGAGGTTACCAAAGGCCTATTACGAGAATTCACACACAAACAGAGTGTACATATGGGGCTTACAAATGCGGAAGCAATAAATAAAACTAAGTAATCCATAAGAGCAGTGCTTAAGTTAAAATGAAATGACATACATCTCATAAAGGCTTCAGTACAACAAGATAGAGTACAAAGATTACATCTTGACCAAAAGGCTTCTCAGCCATCAAATACAAAATACAATGAAGTAACTAAGAAGCATGATCTTCAAGACGTCGCAAACATGAGTCCAAAACACACTAGCAAAATACTTCAGCAAAACACCTCGGCTAAACACCTCGGCAAAACATACTTAGGCGTCATCGCCGCCCTGCTCATCACCTACATATATATATAGAGAGGGTGAGCTTGGATACTCAGTGAATGGCATAAGTAATAAAGGGTTTACATGAACGATATCCGAGATCTTTTAACAAAACAGTACAAGGCATAAATCAAGTTCTTATATCAAATCTTTCAAGCTTCATCAATCAAGTCTTTCAAGTTCCAAGGGATGACATCAAGAGTTGTGCTACAAATGCTTATAGTCCCCTAGCACGTACGGACTTTCAAGAGTTGTGCTACAAGTGCTTATAGTCCCCTAGCACGTACGGACTTTCAAGAGTTGTGCTACAAGTGCTTATAGTCCCCTAGCACGTACGGACTTTCAAGAGTTGTGCTACAAGTGCTTATAGTCCCCTAGCACGTACGGACTTTCAAGAGTGTGCTGCAAATGCTTAGAGTCCTCCAGCACGTAAGGACTTTCCAAGGTTGTCATCAAAACAAGATATAATACTTGACGTACAAAATATGGGTAATCATTCATGCTTGCAAATACTTTTCAAAACAAGGCAAGGCAAGACTTCTATCAAAAACACTTAAACATAGCTTTATTAAAATGCCACTCACCTAGTTCTTCGGACGTCGGGGTCAAGGCAAGTCCAAGTCCTACAATCACATAACAAGTCTATTGAATGCACTCTCAAACAAGCTCCATATGCATGCAAATGACCTCGGCAGTCGCTCAAGCTAAGTCAAAACATATCAAACACTGCTTCTTACTTTGGGAAAACATGCTGGGCACCATCCAGGTCTTGGCCGAGGTTCCACACTCTCTCGCCGAGGTGTGGTCCCGAGGGCCACATTCAAGGATAAAGGAAGCCGGGGAAAACCTGGGTTTCCCTCTGCTCAAGAACATGAACAAGATGAATGCAAAGATCATAACTTACATTTATAAAGTCTGAGATTTCGTGCCATGAGTTTGAAAACATGGACCTGGGTACCCATACTAGAAGACCTTGGTAAAACAAACACAAAAGCATGGATTTCAATGCAAGCTTTCGGATCAAATCAAGGCTTTTCCTCAAGAACACATAAATGTCTTATTTTCTTTCTAAAACCGACTTTAAATCTATGCATGGCACACAAAACAAACTCAATCATGCAATGCAGCTAGACAAACAATAAGAGTAATCAAAGGAGAGCAAGAATCTAACCTCAAAACTCAAATCCAACGGTTTGATCTTCAAGGATCAAGCTCGAACTCCACTTCTCTCTCTAAACTCCCTTTCCTAGAGCTTCTCTCTCTAAGACAAAGATTTGAGACCAAATGATGTGTTTCTAAGTCTGTCGGCTGCTTTATCCTGCAGGTCGGACACGTGGCAGCAGGTGGTTGGCTCTATTCAAAAAGGTGACTGATTGAAGGGACAAGACTCTGACAAAGCGTATCTAACAAGTTTCCCAGTGAAACACTCCGGCGGGTAATGACATCGGCTATCAACAAGACTTCGGCAAGAAATAACATCGGTCAAAGGTAGGACTTCGGCTACAGGGTAACAAGGACATTGGCTAGGGAGGACGACAATCGACTAAGCTGTGCCACACCTTGGCCAGGGTGTGCCACATCTCGGCCTATGTCATACCATCCCGGGAACAAGGTCACTAATGTAACATACCTCGGCTAAGCAGTAACATCTCGGCTAGAGTGCCGGGGTGAAGGTGAAGGTCAATCAAGTGGTTCCAACATGATTCTAAGCACAAGGGTTCAAAGGTGAACTAGTCCCAAGGTTACCTCGGCTACACGCACGTAATCAGTAAGGAACATAACACTCAAGTATCGCTTATGCAAGACAAGTCAAAGATGCAAGGCAAGTCAAGATTCAAGATGCAAACTTAACAAAGCAAAATCATATAAAATGCATATGAGTATGGCTAAGACAGTGGGAGGGTTATTACAAGAGCATCATCAAAGAGTATACATTGCAAATCATATGAAGCATAATCAATCTTTTTCATATCAAAGTAATAACAGTATTTGCTCAAAGGAAATAAGATAGAATTTTTATCTCAAAAGCTTAAGAGAGTATATGAGGCATACGTTAGGTTCAAGAGATGGAAGCTTTTCAATCTTCAATTTTCTTTCATGAGGAGTTTTTCTCAACAGGGTTTAACAAGTATGTTAGCAAAATGAATTCTCCCCCTAAGTTGGTACTACCCTTTTCTAATGTGATTTGTGTAAATATAGCATTCATAGAACAAACACTATTACTCAATAAAAATACAATACAAATCACTTCTTATCACAAACTCAAAAAGTGAAAAATAATTCAATGATCAAACAAGAGTTTGGAATGTTATTTTTCAGAATTTTCAAGTTGTAGCACATAGCATAATATGCATAAGAAAATAGTCTTATACTTTTTGTTTTATTAAAAAATGATGCAACAATCTCATTTAATCACATAATATTATCAAGAGGCATTTTCATCAATTCAATCTACATACTCAAGTGTGATAAAATATTTTACTTAATGTGGAACACAACATGAATGTTATAAACAATTAATTCAACAATTTATCAATCAAAAGCATTTCATGAGATGTATGCCAATATAATCCATATTCAAAAGATATTCAATAAGATAGATGCAATGTCTCTACAAACGTATGATACTTCTTTTCATTTATATATTGTTGATGGATCATAATCAACAAATTTCATAACTCATTCAAATATTCCAATGTAAAAGCATATAAGCATGAAATTTTCATATTGAGCATATTCTTGAGATCATAAATGTACAATTCAAAATATAGATAGTATACATCTCAAAACCATGATATGACATCAAAATTGATTCTACAAAGATATGACTCAAAAAGGAATTAACATAGGGTTAATTACACTAATAGTCCCTATAGTTTGGGACTTGTGTCACTTTGGTCCCTGCCTTTTCAATTGTGACACATTTGACCCTGAAGTTTGAATCTTGTTCCAAATAAGGACAATTGAAAATATTATTAGATTTTTCAAGGGTAAAATCGTCAATTTGATAAAATATAAACTAATTTGACAAAAATAAATGTCAAAAAAATATTTTTAATATTTTTAAAATTATTTTTATCCACCAATGATAAAATTATTTAAAATTAATAAAAATTACATGATTAAGTTTTTAAAATTAATTTTACATGATCATCATCCAAACACATAATAAAAATTAATTTGGTAAAAAAAAATAAATAAATGTCTAAAAGATTTATCAATTTTACATAATTTTATTTTTAGTAGGCAGAAATAATTTTTAAAAATTCAAAAATATTTGCTTGACATTTATTTTTGTCAAATTAGTTTATATTTTATCAAATTGACAATTTTACCCTTGAAAAATCTAATTATATATTCAATTGTCCTTATTTGAAACAAGATTCAAAATTCAGGGTCAAATGTGTCACAATTGAAAAGTCAGGGACCAAAGTGACACAAGCCCCAAACTATAAGGACTATTTGTGTAATTTGCCCATTAACATATTAGTAATAAGAAAGCCTTTTTCATTTTGAATTCTACGACAGAGTTTTGTGAAATAAGAAAATGTTTCATCTTTGTGTGCTAAAAACATAACCCATGTAAATCTTGAATAATCATCAACAATAACAAGATAATAACGTTTATCACCTAGACTAGATGTCCTTGAGGGACCAAATAAATCCATATGTAATAGTTGTAAAGGTCTAGTTGTGGAAATATGAGATTTTGATTTAAATGATATTTTAGTTTGTTTTCCGTGTTGACAAGCACTACAAAGATGATCTTTTTCAAATTTAATTTTTAGAAGTCCAATGACCAAATCCTTTATCAAAAGTTTAGCAATTAAATCCATATGAACATGACCAAGTCTTTTATGCCATAATCAATTATTTTTATTATTAACATATAAACATTTAACATCACTAGCATAGAGATCATTAAGATGAAAAACATAAACATTATCATGACGATTACCAACGAATAAAGCTTTATAATCATTTGTACTTTCAATTGTGCAATGTGATTTATCAAAAATAACTCGATTACCTTTATCAAATAATTGACTAATACTAAGTAGGTTATGCTTAAGTCCATCAACAAGTAAAACATTTTCAATAGAAAGGTTAGAAGAAATATCGATGCTACCAATACCGATGATTTTTCCTTTCTTGTTGTCTCTAAAAATAACAAGGCCTCCATCTTTGGATGATAGTGTAGTAAAGAAGGATTTATCTCCGGTCATGTGTCTGGAACATCCACTATCAAGGTACCACTTAACTTCTTTAGCTTTGGACTTAAGGAAAACCTAATATTGAGTAGAGTCTTTATCTTCAAGAGTCATGAGACACAAGTTGGCTACTTCATTTTCAATTTCATCACTTGAGCTTTCATCTTCACTTTCTCCTCAAGCTGCTACCATGGCTTTCTTGTTTCTTTTGTAGTCTTTGTTATACTCCTTTTTGAAAGGTCTTCTTTCTTCATAATTGTTTTTCTTGAAGTGCTTTTTGAGATTTCTACTAAACATGGCATAGCTTTCATCCTCACTAGAGTTTTCATGTTCTTCTTCATTTGATGATGCTTTGAATGCAATTCCACTTTTCTTTTTGTCTTCAACATCCTCAAGTCCTTTCATGGTGATCTCATGAATCATAAGGGAACCCATAAGCTCATCCAATCCAAGTGTGGAGAGATCTTTGACTTCTATAATGGCGGTGATCTTTGCTTCCCAATTCTTTGGTAGACACCTAAGAATTTTTTTTACCAATTCACTGTTAGTATAAATTTTGCCAAGAGATTTCAAAGAGTTTACAATTTCAGTAAATCTAGTAAACATACTTGAAATAGATTCATCAGAGTTCATTTTAAACAATTCATAACTATGAACAAGCATAACAATACGAGATTCCTTCACTTGGTTTGTACCTTACCTCAAGTTTGTCCCAAATATCTTTTGTCGAATCACAACTTGAAATTCTATTATACTCCTTAGAGTCTAATCCACAAATAAGGGTGAGTTTGGCTTTAGCATTGGCTTGCAATAATTTATTATCTCTCTCATCACATTCATCTTCAGTTTTAGATACACTAATATTGTTTACTAATTTGGTAGGAATTTTTAGACTTTTGATGACAATAATCCACATGGCATAATCAGCAGCTTGTAGGTATAGGGTAATCTTATCCTTCCAATGACTATAGTTGTTTTCGTCAAACAATGGTGGCCTATTTGTGGCTTGTCCTTCAGCTAAGATTGCCATGGATCGAAACTCCTAGATGGTTAAATCTAAAACAAGAGTTTAGGCTCTGATACCAATTGTTACCCAAAAGACAACCTAAAAGGGGGGTGAATTAGGTTTTTACAATTAAAATTAATAATACCCTAATAAAAATTATGACTAGCACAATAGATAAATATAATTAATGAAATAAAAATAATCAAAACAATTGTCTTAACAACTATGTCAGTTAATGATTTTAGCACAGTAAAAATGTGAAATTAGCTATGGCAATTTAAAATAAAATAAAGAGATAAGGAAGAGAGAGGTAAACAAATTTATAGTGGTTCGGCTTCAACTCGGCCTACGTCCACTCCTCAAGCTTCACTTGAGATTTTTCACTATCTTCTACTTTCATAGGGATGCTAGGAACCTCTTTACAAATAGAGCAATCCTCCACAGATTTTACACAGACTTCACAAGTCCAAACCCTTGCAAATCTTAGGTGATTCACAATCACTCTTAAGATTTCAAAAACATAGTGTTTGCAACTTTTTTACAAGATAAAATGGTACTTTTGCTTTCAAAGAAAGCTTACAATAAATATCTCTCAAAGATAGATATATAAAATGAAATTTTGATTTTTCTGTAAATCTCACATATGAAAGATGAGCTTAATGCTATAAGACTCAGTATATAATTTCTGAGAATAGATGTGAGTGATTATAGATTAAAGAATATTTTCAGATTTTTTTTGTAACTTGTTTACATTAGAAGCTTTGGTATATATAATGAAACTTATAGCCGTTGTATTCACTTGAATTTATAATCGTTTATAGCCATTGTATTCATTTGAATTTATAGTCGTTTATAGCCGTTGTACTTCCATCATTACCAATTTGAATATCTTCCACTCCATAATTACAGATTTGAATATCTTCCACTTGAACCTTTTGAACCTTTTGGCCTTTTGAACCTTTATAGCCGTTTATAGCCGTTATACTTCCATCATTATTAATTTGAATATCTTCCACTTGAACCTTTTGGCCTTTTGAACCTTTATAGCTGTTGTACTTCCATCATTATTAATTTGAATATCTTCTACTTGAACCTTTTGGCTTGCTGCTGTGTTAAGCTATTTAAACCTTTGTTTTGGGCTGTTTGAACTCCTGATTTAATTAAATATTAAATACATTCTAACAACATTTAGGATAAAAGTTTAGGTGAGAAATAATGAGACAAAATAAATTTTGATTCTATTTTTCTCTTTCAAATAAATCATCAAAATAAATTTTGGATTCTATTTTTCTCTTTCAAATAAATTAAAACATAATTAAATAAATCATCAAAATAAACAAGTCTAACAAGTAACCATTCCGTTTTTAGTTTTCAGTTTATATTTACAAAAATTTTAAAAACTGTCATAAAAACTTGTTTGATAAATTTTTTGGTTTATAAATGGTTGTCTCAGTTTATGAATTTGAAGAAAAAACGTAAACTCAAAAAATGAGTTTACGTTTTCAAAAAAAATTTTCAATTATTTTTTTGCAGTTAATTTTTTTTTCAATTAATTTTTTTTAAATAATTTTTTTTCAATTAATTTTGTTTTTCAAATATTTTTTTCCCAATTAAATTTTTTTCAAATATTTTTTTAATTAATTTTTTTTCAAATAATTTTTTTTTCAAATAATTTTTTTTCCAATTATTTTTTCCAAATTTTTTTTCCCAATTAAATTTTTTTCAATTATTTTTTAATTAATTTTTTTCATTTTTAAATAATTTTTTTCCAATTAAATTTTTTTGCAATTATTATTTTTTAATTATAATGTGTGTGATCTCATTGTCATAATAATAAAAATAAATATAAATATTTAAGCCTGAGCAAATATATTTTTTAGTTTGTTTTTAAAAAAATTTAAACATTTTGTTCAAACCAAAAGCGTTTGTAATTTATGTTTTTCTAAAAATAAAGAAAAAGCAATTTATAAAATTTTTGTAAACATAAATAAAAAACGTAAACGTTACCAAACGCTACCTAAACTTTTAGATCAACAGGTTTAAATTTAAATCTTTTTGAATTAAAAGAACATTAATATTTTTAAAAGGATATTTATTTGTTTAAAACTTACTTACTTATCCAAATATTACTTATTTATGCACTTGTTATCTGTCTATTCAATTATCTATCCAAATGTCAATTCTTTATAGGCTTATATCACTTATCTATTCATCTTTGTGTTCACTCATCTTCATGAATCGCCAACTATCATTGCCTGCTGGCTACTAGTGATTTTTCGACGATTTTTCAAACTCATGTTGTTGTATAACCAAATTTAAAAATAAAATAAAATCAAATAACAAATAAAAATCAAATCAAATAACATGTGATAATAGTTGACTTTTCATCAATTTATGTACTTATCTTTGTAATAAAAAACGAAATCAATACTAATGTACCCATAATTTATAAGCCCTAAAATATATACGTTGGTAAACCATACTGCAATGTGAAATGAAGGACATAAGAATAAGAGATGAAGGGCAAATCTGCAAATTGAGCTTTGAATAGAAGGAGATTAATCAAATTCTTGGTGGACGACATAGCTCTCGTGTGGCTGTGGTGTTAGTTTTCTTGCTAGAACCGTAAAATCGAATCAAAAGGTATATACCCAACTCACTGATCTCCCTTTTTCTTCCATTTCCATTTCCTTGGTGTGATTTGATTTGCATCATATGTTTTTTCTATGAGAAAACTTGTCATTGTTTGTGTATTTTGTTAAATTGGTTTACTTGTTGAGTATGTTTTTCCTATGCTAATTCATGGAATGAAATGAACCGTCCAAAGTGACCAAATGTTTGGGATTTGGGCATTTCTGGATACCGGAATAACTTGTAATTTGGGGGCTAGATGTATATATACATATATACTAGTGGTAGTGCAAATGCTATGCGATTATAATTTTAAATTTAAGTTTTTGGACAGATGAATGAGGTAAATTGATTTGCAATTTTGGGCAGTTTGATGAATGAAAAAAACCATTTAGTAGTTATTGAATGTGGCAATTATTAGATGTGAAGGGCATTCTTTTTTCTTTTTCTTTTTTTCTAAAAAAAAGTGACAATGTTCACACAGAGACGTGTTTCTATGAAGATAGAATTCCTCATATTGCTATAATTGCTAGTAATGTTTCTTATGAACTGGGATATTTTCTTCTAGCATTTACTTATGATTACAAGATTTGAGACTGGGTGTTATTTGATTGGTGAAAATTCAAATATTGTATTGGAAATCTTGGTAGTGATTGGAGGTCAATGTCATGACATTAGGTGACCTACCTGAATCTTTTTTCTCTGTTATACTCTATCAAGGGCCATATGCTCACTTAAATTTAGTAAATTTTGATCGTTATTTACTACACTATCCCATGTCAACGTAGGTCTTTCCCTTCTCCCTAGTGTTTCCATTAACTGTGATCCTATCAAACATCCTCGTTGTTGCCTCTATTGGTTTTCATTATACACGACAAAACCATTATAATTTGTTCCCTCTCAACTTATGTTCAGTTGGTGCTACTTTTATCATTTCACAAACAAATTTATTTCTGATTCTACCTTTCATGGTCTTACCACACATTCACCTCAACATTTTCGTCTCAGTTACATTCATTTTACTTATGTGTTATTTCTTAGTTTGTTAACATTTGTCTCATGATGCATTGCTGACCTTATAACTGCTCTATAATTTTTTTTTCCAATTATGTTGGTATACGTCGATCACATAATATGACAGAAGTATTCCTCTACTCTAACCAACCCACTTTAGTTTATGGGCCACATCATCTCCAATCTTTCAATCCTTATTAATAATTGAATCTAGATAATGAAATTGTTCACTCTTAAATATCTCTTGGTTTTTAATTTTCACTTTTCCTCATTATTAGAAATCAAAGATAATAAATTATCTCAAAAGTGTTAATTTCTTAGCCAGCTCAACTGTAAAAAATTTCATTGTTCTATTGTTTGTTGTCAAATGTTCTAATTTTTATTTTTATTTTTGTTTTGCATAGTTTGTTCTTATACTTATTTTTGTTACCTTGCTGGCTTAGCCACTTACATATTTCGTGCCCTATTGTTTCTTGTAGTTTGTTATCTATTTTCCTAAGATTGCACTAGAAACTGTAAGATTTCTTTACGGGGTAAAAAGACAAAACAAGCAGACCTAAACATACGAATGAGGGAGTAATTGGAAAATTGAGAAAACAGAGCCTCGTAAGGAGATCGACCAGAGAGAAGGAGAGTAGGCATACAGTTGAGAAGAAAAGCAGCAATAAAAACTGCTTCACCCCAAGATGAGAGGCAGAGAGAAGGAGAAACCTAATTGTCTCAATGAGATAACGGTATTTACGCTTAGGTTGACCATTTTGGACAGGTGTATCAGTACAAGAAGTTTGGTGAATGGTACCCAAATTGGCCAAATATTCACAGAACTTAGTTTTAAAATATTCTCCACCCAAGTCAGACTGTAACAATTTAATAGTAGACCCAAACTGTAGTGACCATAAACTGAAAAGTACAGTATATCTGGTAGAAGGCAGACTTATGAGTCATAAGGTAAATCTGAGTGTAACAGGTGCAGTCATCAACAAATAAAATATAGTATGCAGGACCCCCTTTAGTAAGAATAGGAAAAGGACCCCAGACATCATTATGAACTAAAGAAAACGGTGTATCAAATATAGAAGTACTTTTACGAAAATGTAAGACTGTCATTTTGGCAAGTTTACACCCTGACACTTGGTAAGTTGAGTAGGAGAAACTTTACCCAATATACTTGACTAAGCTAAAGACTGTAAACGGTCAGCAAACAAATGCTCTATTCTGGAATGCTACAAATAGAAAGGACTTGATAGAGAATCTAATTGAAAAAAGAAAAGACAGTTGAAAAGGTAGTCATAGGCAGATGTAGGCTCTCCACCACATAGAGGTCTTCAACTTTATGGCCAGTCCCAATCTACTGCTTGGACATCCGATCCTGCATAGAACAGATAGAAGAAGAAAAGATAACATTAAAATTGGAGGCATTAAGCTGACTGATAGATAATAAATTGACAGATAACTGAGGAACATATAAGACAGATGGAATAGAGACATCATACATAGCAGACGATGACCCAACATATATAACAAACATACCAAACCCGTTAGTAACATTAACAGTGATAGGAAATGGAGGGGGAGTACAATTTTGAAGTAAGGAGAGATAGGCAGTCATATGATGAGAGGAACCAGAGTAAAAAATCTAGATAGACGAAGAGATACCTGAAGAAGACCCAAGCAAATTTGAATAAATAGAGAAAACAATAAAGGGAATGGATGAGAGGTAGACAATATATGTTGAAGCTGACCAATCTGAGCACTTAAGGAAGTCAAGTCAGAATTAAGAGCCGAAACATAGGAATGGCAACGGGGCGGGGCCGGGGATCGCACTCCCCGTCCCCGATCCCCGAAGCTACAAAACTCCCCGTCCCCGTCCCCGTCCCCGATCCCCGACGGGGAACTCATCAGGCCCCCCACCCCCGCCCCCAACGGGGATCGGGTTTCCCCGACCCCGGAAAATGCCCGTAGCTCCCTCTCTCTCTGTTTAGCTCTCTCTCAATAATAAATCATCAAGATCATTTTCATCAACAACATCATCAACGGCAACATCATCAACCACAAAAAAAATAATAATAATAATAATAATATGAAGTCAAACAAATTACACACACAGTGACAAACACACATACATGTATATACATAAATGGTGGTGTGGAGGAGATGGGATCTACTCAGATCTGCCCAGATCTGTCGTGGTGGGAACCGAAGCCGGAGTAGGAGATGACGCCAGGTGTGCGTACTGCTGCGGAGGAGATCGCACTCCCCGTCTCCACTGGGGAGAGGAGATCGCGCCGTCGCCACTGGAGAGATGAGTCGCACTCGCCATCACCACTGGAGAGAAGAGAGAGTGAGAGAAGAGGAGAGAGAGAGAGTGTAAAAGAGTTAGACCATCCTACATAAGTGCAATATATATATATAATATAAATCGGGGCTACATAAGAGAGAGAGTGTAATATTATATATATATATATATAATATAATATATAAAGAGAGTAGAGCTGCTGTCTTCAACCAAACCAAACCCCAAACATATATATATATATAATATAAATCGGGGCTAACCGGGGCGGGGGCGGGCCGGGGATGAAATATATATCACCGTCCCCGGCCCGAATGTTACCGGGGATTTATTTTTGAATACCATCCCCGGCCCGTCGGAAGTATTTTTCGGGAAAAAACCATTCTTATCGGGGACGGGGGGTCGGGTCCCCGTCGGGCCAGTTTCAAATTGCCATCCCTACCGAAACATGAGCAATACAAGTAGTGAGAGGTCGAAAAGTACTCTGAAGAGGAGCACGGACTGAGTCTGAGACTGCTGAGAAGACGAGGCAGGCAGACGTCCCTTCTTGGGATAGTGATATTTCCAATGGCTTCTCTGATGGCAGTAAGTACACTCATCTGAAGCCAGTAGCCTATTTTTGGGCCTAGCCATTTTATCATCCATCATTGTAATGAACTAGCAAGAACAATAGAAAAGATCCAAACAAAGGAGAGCCAATACGCAAATAAGGATATCCACTAGGGTCAAAGAATAATAAGCACTAAATTACCAAGTGAATAACCTCAGATAAGGAACCAGATGATAATACCTCATGTGGGTCAAATATCCAAACCCAGTTCAGAAAGACGATCTTTGCGATGTGAAGCTGAGCCAGAGAGACGATAATGAATCAAAGCGAGAGAGTGACCAACCAGACGAAGCCCTCACACACAGTCATGATCCACGACTTACAATCCATGAACCAGAGAGGGTTACGGTGCAGCAAAGACCACCTACGAATCAGCGTCACGAATTAGATAACCAGATGGGTCGATTGAATGAAACGGACGAGTCAACTCAAACAGATGGGTTGACTTAGATTGACTTAGATGACCAAATGGGTCGACTCAAACAGATGACCAAACAAGCCAAACCCAATCTCAATTCAGACCAACAAGAGTACCACAATCTGTGGATTGCGATTCGAACTCAGATGGGTCATACGAATCTAGAAAGCTGAACCAGAGAAGAATCGACAATGGCTGCTAGGGTTTTGAACATAGCTTTGATACCATGTAAGATTTCTAAATGACTTCTGTATATTCAATTGTGTTTCTAATACAAGAGTACATCGGTTTATATAACAAACTAACCCTAAGATTGAAAAGGAAACTAGAATAATTACTCAATCCCTAACATTCCCTAAAATATACAAAAAAAATATGTACTACCATATATACATAAAACCTAATATTTTCACAATGGATTTAAGTTTGGATGTGGATTCAAATCAAAGGATTTAAATCTAAAATGCTAAGAATTAGTAGATGCATTTGGGAACATACACACACACACAAACAAAACATACAATATGTACATACATATAGATAACTATATAGTGTTTGAGCTATTTGTAGAAAATCATGGAGGGGAGAGAGAGCTAGCTCAAGCAAATCCGAACATAGCCCAAAAGTAATATATTTCTTAGGAATGAGCTCAAGCAAATCTTACTATATGTTAGACATATGTGTTATGTATGAGATGATGGTTATCTTAATTTACTTGCCTTTAAGCAATTGTTGTTTTGTGGTGTGTGATTTTAAGCTCTTCTAGTGCTCACTCCTTGTTCATTAAGGTCTTCATATTGTGGTTTTGTATAGAAGGTTAAAGAGTCATGTGTAAGGACTCAAAGCCAAAGGAGTCAGGAGAAAAGGGAAAGGGGAAACAGGCAGCCGGAGGAAGTGATGATACTGCTTCAAAAGGTAAAGGAAAAGGAGCGAAGACAGATGGGCTTGGCATCTACATATATGTCAAAGGTTGTTTCTTCCCCTTAATCTGTTTTTCAGGAGCTTCTATGTTGTTTTAACTGCAATTTATCTAGTATGTTGAGTCTCCTGATTTGACTCTGGGTTTTGGATTTTGTTTTTAGCAAGGCATATCTTATGTGAGAAGCAAGGGAAGATTAATGAAGCATACAAGAAGCTAGAAAAAGATGGCTGGCTTAGTAAGGGAGAAGAGGTTCCACCTGCTTAGTTTGCAGAGGTGATTTCCCCATTACATTATCCATTTTCTCATTATTTTTTAACACATTTAGTTTAAAACTTTTACACTTGTTGGTCAAGGTTTTGTCGGTATCAATTTCTGGTTTTGAACTTGGAGGGGGTCATTTTTTACTCTTTTTCATATTTTTGTAATGATTTATGATCTTGATGGTGAACCTGATTCAATTGTATTTAGTTGGTTTTTATTTAGGTATTTAATGGGTTCATCATTTTCACTTAGCTACTTAATTGCTTTCAAGTCTTCTAAAATGTGCTAAATAATCATGATCTCTTCAACTTAATGATTATTATAACAGTTTTGAAGTACTAAATTACAAAACCTTGGTCATTGGAAACAAATTGCATGAATACACCATATTGAAAGTTAACTAATGGCCCATATGTTTGGGTGAGAAAATGTTTTTCTTATTTTTTGACATTTGGTACAATGGAAAATAAAAGTCAACAAAAAATGTCCTGTGGTAAAAATAAACCCATTTGGGCGGAAAATGGTTGCACTTTTAAAAAATGCAAAACGTTTTCTAAACTAAAGTTTTACCAATCCCACCACACTACCACCAGCAACATCACCACCACACTGCCACCACCACCGCCACAATCTCCTCCACATCACTACCCTTGCTCTTGCCACCACCACCGTCACCCTGTTGCCACCTTCTTACCACCACTAATACAACCATTAACACATTAGTTTTAAGGACGCAAAATGTTTTTCGTTAGAAAATGTTTTTTGCTGAAACAAAAGGAGCATAAGAAAATGGTTCAGGTGTTCTCTGTACAATCTCCTATAGAGAATTTTTGACTGAGATATTGTCTCAGGAATATTTGAAGGAGCCATAACACTGACATTTTCTGCGCTGCTTTTCTGTCTTTTTCTTCCAGCTAGCAGTAGAATATTCAGGGTGTCCATTAGGGAAGAAGGGTGGAGACTTGGGATGGTTTCCGAGTGGTAAGATGGCTGGCCTATTTCAGGATGTTGCCTTTAGCACAACTATTGGAGCTACCAGCGCACCATTTAAATCAACGTATGCTATTTTAATTCCTGATTTTTGCTCCGCAAACTTGCTAACCACATGTTAAGCTTTATCTTATGCTGTTCATGTTGCTCAGACCGGCTAAATTTGTTATGCTATTGATGATACAAGAATGGATACCGCATTATCTTGTCCTAATGGAGGAAGAATTGATAGAACTTGGCATTCAAAGTTGTGCTCTCCCGGATTATTAACCACTAAATCAAAGTAAGCATTGTGTATTTATTTGTGTGACACTTTGGATTGATTGTGGCATGGTTTTTAGAACATAATTGACTCAATGATGCTTCAACCTTTTAGACGTTGGTTTGATAAGTAGTTTTTTTTTTTTTTTTTGGTAGTCCACTTTCTGTTATATAGAGTTCTGACTGCTGGATTTGGTCTTTATTGTAGTCTACTCTCTGTTAAAAATCATTTGATAATCAAAGCTTTTGCATGGAATCCACTGATCCTTAGTAGGGATGGTAATTGGAACCCGGCCCGACAGAGACCCGATCCCCCGACCCCGAATGAGCGGTTATTCCTCGAAAAATACCCCCGACGGGCCGGGGATGGTATTAAAAACTGAATCCCCGATGATATTCGGACCGGGGACAGGGATACATGTTTCAGCCCCGGACCCGACTCGACCTCGTCTCTGATCCCCGCCCCGGTTGCCCCTAGATATAAAATTACTATTTTGCCCCTTTAATATATAATATATGTGTGAGTATGTGTAGGGTTTGGGCTGTTGGCAGACACAGAACACCCACACACAAACATCTTCTCCTTCTCTCTCTCTCACACACACGACCTCCGTTCCTCACCGCCTCTCCTTCACCGTTTTGGTCGACAGCGGCTCCTCCCTCACCGCCGCTCCTCCTCTCTCCTTCACTGGCGACTTCTTCTTCTCTCCCTCTCACGCTATCATCTCTCTCTCATGGTATCTCCTCTTCTCTCTCTCTCTCTCCCTCCCTGGTTTGGTCGGCGACGGTTTCTCCCTCACCGTCGTTCCTCACCTCAGCTCCTCTTCTCTCCCTCTCACGGTATCCCCTTCTCTCTCTCTCTCTCTCTCTCTCTCTCTCTCTCACGGTATCTCCTCTCTCTCTCTCTCTCTCTCTCTCTCTTTGTTTTTTGATTTTGTTCTCTGTTTTTTGATTTTGTTCTTCAGATCTGAAAATGATGAAGATGAACATGTTGATCTGTGTTGATGAAGGTTTTTGATTTTTTGATCTGTGTTTGATTTTTTGATATGTTTGTTGATGAACATGTTGATCAAGGTTTTTGATTTTTTGATTTGTGTTAGATCTGTTTGTTGATCTGTTGTTGAAAATCTCTCTCTCTTTCTCTCTGTGTTAGATCTGTTTGTTGATCTGTTGTTGAAAATCTCTCTCTCTGTTTGTTGATGAACATGTTGATCAAGGTTTTTAATTTTTTGGTCGAGGAATTTCGGGGTCGGGGAAACCCGATCCCCGTTAGGGGACGGGAACGGGGGCGGTTATGGGTTTCCCGTCGGGGATCGGGGCCAGGGACGGGGGTATTTCCACCCTCGGGGATTGGGGACGGGGAGTGTGATCCCCGGCCCCGCCCCGTTGCCATTCCTAATCCTCAAGACATGTTTGTTTGGACGAACTGGATTAAGGGGATTGTAATCCATCAGACTATTAGTCCTGGGATACATTGTCCCTGGACTATTTGGTTCGACTGAATTCGTATTCTATGTTTGTTTAGTCATGGGATTAGATATCTGGATTGAACTATTTTTAGTAAATTCAATATTTGGTTAGACGGACTAGATAAGGATAAATGTTCAAAAGATTATTTTGCCTTTGTAATTTATAATTTATTTTTTTTATTTAATATATAATTTTAAATTTCTAATCTATAATTTATAATTTAACAACACTAAAAAATTTTAATTTATAAGGCCATAATTTTTTATTTATTATTTTTAATTAAATTAAATTTATAATTTATATTTTTTATTTAATATATAATTTTAAATTAACAACACTAAAAAAATAATTTTATTTAATATATAAATTTAATTTTTTAACAACACTAAAAAAATTTAATTTAAAAGGCCATAATTTTTAATTTATTATTTTTAATTAAATTAAATTTATAATTTATATTTTTTATTTAATAAAGAATTTTAAATTAACAACACTAAAAAAAAGATATTGAATATAAGAGGGTCAAAAATGTAATTTCATAAACTAATCTCATAATTTCTATCCCACCTCCCATGAGATACAACAATCCAACAAATATGAGACTAATAGTCCAGAGGAATTATTAGTTCGGAGCAAAAATTAGTAACCAAACAACGGACTATTAGTTCATCTGGACTATTCATGTCCCAATCCTTCAAAACAAAAACCACCTTAAGTTCATACAAAAATAATGAGTAGGGGAACATAACACCTCATGCACATTCTATAATATACATTACACACACTCACACATTATTTAATCACCTACTTAGATAAGTGCATTTATTTGTATCATATCACCTCTTTATTTTTTTACATATCTTTTTATAAAAAGTCAGAAAGTATACTTAGGTCTCGTTTGGAAACATGCTATTTTAGTAACTTTCTGACTTTTTGACTAAAATATGAGGTAAAAAAATTAGTATGTTTGGGATGACTTTTTGACCTTTTATGAAAAGATGTGCAAAAAATAGAGAGAAAAAAGAATTTTTGACTTCTTTATATAAGTTATAAACTTTTAAATTTTTTTAATAATTTTTTAATTTTTAAATTAAAATAGTTACTTACCAAATGAGGCCTTAATCCAAACAATTCTGTAGTTTAGGTGAAGGTACTCTATGCAGAGTTATGCTTGTCATATGCAGGATTTTGGAGTCATCATAGGCAAAATGGTCTCTGACATGTGCCAATCCTTATCACATTGTTTGGTTTTCCAAGACGAGGATAAAACTCCTGTTTGATTTTTTTTTTCTTGAGCAAATTACTCTTAACCCCTAGATTAGACTCAAAATAAAGGAGACCCCATTTAGGTCCTGTTTGGTAAGTGGATTTTTAGTTTTTTCAAGCTAAAATTCATAAAAGTCAAAATAAATTAAAATAGATAATAGAATAAAATGTCACATCAAATCTATAATTATTTTATTTTCTCTTTTATAAATATCACATGTAAGTGAAAAGAAAATTCAACTCTCTTCACAAATATAAAAATATTAACTTACTAAAATAATTAACTTTTCAAACGTGGCCATAGTTTCATTTGTGATGGTAAACCTCCTTGTGATGATTACCGCAATAGCTCTCTTAACCAATAAAATGCTCTAAATAGGATGAGAAGAAAAATAAAAATGAAAGTTGAACATTTATGTTCATAGTAAAAAAGTTAGGGTGTGTTTGGTTTAGTTTTAGGAGATAAATTTTTAAAAAAAAATTTGGGAAGAGAGTTTAGAATTTTGTTTGGTTTGTTTGGTTGTATATTTTGGAAATAGTTTTAGAATATGAGAGTTTGGGATGATATTTTGTTGTAATTGAGTAGATGTATGTGAGAAAAAAGGTGATTGAGAAAGAGAGAGGAGAGAGAAAAAGTGATTGATTGATGAGTAGGAGAGAGAAAGTGATTTTGGAAACCAAACAAAATTTTAAAAAATTTTCTCAAAATTTTGTTTCTCAGATGCAAACTAAACAAGGCCTTAGGTTGCGTTTGGTAGAGTTTTGTAAATATGATTTGAGAGTATGAGTTGTATTTTGAGTTTGTGAGTTGTGGAATTATGATTTGAGTGTAGAAAATTTGTTTGGTTATGGTTTTTGAATAGAGTATTGAATTGAGTTTTGAAAGTTTGATTTGACATGTGAAGTAAAAAAATTTGTTTGGTTTTGAGTTTTAGAAAGAGTTTTCAAAATTTAATTCAAATTTTTATAACTCATAACAAAACACCTTACTTTCACACTATTGAAAATTCTGATCAACACTCATAACCAAAGTCTTTTTAAAATTCAATTAAAAAAATTTATTATTAACAGAAAATAACATTAATCAATTTTTTAATTGAAAACACTACAAATGAAATATTTTTTTTTCAAAATAAATATTCAAAAAATTTAAATCATAAATATTTAAATAATTTAAATAATTTAAAAAATTTAATAATTTAAATAATCTAAAAAATTTAATAATTAAAAAATTAAAATAAATATTCAAAAAACTTAAATCATAAAAATTTAAATAATTTAAATATTCAAAAATTTTAAATAATTTAAAATGTTAATATTTTAAATTTAAAAACAACTTTATACTCAAATCGTAATCAAACACATAAAACAAAACTCAATTAAGAAATTATTTTTAAAACTCATAATCAAATACATAACTCGAAACTCCATACTATTTTCACAACTCTACACTCAAATCGTAACCAAATACATAACAACAACATTAAAATATTTAAAAATATTTTATAAAATAGAGTTTGAATTTATTTTTATAAAATATTTTAAATTTTAAAAAATAAAATCGTAATATTTTGAAATTAAAATATTTAAAAATATTCAAAAAATTAAAAAATTAAAAAAATCGTAACATATTTAAATATTAAAATCTTAATAAAATTAAAATATTTTTAAAATATTTAAATATTTAAAATATTTAAAAAATTAAAATATTGATTTCAATTGAGTTTTGAAAATAGTTTTGAATTATGTGTTTGGTTATGAGTTTTGAAAAGTAATGATTATGTTTTGAATTGAGTTTTGAGAAATGGGTGTAGAATTATGATTTGAAAGTTCAAAACAAACAACACACTCAAATCAATTGGTGGAACTATGATTCGAAACTCTTACCAAACGGAGCCTTAGGTTGCGTTTGGTAGAGTTTTGTAAATGTGATTTGAGAGTATGAGTTGTATTTTGAGTTTGTGAGTTGTGAAATTATGATTTGAGTATAGAAAATTTGTTTGGTTATGGTTTTTGAATAGAGTGTTGAATTGAGTTTTGAATTGAGTGTGAAATTGAGTTTTGAAAGTTTGATTTGATATATGAAGTAAGAAAATTTGTTTGATTATGAATTTTGGAAAGAGTTTTCAAAAGTTAATTCAAATTATTATAACTCATAACAAAATACACTACTTTCACACTATTGAAAATTCTGATCAACACTCATAACCAAATTCTTTTTAAAATTCAATTAAAAAAAATTATTATTTACAGAAAATAACATTAATCAATTTTTTAATTGAAAATACTGCAAAGGAAATAATTTTTTTTCAAAATAAATATTCAAAAAATTTAAATCATAAATATTTAAATAATTTAAATAATCTAAAAAATTTAATAAGTAAAAAATTAAAATAAATATTCAAAATTTTTAAATCGTAAAAATTTAAATAATTTAAATACTCAAAAATTTTAAATAATTTAAAATGTTAATATTTTAAATTTAAAAAACCTCTACACTTAAATCATAACCAAACACATAAAACAAAACTCAATTAATAAATTATTTTTAAAATTCATAACCAAACACATAACTCGAAACTCCATACTACTTTCACAATTCTACACTCAAATCGTAACCAAATACATAACAAAAAAATTAAAATATTTAAAAATATTTTTATAAAATAGAGTTTGAATTTATTTTTATAAAATATTTTAAAATTTTAAAAATTAAAATTGTAATATTTTGAAATTAAAATATTTAAAATATTCAAAAAATTAAAAGTTTAAAAAATCGTAACATATTTAAATATTAAAATATTTAAAATCTTAACAAAATTAAAATATTTTTTAAATATTTAAATATTTAAAATATTTAAAAAATTAAAATATTGATTTGAATTGAGTTTTGAAAAAAGTTTTGAGTTATATATTTGGTTATTAATTTTGAAAAGTAATGATTATGTTTTGAATTGAATTTTAAAAAATATGTATAGAATTATAATTTAAAAATTTCAAAGAAATAGCACACTCAAATCAATGAGTAAAATTATATTTTGAAAGGCTTACCCAACCGCGCCTCCGTCAAAAACAAAAAGTGAGTGGAGTGCATGTGAAATGAAGGTGACCCTGACGAGAATTAAAAAATATACTACAAGTGAGTAGAGTGCATGTGAAATCAAGGTGACCCAAGTGAGTGGAGTGCATGTGAAATGAAGGTGATCCTAATGAGAATTAAAAAATATAAGTTGCGTTTTGTAGAATTTTATAAATGTGATTTGAAAGTAAGAGTTGTATTTTGAGTTTGTAAATTATTAAATTATGATTTGAGTATAGAAAATTTATTTGGTTATGATTTTTGAATAGAGTGTTGAATTGAGTGTGAAATTGAGTTTTGAAAATTTAATTTGACATGTGAAGTAAGAAAATTAATTTGATTATGAGTTTTGAAAAGAATTTTCAAAACTTAATTTAAATTGTTATAACTCATAACAAAACACACTATTTTCACACTATTAAAAATTCTGATCAACACTCATAACCAAATTCTTTTTAAAATTCAATTAAAAAAAATTATTATTAACAGAAAATAACATTAATCAATTTTTTAATTGAAAATACTACAAAGGAAATAAATTTTTTTCAAAATAAATATTCAAAAAATTTAAATCATAAATATTTAAATAATTTAAATAATCTAAAATATTTAATATGTAAAAAATTAAAATAAATATTCAAAAAATTTAAATCGTAAAAATTTAAATAATTTAAATATTCAAAAATTTTAAATAATTTAAAATGTTAATATTTTAAATTTAAAAAAACTCTATACTCAAATCGTAATCAAACACATAAAACAAAACTCAATTAAGAAATTATTTTTAAAACTCATAACCAAACACATAATTCGAAATTCCATACTACTTTTACAATTCTACACTCAAATAATAACCAAATACATAACAAAAAAAATTAAAATATTTAAAAGTATTTTTATAAAATAGAGTTTGAATTTATTTTTATAAAATATTTTAAAATTTAAAAAATTAAAATTGTAATATTTTGAAATTAAAATATTTAAAAATATTCAAAAAATTAAAAATTAAAAAAATCATAACAAATTTAAATATTAAAATATTTTTAAAATATTTAAATATTTAAAACATTTTAAAAATTAAAATATTAATTTGAATTGTGTTTTGAAAAGAATTTTGAATTATGTATTTAATTATGAATTTTAAAAAATAATAATTATGTTTTGAATTAAATTTTAAAAAATAAATATAAAATTATAATTTAAAAACTCTAAATAAACAACACATTTAAATTGTGAGGACGGAGCCTCCGTCAAAAACAAAAAGTGAGTGGAGTGCATGTGAAATCATGGTGACCCTGACGAGAATTAAAAAATATACTACAAGTGAGTGGAGTGCATGTGAAATCAAGGTGAGTGCATGTGAAATCAAGGTGACCCAAGTGAGTGGAGTGCGAATCCGGATCCTCGGTAGCCCTTCCCCCTGTAGCGCCTCCTGTAGCCCCCAAAACGACGTCGTTTTGGGGGCGAAATTTCAAAAAAAAAAATTGCAGAGGCGAGGGAGGAAGAGAGGAAGAGGGAGAGGGAGAGGGAGAGGGAGAGGGAGGGAGGGAGGAGGGGGGAGGAGGTCGCCGAGAAGCTCGCCGGCCGTGACCCTCCTCATCGCCGAGAAGCTCGCCGCCCGCCGTCGCAGCCGCCGGACCTCCAGCTCGTCGACCTCCAGCTCGTCGCAGCACCTCTCCCGCCCGAGCTCCAGCTCGTCGCAGCACTCTCCGGCCCCGCCTCCCCCTCCTCCTCCTTCTCCCCCTGTATTTAATGCCCCCTCCAGTCCGGCCGGCGACCTCCTCCCCCCTCCTCCCTCCCTCTCCCTCTTCCTCTCTTCCTCCCTCGCCTCTGCAATTTTTTTTTTTTGAAATTTCACCCCCAAAACGACGTCGTTTTGGGGGCTACAGGAGGCGCTACAGGGGAAAGGGGCACAGACGACCTGGACTCGTGGAGTGCATGTGAAATGAAGGTGACCCTGACGAGAATTAAAAAATATACTATTTCCGTCAAAAACAACAAGTGAGTGGAGTGCATGTGAAAGTCCGGATCCTCTCCAGCTCTTCTCTCCAGTCATTTCTCGGGTCAACGATCAAAATTTAGTCACATTACTCTATTCAAAATCTGTAATTAAGATTAGCTAAAATAAGATCAAGTTTGATATCTATTAAATAATACAAAAAGTCACTATCTTATTTAAGTCACATTATCTTATTTAAATCACATTACCTCTCTAACACGCCACATCAAATCCAACCCAAATCCAACTCATATAAGCCAATAAATTAAAAAGTACATTTTTTAAAATATCTCAAACCAACCCTAAATAAAAAAAACCATTAACTTCTCACCGCTCACCCACTCAATCACTCACGTTTTCTCTCTCTCTGACATCCCACCATGCGCTCTCTCTCTCTCTCTGACATCCCACCATGCGCTCTCTCTCTCTCTCTCACATCCCATCTCTCTCTCTCTCATTTCAAATAAAAAATTAAAAAATTATTTTAATCCTTTTTTATTTTATTTCCATAAGATATATATAAAATTTAATTTTATAAATTTAATATCATTAAAAATATACCTTTAAAATAAGACTAATATTAAATATATTTAATAAAAATCTAAAATAAATAAATAAAAAGGTGTATTTGGTTTGCATGGATACACAGATTCAATTTGTGTTTACAGAAATGTTTTGTGGCACTAAAAAACTGGACACTAATGCCCCTAATTTCTAATTTGGGTAACTTTGTTTTTTTTTTTTTTTTTTTTTTTTGCCTTGTATGGCAATTTCGGGGCATTAGTGCCCCCAATTTCGGGACACTAAACATCACTGTTGTGTTTATTTGATTTGTACCTATGCATAGATTGAATTTCTGTATATTTTATTTCTTTTAAAAAAAATTATAAACTTGTTTGGCTACTAAAATTAAATTAAAAGTCATTTGACGCGGAAGTAGCACGCAGATGAAGAACATGAATTACGAAATCAAAGATGATTCATATATGAATACAGAACTGGAAGCACTTAAACCAAAACAATAAAGTAAACATTAAAACTTAAAATACATAAATTAATATGCAGAAAATAACTTACAATTACAATTGTAGCAACTGCAAGGATCTTAATTAGGTTACAAACGGGAAGAGGTAATTTTCACTCAGAGCTCTCGGGTTTTTTCTGATAAACTCAAGAATAAAAACTTGAAAACTACTGAATGAATTCATTACAATTTATAGGAAAAGAAAATAAAGTAACCATGTGATTGATACAGTAATCTTGTGACTTTGTTGATTGATGAAAGCAGCTGGCAGCGACCATGTGACTGATACAGTAATCTTGTGACTTTGTTGATTGATGAAAGCAGCTGGCAGCGCATGGGATAAAGAAGATGCTGTCGGTTGCTTTCGGTGGAGCAATAACACGGGTGGACAGTTGAGCAGCTTTAGACAAGAGTTGACTGGATGAATAGTGAAAGTGAACAGTTATTTTTACTATTCATGACTTTCGGCGGAACCTGTGAATATAGGAATCAATATAGATACAAATTAGCAGCTTTTCTCAAAAGAGTATTGATTGAAGCTAATTTGTATTTATAGGGAATCCTAGGCAAATGGGTCCTGAGCATCTTGAAACTCTGGACCAGAAAATTGATTAGTTGATTCTTCAGAAGAGTGTACATTTTCTGAACCTTCATCTGAACTGGCTGTGTCGGTTGATTGGGCCTGAGCTTGATCCACAAGTTGGCGGGCTAATTGGAGCATTTCTTCTCTAGATGACTTGGGTTTAATCTTGGATTTGACTTTGGGCTGAGTAGGAGGTGAAATGGGCTTTGCTTTCACTTTGGACTTTGATTTGGACTGTGATTGGGCAGGCTGAGCAGCAACAACTTTGGACTTGGATTTATCAATGGGCTTACTTGACCTGGGCTTGGAACCACTAGATGAGGGGCTTCCAAGGTTGACTGGAGGAAGACTGGGTTGACTTCCTTGGCTGATTGCAGCAGTTGGGTTCTGCTGGTTTTGAGCAATAGCAGGAGTTGGAGCACATTGATCAAGTGGGAATTCCTCTTGAACAATTTCAAGAATTCTGGGCACATTGTATTTAGCCCACCATTTGACTGTGTGTTGACGAGTGATTATATTATCATCAATCCCATAATGCCATTTAAATATCCATGGAATTTTGTATTTGGATATGAAAATGAGCAATAAAGGAAATTGTCTTTGATGAGCAGTGAATGGGTACACAGAGGCAAAATAATTAATTATGTCACTGAGGGGGCTAGGAAGGATATCTGAAATAGCACCGTAGTGAGTCCACCATCTCAGAAACCAGGTTGATAATTCGGATTTAAACTTTTGATCAAAGGATATGAACCAGGAATGACTAAAGGTTTCATTTTGGTACAAGAAAATCTTGAACCAGGCATCAACGTAATCATGGTAGTTATATTGAATGGAGTGACCAGGTAGATCTCGAAGCTGATTAGGAGGACCCCATTCAGCTAAGGACACAATGTTGTGAATATAAATTGAATAATACAGGATCTTGTAAGCATAGACTCGATCCTGGATTGGTTTGATCAAAATGGAATGATGATGGAGTAGAATGTCTTTGTAATAAGAAAGTGTTTTCTCTGGATATGAGAGGATGAAATGGCCTCCAGAGTCAAAATGGAATTTAGCAATGTCATTGATGGTTTGATTCTTTGGGTGACTAGGTTCTTTATAGAATAGGTTAGTAATATGTGATTTGGTATACTCGGTCCGGGATGGTCTGACTTGGTTAATTGGGAATGGAGTAACTGAAACAGATTGGCTGGAGGCAAAAGGATCAGAAGCCAATGCGGATGAGTAATCAGGTCGATAAATATGACCAAGAGTGTGATAACGATTAACCATTTCAAGTGAATGAGATTGGGTGATTGATTCCAAAGGAGGAGGGACAATGAGTTGGTTAGGTTTACTAGAGGATGGGACCAAAGCCTTGGAAGGAGGCCTTGGGCGAGACATCTGTTAAACAAGAAACAATGATTAGTAGCAAAGATTAACAACCAGAAAGAAGATCAAGATAATTTTGGTAATAATGTAAATGATTGTAATAATCATGTCGCAGAGTACGACAGGCTTTAATCTGATGGTAATTGATGTATTGGGCTCTTTTAGTAGTTGGTCGGACTGATTTGAGACGGTTAATATGGTGGTTAACTTGGTGGATCAGGATTTGGTAATGGGTAATTTGGGTTTTTAAATATGGAATATGTGGAGTAGCACTCATCCCTTACCCCCCTGTAAAAATTCCCGGGTGAGAAAATCAGGCAGGGAATTTTGACAACCAGGTATATAGGTAATATCAAAATCAAAAATACTTAAAATAGATTGCCAACGGGCAAAAATCTGTTTACTAGCAAGATTTTGAACATCCTTTTCCAAAACATATTTAGCAGATTTGCAATCAAGACGAAGTAAAAATTTTTGATTTAAAATATCATCTTGAAATTTTTGAATACACAAAACAGTAGATAAAATCTCTTTTTTAATAGTACTATAATTTAATTGTGCTTTATTCCAGACACCAGAATGATAACGAACAATTTGTTCAGGTGATTGAGGAGTGACTTTCTGGAGTAGGATGCCACCATAACCAATATCAGAAGCATCGGTTTGAATAATTTTGAATGAGTTCTCAGTAGGAATACCAAGACAAGGAAGAGACTTAACATATTGTTTGACTTGCTGAACTACAGCAGTATGAGTAGGAGACCAAGGAGGAGGATTATCTTTTAACCTATCAAACAGAGGTTGGCAGATTTTCCGAAGATCTTTATAGAATTCAGCAATGTAATTGAGAGAACCTAAGAACCTTTGTAATTGAGTTTTATCAAGAATTTCATCAGGAAACTTGGAAGCAAATTCAATAGAGCGACTAATGGGCAAAATAGTATTATGGTGAATGTCGTAACCTAAAAACCTAACTTTAGTTTGAAACAATTTAATTTTAGGAGCAGAAATGACTAAACCATGACTTTTAATTGTATAAAAGAATGCAGTTAAGTGTTTCCAATGTTCACTAATGGATTTTGAAAAAATTAATATATCATCAATGTAAACAATTGAAAAATGGCTAAACGGATTAAATATGTCATTCATTATGTTTTGAAATTCACTATGAGCATTTTTTAAACCAAATGGCATGACATTCCATTCATATTGACCAAAAGGTGTATTAAAAGCAGTTTTGTATCTATCTTTAGGATGAATTTGAATTTGCCAGAAACCACTTTTTAAATCAAATTTGCTAAAAATAAGAGCGTGACTAAGTCGTTTAATTAAATCTTTTTTATTGGGAATAGGATATCTAATCCATTCTAGAACCGCATTTAAGGGTTTGTAATTAATAACCAAGCGAGGAACACCTCGTTCTAATTCAGCATTTTTATTGACATAAAAAGCAGGACAAGACCATGGGGATTTACTAGGACTGATAATTCTATTTTTTAATAATTCATTAATTTCTTTTTTACACATTTCTAATAGTTCATGATTCATTTGAATAGGTCGAGATTTAGTAGGTATTTGTCGTTCATTAAAATTCTTAATATATGGCAAAGTAACTACATGCTTTTTCCTATGCCAAAATTCAGTAGGTAAAGATGAACAAACAGTTGATTCAAGTTTTAATTTAAAATCATTAATTTGAGAAATAAGAATTGGATCGGTTAATTGTTGATCAATTCGTTTATAATTAATTTCGTCTTTAAGAAAATTCAAATGTCTGGTTAATCTATAAATTGTGTGAGAAATAGAACAATCTTGTAATTGATTTAATTCTAGCATTTCAGGAGGAAATAAAAATTTAAATGTAACAGGTTGTCCTAAAACATGGGTAGTGATGCCTTCACTAGAAGTAGTAAATGGATATAACAAAGATATAAATGGTGTGCCTAAAATAATTCTATCCGTCATATTTTTGACCAAAACAAATGTGGTGTTAAAACAAACATTATTTTGGCAAACATGGACTTTGGGTAATTTATACTTAATATGCATTTTACTACCATTAGCAGAGGTTAATTTTTCTTGACATTTTTTATAATATTTAGTAGGAAGTAATCCTTCTTGAATACAATTTAAATCAGCACCAGTATCAATTAAAGCAACTAACTCTAATTCAAAATCTTCGACAACAATTTTAATTTTTGAATACCATTTTTGCATATAGATTTTATTGAGTAAGGCCTAGTTTGGCTTGACCTATATAAGTCAAAAAGCCAAAAAGTTACTCCAAAATCAAAAAAGGTATCACTATTCACCAAAAAAAAAAAATTTTAAAAATAATTTTTTTCATCAAAAACTGACCACCGAAGTGACCACTGCAGCTGCTGTGCTGCGGAAGTGGCTTTTGTGTAACTGATTCGGTGTGATTTACACACACTGCTATTCGTCCGATGGGGCCATCACGGGTCCCGTTTTGATAATCTGAACCGTTCAATGTGTAGAAATCGTCGAGTACTATATATCTGCAAAAAATCACATTGATCGGATATCGATAACTATATGATCATATCAGTTTTGTACGACAAATGGATGGTGTTATAATTAATGATTGAAAAATAAATAGATCTAATCAGATAGCTATCGATATCCGATTAACGTGATTTTTTATAGATATATAGTGTTCGACGAGTTACACACATTGAACGGTTCAGATTATTAAAATGGGACCCGTGATGACCCCCACGGTCCAAACAAAATCGTCCAATGCTTTGTACAAAAATTACCCAATAATTTTGAACCCCAATACACGGCTGCCGATTTGTACGGCTGGGCCCACCTGTCACTATTCATCTCTTACACACTCTTTTTATACAATTTTTTAATACACATTTTTCCATAAAAATCCAAAAAGTTAACCCAAACCTTCATATTTTTTTCTCAACTTTTTTAGTCTAAAAAGACAAAAAGTGCACTTTTTTAGGACACCCCAAACCAGCCCTAAGTTTAATCGTTTGTCTTCAATGTTAGTAGGTTGAGGGCGATTATCAAATATAAGTTTGGCTGGATTAGTATGATCAGAATCAGGGTCAGAATTATGTTCAGATTCGTGAGGTGATGTATGTGGATTAGGTTGGAAATTAGTCAAGCTTTGATTAAGTTTTAAAGTAATAATTTCATCTTCTAATTTTTTATCTTTAGTATGAAGATCGCGGATAGTTTGTTTAATTTGGTTGATTTCAGATTGTAAATCTTGAAGTGTAATTTCTTTAGTTTTATTTTTAAATTTTTCTAAGGTCTTAGATAAACTAATAATGGGTTTATTAAACTTAGGTTTAGTATCCGATTGAAGTAGTAAAGTTTTTAATTTATCAATATATTGTTGTTTTAAACTAGGATCATCTAATTTACTAATTAAGTCAATTAAAGCAGATTCTTCTTGAGTATATTTGGTAAGAACAGAAATTTGTTTAACTGGTTTACAACAAACATCATTACATCCTAAGGTAATTTGATTATCGGAATCAGAATTATCACTAGTCGAAGGAGAATGGGATGTAGATGGAGGAACAGAAGAGGAATCATTATCAGATTGATTTAATTGAAATATTTCAAATAACTGAATTTTAGATTCTTCATTAATTTGGAGTTGGTTAACTTGATCTTTTAGTTTGTGTTTTTCTTTACATTTATTAGCATAATGACCTTTTTGACCACAATTATAACAGGTAATATCCTGATTAGATTTGGATTTCGGATGTGATTTAGATTTATAATGTTTCTTTTTGGGTTTGGTATAAAATTTATCGTTGGATTTGGAAGGTGAATAAGGCTTTTTGTATTTATTATAATAATATTTAGATTTATTTTTATGCTTAGAATATTTATGTGACTTCCTACGAGAGGGTGCTACAGGAGGTAATCCATATTGTTCACAGAAATTGTCTAATTCATATTTAGCTTTATGTTTATCTTTAGTGACTTTTTGACTAAGTTTAAGATCAATACACATTTTTAATCCTTCTTTTTGAATAGTACTAATTATATCTCCATAGGTTAAATGATCATATTCAATAACACCAGTAGGTTGACTAAGAACATCTCTAATTTTATGAGCAAATAAGCTAGGTAATCCATTAATAAATTTTTCTTTCCAAAATGATTTAGTGCAGTCTTTTCTTAACATAACTCGAGAGGTAAATACATCTTTATACCATCGAAAATCACTTAAGGTTGGACAAGTAAGATTACTAAGTTGATCATGTATGCGAGAATAAATATTAATAGGAGTACCAATAAAATGTCGAACAATAGTATAAATTAATGCATTAATACCATCAGGGTGACAACATCCAATGTTTTCATCAAAAATAGGGAAACCATTTTCATCGGTTTGATTAGCATGAATTATGGAGTCTCGTTGTTCTTCAGTTAAATATTTTTCCCACCAAGATTTAAGCATACCAGTGAAACCAGAAGTAATTAAAGTAACAATTTCAGATTGAGAATATTGAGGATAATTAGATAGGTAACTATTGGAGACCATAGATAAATGATTTAGTTTTTGGAGAATTTGATCTTCACTAAGGCCATCAATATTCCATTCGTATAATTTTTTGGCAGAAACAGAAAATTGATTATTAAGATTAGTTTCTTCGAATTAAAGATCGGGAGGAGTAGGTCGAGAATACCAATTTTTGGTGGTTTGAGGATTAACTTTGGGATAATGTATCTTAGTAAGATGAGAGGATTTGAATTGTTGAGCTAATTGATTTATGTCATTATCAGTGTCAGATTGGGTGGAAGTAGTTTCAGTATGAAATTGTTGATTTAATACAGTAAGAGCTTTATCTTTAGAGGGTGAAGCATTATTAGATGTAGTTAGTTTGGTAAATAATTTTTCAATAGCTTTAACGGTAGATTGGTCATTAGTGACTAAACTGGTTCGTTTAGAACGATTACTAGGTAAATTAAGTAAAGGTGACTCTAGAGGTTGTGTTGTGGATGTAGTGTGAACAGATTCTAAATTGGTTTCTATCTTGTCTAATTGTTTACCAATGGTACTTAAACATTGATTAGTATAATTATTTTGTTCAATGACTTTTTTAATTTCATTATCAGTACCAGGTAGCTTAAAAGGTGACGCAGGAATTTCAGAACCTTGTTGAGTAAGTAGTATTTTTTCTAAAGGAGGATGACTAGAACTAACAGAAGTAGTGTCAGAAGTTTTCCATTTATATTTTGTGATTGTATTAAGTTGTTTGTAATATTTATCAATATACTCTAATAAAGGTAATTCAAAACCATATTTAATCATGAAATCATACCATTGTCTAGAAATTGGTTACTAAAATTAAATTAAAAGTCATTATTTAATGACTTTTAATTTAATTTTAGTAGCCAAACGAGTTTATAATCATATGAAAATATCAAAAACAATCTTCATTCTAAAAAAAATCATATGAAAATAATGATTTTTAATTTTATTTTATTAACCAAACAAGTTTATAATTTTTTAAAGGAAATAAAATATACAGAAATTCAATCTGTGTATAGATACAAATCAAATAAAATACAAATTTAATCTGTGTATTGGTGCAAACTATATATACTTTTTATTTATTTTAAATTTTTATTAAATATATTTAATATTAGTCTTATTTTAAAGGTATATTTTTAATGATATTAAATTTATAAAATTAAAATTTTATATTAAAAATTATATATATATATATATATTATGAAAATAAAATAAAAGGATTAAAATAGTTTTTAAATTTTTTATTAGAAATGAGAGAGAGAGAGAGAGAGAGAGTGTGTGTGTGTGTGTGGGATGTTAAAGAGAGGGAGAGAGTGGTGGATGTGAGAGAGAGAGAAAGAAAACGTGAGTGATTGAGTGGTAGGATGTAAATGAGTTTTTATTTTTTTAAGTTAAGCTTAGTTAAAAATTTTGAGTAAGGTGACGTGATTAAATCTTGACTGTTAATCGGAGGGATGGCTGGAGGGAAGAGTGGGAGACGATCCGGACTTGTGAAATGAAGGTGACCCTGACGAGAATTAAAAAGAAAAAGATAAAGTACAGTGTTGAAAAAAGTGAGTGGTTCACGCGTTATCGCGTTGAACATATGGACCTAACTCCAACCAAACCTAATCCAACGCGTTTAACATATCTTTTGGATGTTTACGTTAATAGTATGGAGAAGTTGGTTAAAAAATTAAGACTCAGTTAGGGAAGTCTTTTAAATTATAATTTTATCAATTAATTTGAGTGTGTTATTTGTTTTGAATTTTTAAATCATAATTCTATATTTATTTTTTAAAATTCAATTCAAAACATAATCATAACCTTTCAAAACTCATAACCAAACACATAATTTAAAACTCTTTTCAAAACTCAATTCAAATTAATATTTTAATATTTTAAATATTTTAATATTTAAATATGTTACGATTTTTTTAATTTTTTTTTAATTTTTTTAAATATTTTAATTTCAAAATATTACGATTTTAATATTTTAAATTTTAAAATATTTTATAAAAGTAAATTCAAACTCTATTATATAAAAATATTTTTAAATATTTTAATTTTTTTGTTATGTATTTGGTTACGATTTGAGTGTACAGTTGTAAAAGTAGTATGGAGTTTCGAGTTATGTGTTTGGTTATGAGTTTTAAAAATAATTTCTTAATTGAGTTTTATTTTATGTGTTTACGATTTGAGTGTAGAGTTGTTTTTAAGTTTAAAATATTAACATTTTAAATTATTTAATTTTTTTGAATATTTAAATTATTTAAATTTTTACGATTTAAATTTTTTGAATATTTATTTTAATTTTTTACTTGTTAAATTTTTTAGATTATTTAAATTATTTAAATTTTTACGATTTAAATTTTTTGAATATTTATTTTAATTTTTTACTTGTTAAATTTTTTAGATTATTTAAATTATTTAAATATTTATGATTTAAATTTTTTGAATATTTATTTTGAAAAAAAATTATTTCCTTTGTAGTATTTTCAATTAAAAAATTGATTAATGTTATTTTCTGTTAATAATAAAAATTTTTAATTGAATTTTAAAAAAAGTTTGGTTATAAGTGTTGATTAGAATTTTCAATAGTGTGAAAGTAGTGTGTTTTGTTATGAGTTATAACAATTTGAATTAAGTTTTGAAAACTCTTTCCAAAACTTATAACCAAATAAATTTTCTTACTTCACATGTCAAATCAAACTTTCAAAACTTAATTTTACACTCAATTCAAAACTCAATTCAACACTCTATTAAAAAACCATAACCAAACAAATTTTTTACACTCAAATCATAATTTCACAACTCACAAACTCAAAATACAACTCATACTCTCAAATCGTATTTACAAAACTCTATCAAACGCAACCTAATTTTTTTAAAAAATATATATAAAATATATGCGAGATAATATAATTTAAAATCGATTAAAAATTAATTTTTAGCTTTTTTAACTCTTCTCAAATTAAGCCTTAATTAAGAAAGAAAATTTTTTGGCAGGACAGTATAACTTTTGTATTTAAATTAGGTTGTGTTTTTTCTTCTTTAAGCTTGTTTTGAGAAATTGATTAAAAATTAATTTTTTAATTTTTTTGACTTTTTCTGAAAAAACATATAAAAAAATAAAAAGATGATGTGATTCAAAATAGATTAAAAGTTAAAAATTAACTTTAGCCAAATTCCCAAAATACCATTGAAGATTTATATATTGAGTCTTACTAACAAAGTGTCTCTAGGACTCAAGTAAAAGACAAAAATTTTAAAGAATACAAGAAATTTTTTATTAAATTTAATATATTTTTATTAAAATTAATATAATTTTTAACATTTTTATATATTTTTAAAATATTTTATACATAATTCTCAATATTAAATAATACATAAAAAAATACTGATTAGTATTTGTCTTATATTATAACTCTTTAGTAGTGATGAATATCACATCTACATCTATTGAATCATAAATCATATGAATTAATTTAAAAAATTTGAATCTTGACTAATTATATAATAGTATAGGTTATTTATAATAATCACATGGCCTAATAAAATTAGAGTGATAGAATAAAGTCACCACTAAAGTTTGTCTTCATTGTCTTTTGCTGCCTTTTTTGTTTGGGGAAAATTACTCGGTAATTTCATAAAGTTATTATAAATTTATAAAATAAATTTTATAATTTTAATTATTATAAATTAATAGTATTTTTCGTAAAATATTATTAAAAAATGTTATCAATCATTAATTTTCAAAGACAGTTTAAAAATTGAACCGCGATTGGTAGCTCGAAATTAGGGGTCCCGAATGCCCCTAATTTCTAAAACGGCGTCGTTTATATATATATATATATTTTTTTTCTGTGCAGACGAAGGAAGAAGACGGAGGGCAGGGGAGGGGAGGGGAGGGAAGGGGAGGGGAGGGGGAGGGGGAGGGGGAGGAGGACCGGGAGGGGGCCTTAAAAAATGGGGTTGGCAGAGGCATTTCATCGGCGGAGGCGCGGCGATCCCGGCGGAGGCGACGCGATCGGCGGCGAGGCGACGCGATCGCGGCCGAGGCGACGCGATCGGCGGCAGAGGCGACGCGATCTGCTCCCTCTCCCTCTCTCCCTCTCTCTCCCTCTCCCTCTCTCCCTCTCTCTCCCTCTCGCGGTTCAGACACGAGAAAGAAGAAGAAAAAAAAAAAAAATTGTGAAACGATGTCGTTTTTTCATTCGGGGAATTTGAGCTGAAGCTCATTCGAGCTCCCAGACATTTCTCTTAAAAATTTTCTCAAAAAAATATTATTAATTATAAATTTTAGCGACACATTAAAAAAATCATCACAAAAAAAGTTGCTAATTTTCAACTTTCACTGATAGTTTGAAAATTTTGTTACAGAAAAACGTCACTAATAGTAAGTTTTAGCGATAATTCATTAAAATCGTGACAAAAAAGTCACTAATTATTAATTTTTAGAGACATATACAAAGAAATAGTCACAAAAAATATTTTTATTAACGATTTTATTATGACTTATTTTCAATGAAATTTGATAAAATTAAATCTAACTATTAAAATCCATTGATAATTTACCCTAAAATTAAAGTAACAGTCGTTTGGTTTTGGCCCTTTTTGGTTGGCTTTTTAGTTTTTTTGACTTTTTTAGCCTGAGACTTTTTTAGTCGTTTGGTATTCTTGTTTGGCTTTTTTGATTTTTTGGCATTAGAATGATAAAATTACCCTTAGTATAAAATGATACTTTTTTGACTTTTTATTTGTATATGAGATAATTTGATACTTTTGTAATTTTTTTGTCTTTTTGTGATTTGTAGCTTTTTTTTTTTTTTTTTTTTTTAATCTTTTGTGATTATATAGTCTACAAAGAAAACCAAACCAGACCAAGGCTCAGTCTTCATTGTCTTTTGCTGCCTTTTTTGGTTGGGAAATTACTCGGTAATTTCATAAAGCTATTATAAATTTATAAAATAAATTTTATAATTTTAATTATTAATATTTATATATTTTTTTACTTATTTATACTATTCACCCTGTTTGGTTTCCATTTCCAAAATTTACTTTTCAGAAAATTTTACTTTTTTATTTTCTATATATATATTTTTTATTTTTATTGAATTTTTTAATATTTTAAGCAATTTTTAAATTTTTAAAACACACCTAACATAAATACACTTAAAAAATATAATATTTGTGAAAAAAAATCTTTAAAAAATTCACTAAAATATCAAAAATACAAAAATTTAGGCCAAGTTTGGCATTTACTAAATAATACAAAAAGTCAAAAAGTCACTATCTTATTTAAGTCACATCATCTCATTTAAATCACATCACTTCTCTAACGCATCACATCAAACCCAACCCAAACCCAACTCATATAAGCCAATAAGTTAAAAAGTGCACTTTTTTAGAACATCCCAACCGACCCTTAGTATATTTTTCATAATTTTATGTGTTTATTAAGTTTTGAAAATAAAAAAAAAATTCTTAAATTTTTTAAAATATTCATTAAAAATAAAAATATATAAAAAATAACAAAATTTAAATTTTCAAAAAATTAAAACCAAATTATTTTTTACATTGAAAACTTTACATTTTATTTTTCATAAATTGTTGCCACCTCTGTATTAACGCATACAAACATCTCACACGTTTGAATGACACCCATCAAATCGTGTTCTCAGCGCGTGAGCCCAGTCCCATTGTCCTGCATTGGGGTTGGCTCCCATCCCACATGTTAATTTGTAAATCACATCGGCCTGCATTTTCGTACGTGGTACGTAATAAAAAATTGTATATATGATATACTTTTTATTTTAAAAAATTGACATTCAAATTCTATGATCCAAATCATTCTAGAGTTTTATGTATAAATAAAAAAATTAAATTAATTTAATAATTATAATTTTTTATACTATATAATTTATTTATAAAAAAAATAAATGATTAATATATATTTAAAATTTAATCATCTATTTATTTTTTGAATAAATTACAAATACACTCTTGACATTGGTTTAAAATATAAATTATCTCATATGATTTTGAAAATTATATCTGACTCTTTCAAGTTTCTAATCACACAATAAATAATCATTTTTATGAGTGATAAATTATCAAATCAATTAATAATTTTTAATAATATTATAAATATATTTTAATTGACGATTTAAATAATTTTATTGTTATATATGAGTGTAATTAGAAATTTTATTTTTTTATTCATTCTCTTAAATAAAAAATTCAAAAAAGAATAATATTTGTAATTTTTAAAGTTGTAAAGACAAATTATATTTTAAACAAACTGAAGAAGTACCCTTTATTTTTAAAGATAAATAAGATAAAATTAAAAAAAATGAAACAGGAATAGATAATGTACTTTCCATAAATCAGCTCCACCACAAAGTTGTACAACCCCTACTATTTCTAAGAACTGTGTCTCAATTAATCGATCTCTCTCTCTCTCTCTCTCTCTCTATCTCTCCAATCTCTACACTCACCCCACATCTCAACCCCTTCTCTTCTCCAACCTTCATCCTAGGTTACCACCTACTCTTCAATCCCAGATTTTGTTGGGTTGGGAGGGAGTGGGTTTGAATTCAATTGAAGTATCACAGTTTGATAATGGAAGTGCCTGTTGTGTCCTTCATTGTCAAAAGACTTGGAGTTTTGTTAACTGAAGAAGCAAAATTCTTATACTTAGTAATCGACCAAGTTCAACAAATCCGAGTCGAGTTGAATCAAATGCGATTTTTACATGACGCAGATTATGCAATACAATCTGATCTTGTAGATGCGGGGGTCAACAACTGGTTTGCGGAAATCAGAAAACTTGCTTATGAAACCGAAGACATCCTCGAAACTTATGTCATCCAAGTTTCATCCAAAAGGGGTTTCCGAAACACCCTTAAAAGATTCGCTTGCATCTTCAATGAATGGATAGCTGTTTACAGGGTCAGAAGTGAGATTGGTGCCATTAAAAACAAGATCACTGACCTCACCGCTAATGTATATGCTTATGACTTGAAAAGTATAAGTGACGCAGTTCAAGTGTTGATTTTAAATTTAAGTTTTTATTTATTTATTTGTTAATAATTTTCAATTATTGCTATATTTTTATTTAAAGTATATTTTTCTTTCTTTTGAGATTCAAAATTATTACTGATTAAAATTTGAAATTTAAATTCTGTTAATATCTTCCATTAATCTTTCGTGTGACATAACCAATTTTAGGAAATAATAATATTTTATATATTTTAATTTTTCAATTAAATTTAGGGGAAATTAAAATGACATCCCTCTACAAGTTTGTGTAAAATTTAAAGATAACAATAATTTGCTTGCTAGTTAAAATTCTTGAAATTTGAAATCTTATAATAATAATGACAACTTTAACATATATAGTCCAAAATGCTCTCATGACCTGAAAAATCGTAAGTTTCCCGTAACGTCATTTCTCTCTTGTTGAAGTAATTTTAAAATTTTAAAATTTAATAACTTTCGATTTATATCTCTATTTTTTGTAAATTTATATTTTTAGAAATTTTATTGACTTAGTCTGAACTTGGTCATTGAAATTTTACTGATTAATTGAAATTTTACCGACCTTTCTCAAGTCAATAAAATTTCGCCAATAAATTTTTTTTTTTTGAAATTTTGTATTCATCATATGGATCTTGTTTTACAGATCTTGATGAAATGATTCTAAAAATGCAAATTTTATAACTTAAAAAAAAAAATCTAGATCAAAAGTTATATAATTTTGAAAATTTTAAATTAGTTAAAAAAGTAATAGGTGATACTTGAAGTGGTATAGTAAGAGTATTTTTGTCACTGTATATTTTGGAGGACCTATATTACTATAAAAAAAATTGTATTATCCTTATTCTTCTAAAAAAATATTACTAGAAATCATAAATAAAAAATTCTGTAACTTTATAGGAACATATAAAAATAATATTTCATAATTTTAACCTCCACTTTTTTTAATATATATTTGATAAAGGATGTATTGTTATATGGTGAAAAATGATTGATAAAATAAATTTTTTATATACAAAATTCATACAAATTATGTGACACTGTTATTTTTGGACCATAAAATAAGTGTTTTTTTCCTCTTTAAAATGAAAGAATCACAAAAGAAAAAAAAAATTATGTGAGTTTTTTGTATGAAAATTCTATTTGTACAATATTATTATTGAAAATCGGCCGTTAGAAAGACTAAACTAATATTGCTATAGGTGAAGGCATAAGAAGTTCGACAGTTGAGAAGCAACAAGAATTGAGGCAATCGTATCAGCATGTTGTTGAAGAGGATTTTGTGGGGTTTGAAGAAGACTTGAAGAAGGTTGTGAAACATTTGGTGCAAGTTGATGACTATACTTCTAGTCGAATTGTCTCTATTTGCGGCATGGGTGGTTTAGGGAAGACCACTCTAGCTAAAAAAGTACATCATCACAAAGATATCCAGAGTCACTTTCATGGTTTGGCATGGGTATGCATATCTCGGTAGTATCAAACAAGAGATATTTTGCAAGAAATCTTCATCAATCTTGTTCCTGAGAGGAAGGAAGATGTTGTTAACATGGCAAATAAAGAGTTGTTTGAGCAACTTTATAAAATCCAGCAGAGTAAAAAATGCTTAGTTGTACTGGATGATATTTGGTCAATAGAGGCTTGGAAGAGTTTGACATCGGCCTTCCCAAATGGAAACACGGGCAGCAAAATATTGGTAACGACTCGTAATAAAACATTGCCTTCACAGATAGATCCATACCATATTTTCCATGAACCCCAGTGTTTAAATGACGAGGAAAGTTGGGATCTACTTCAAAAGAAATCATTACTAAGAAGAGATGGTAGAGGTAATATTAATCAGTCCACATTGCTATATATTTTGATACAAATTAAATTATTTCAATGTTAGTTTTCATATCATCTGTGTGATCTATTATCATCTAAAAAGATTAATGACCCATTGGTTGAAATTTGGGAAAGATATGGAAAATACTTTAGCTCTACTGGCCATAGGGTCGTATCAAATGTATTTAGAATATTCATTTATGAAAACTACACAAAATTGAAAACTTAGGGATTACTTTACAGTGAGACAGAAAATAAAATTTTACACAAGCATGCTTGCATCTCCATAACTTTTCACTTGCATCTCCATAATTTTACACAGATATTAGATACTTCCAGAGTGCTATATTATCTACATGATCCAGTATCGGCCAATGAGAAACCGCAACACACTAAACAGTCATCATTTGTCTCCTAACTACTCCACAAAGATGACTTAACATGTTTCATTCATAAATTTTTTTTGCTATGCAATTAATTTGAAACATCATATAGACAATGACGCATAATACTCTAAGACTAGTCAATAATTATTCATTAAAATTTGAATGATTTATGTAGTGTATGACAACTTTGTAATACTAGCTTGGAAAATGGAATCTGAAAGAAGGTTACGGGTACATACATCACTCTTTTTACTTTTTTGTATGCCTTTTTATAAAAAGTTAAAAATCAACTAAAATAGCAAATTTCCAAAATGGGCCACAGTTCACTTCTTACCCCTTAACATCACTCTCTGTGCACCAAATGCATGCATGAATTTGAGAAATCCTTTTTCTTCTTTGTTGATATAGAACTTTTGATTTAAAAGATGCAAGTATCAATGTAAACAGTGCTGACTTTGAGGCAAAGTTGAGGAAATGGGTGTTTTGGAATTCAAAAATTGGTTGAAAAAAAGGGTTCTAAAAAACTATCCCTTAAATAGGAACAAAAAAGCTTGTTGATGTAGTAAATTATTTAAAACTAATGGATGATTAATTTCTAAATATATAGTTTGTGTATAAAATGTTATAGACTATCCCTGTTATAGTTGTTTATGGGGAAATAATGAGGAAAGTTGGGATCTATTTCACAAGAAATCATTACTAAGAAGAGATAGTAGAGGTAATATTAATTAGTCCACATTGCTATATATTTTGATACAGAATAAATTATTTCAATGTTAGTTTTCATATCATCTGTGTGATCTATTATCATCTAAAATGATTAATGACCCATGGGCTGAAATTTGGAAAAGACGGAAAATACTTTAGCTCTATTGGCCATAGGGTTGTGCCAAATGTATTTAGAATATTGATTTACGAAAACTACATAAAATTGAAAACTTTTAAGGGATTACTTTCTAGTGAGACAGAAATAAAATTTTACACAAATATGCTTACACTTCCATACCTTTTTACTTGCACTCCATCACTTAATCACTTGCACTCTTATATTTTTGTAATTTTTTTATCCCACTGTGCTATAATTCCTCCAAGTTTCAATAGTTGGAATAGGGAAAGGACTCATACAATATATATATATATATATATTAATCAGACATTCAAAATCACATGATCCATAGTTGTTTTTAAAAAATGGATAATATATTATCAAATTCATATATTTTTTAAAAAATAAATATGATCTTATTATTATGTGGTTATAAATATACAATTAATTATGATTTTTTACATAGTTGATTTAATGATAAATCTTACAATATAAATGATTCAAATAATCGAAATAGGGTTAGGCTTCTCTCTAGTCCGAGATTAGATTGGAACGTGCTGTTGGGCTCGTGGGAGACCACCATGGATCTGATTTCGATGATCCAAACCGTTCAATGTGTAGACCTCGTCAAGTACTTTATTCCTGTACAAAATCATGTTGATCGGATATCGATAGCTACTTGATCAAATCAGATTTTAGTCAACGGTATATATAATTTTCAAAATAAATTGCTGCCAAAATCTAATCCAATCAAGTAGCTATCGATATCCGATCAACGTGATTTTTTTTACAGGGATAAAGTACTCGATGAACTCTACACATTGAACGGTTCAGATTATCAAAACAGAATCCGTCATAAACCTCACAAATCTAAAGTACTGTCAATTGACAAAGTAAACTAGAGATCAGCCTAACCCATGGAAAAAAACTCAAATTACCCCACACGAAGTGATCAGCCTAACGACTCAATGGTTATCAAACATATAGAAACATAAAATTTGTACAAATATATATACATATATATGATGTGACATATTTAAATTTTTTTTCTTTTAAATCAAAAGACCTATTGGATGGGTCATGTTATATGCAAGTTATGACATTTGTAATTTTGATTAACAAAAATGTTATAACTAGATTATTTTCAATTATAATTACAAAAAAAAAAAAAAAGTCCTAACTAAACATCACACAAGGTATAACTACAGACATTTTAAATCATATCTAAAATAATGTCATAATCAAAATTGCAGTGAATCATAACTAACACAGCAATGAATTATAACCAAGTCATAACCAAATTATAACTAACAACCCAATCGATCATAACTAAATATTACAAAAATTATAAATAGAACATATAATACAGACGTGGAAAGTAGAATTTCCCCCATTTGAAGTGGCCTTTATTTCAAAAATATAACTGCCATACTATTCTGATTAAATATTTTATATAAATTAATGATAAAATAGCATTTCCATACCCCACCCCCCCCCCCCCAAAAAAAAGAAAAAGAAAAAGAAAAAGAAAAAGAAAATGTGTCCAAGCATTTCACTTAGAAAGAAAAGCTACTTCTTTTATGTAATTTATTGATCTAAAAGAACTCAAATTAATTGGATGCTAAAAAATTTAGTGTTAATCATAATAACATCTCGTGAACTAGTACTGAATATTAATATCCTCTTAAACTATAAAATTGTATAGTTAAACCTTTTTATTTTAAAATATCATACAAATATCTCAGTTTAGATAGGTGAATGAGTATCTAAAGTTAAAAATTATTAGATACTTCCAGAGTACCATGTTATCTACATGATCTACTCTCAACCAATGAAAAATTACAACACATACTAAATAGTCATTATTTGTCTCCTAACTACCCCTACAAAGATGAGTAAACATATTTTATTCATAAAAGTTTTTACTATGCAATTAATTTGAAAAACCATGTAGAGAATGACACATAATACTCTAAGACTAGTCACTAATTATCCATCAAAATTTGAATGGCATAAGTCATGTATGACAACTTTGTAATAGTAGCGCGGAGAATGGAATCTGAAAGGATGATTAAGGTACATACGTCACTTTTTTTAGTTTTTTGTACGTCTTTTATAAAAAATTAAAAATCAATTAAAATAACAAGTTTTCAAATGGGGCGGCAGTTCACTTCTTGCCCCCGAAACATCACTCTCTCTGCACCAAATGCATGCATGAATTTGCGCTTTTTCTTCTACTTTGTTGATACAGAACTTTTGACTAAAAAGATGCAAGTATCAATGTAACAATGCTGACTTGGAGGCAAAGTTGAGGAAGCGGCTGTTTTGAACCCCAAAAAATTCGTTGAAAAAAAGGGTTCTAAAAAATTATCCCTTAAATAGAAACAAAAAAAATTTCTTGATGTAGTAAATTATTTAAAACTAATAGATGATTATTTTCTAAATATATGGTTTGTGTATAGAATGTTATTAGCTATCCTTGTTACAGTTGTTTTTGGGAAAATAAACTTTTTAAAACTGAAATTGATTAAATCTTATCTTTGGTCAATTTTGTCACAAGAATGATTCAATGGATTTGATTGTTAAATTGAAATTATGCAAGTTTGATTAGTAATTTTACAACTAATAATTTGAGTTTTATATACTTGAGAGCACGAAAGTTCAAAAAAAATTTTGAAAAAATTTAAATTACCAACCGATTTGATTTTGTAAAAAAAAAAAAAAAAAGTTTAAAAATCAATCCATATTACAAGCTCGCATTAGAATTTTTTTATCTATATATGTATAGAAGGCCGTGTTAAAAAACTTATTTTGGGTCTCAAAAATGTCTGCAAATTTTCCTTTTTTATTGCTAATTGACGCAAGCATTCATTAGAATTTTCCTTTTTGTTGCTTTATAGACTCTAGGCAATAAGATATTTTTTGTTGTTTTTAAATTTTGCATTTTGTTGTTTTTGTAGACTTCAGAGCGCTTGACACAAATATGAAGGCATTAGGGAGGGAAATGGTAAAGCTGTGTGCTGGTTTACCGTTAGCAATCATTGAGCTTGGTGGACTTTTGAAAACAACGCATGCATTAAGGGAATGGGAGATGGTATACCAAAATGTTCGTTCGCAAAAATGGAGTGACATCGAAGGAGTATCAAAGGTGTTAGCTTTAAGCTTCCACGATTTGCCTTATCAATTGAAGCCATGTTTTCTATATTTTGGTCTCTTTCCAAAGGATTCTGAGATAGATGCTGAAAGACTATATCACTTGTGGATAAGTGATGGTATAATTGTAGATGATGATAGAGTGGGGGATGAAACAATAATGGATGTGGCAAAACGTTACTTGGGTGTGCTTGCAGAGAGGTGCATGGTTCAAGTACAAGTAGAGAAGTATACTCAAAGGATCAATTATTGCCGCATTCATGACCTTATGTTGGATCTGTGTTTATCAAAGGCAAAAAAGAATGATTTTCTCAAGATCATTCATCTCCAACGCGAAACTAATTTAGCTGATTGCTTTTCCACCACATCAACAACTACTGCTCCTAAAATACACAAACTTGCAATTCATTTGAATAGGGATGTCGAAAGAGTTGTCCTCCCTGACTTGGAGACAACTAAACAGCTAAGATCAATATTGTTCTGCAATCCAAGACGTGACGTTGAGTCTTTAGTAGAGTTGAACTCCCATTTCAAGGACTTCAAATTGCTTAGGAATTTGGATCTTGAAGGATTTAAGTTTGATGAAAAGTCAGTCAAATCAATAGGTAAGCTAATTAGATTGAGGTACTTGAGTTTAAGAACTTGTTTCATACCGAAATGGCATTCGTCTATCTGCAAGTTGAAATACTTGCAAACCTTGGATTTACGAGGTTGCAACTTCAACTTAGATGAAGAAATAGTCTTACATTCAATGGTAGGATTGAGACATTTGTTTATTTCTTTGAACTTGAATTTCAGAAACAAATTCAAATTGGATGGGTTGAGCAACCTCAAGACATTCGAAGGGTTTAACACATGGAACTGTGACGTCAATGATCTGTTCAAATTAATCAATCTTCGGCAACTAGAGGCAACTTTCTTGGAGACAGACAACAGTCAGGACTTTGTGGCAGTCATCGACTACCTAAACATCAGTGCCAACCACCTTCAACAAACGTCCTTATCAGTTTATTTTTCCTTCGAAGAAGAAGAGTTGACTATTCTCAAACAACTGTTAGGGTGTCACCATCTTTACAAATTGTCTATATTTGGATTTATTTCCGAGTTACCAGAGTACCAAGATTTCTCTCACAGCATCATCAAGTTACAGTTGTGCTCATGTAAACTTCAAGAAGACCCTATGCCAACATTGGAGAGGCTACTTTTCCTGCAATTGCTCAATTTAGATTTTGATGCCTTTGTAGGGGACAAAATGGTTTGCTCAGCTAATGGTTTCCCCCAACTCAAAACCCTACAACTCCATTGTTTGATGCACTTTAAAGAGTGGGAGGTGGAAGAAGAAGCCCTGCCCAATCTCTCTGTTTTAGCCATTCATTATTGCCAAGGACTGGAAATGGTTCCAGAGGGCCTAAAATTCATTGCTACCCTCCAACAATTTACAATTGAAGAAATGGGCGAAAAATTTACTAACAAGCTTCGAGGGATCAATGGTGAAGAAGGAGAAGATTTTTACAAAGTGCGACATGTATCTTCCATCAACATTCGGTAAATTTCTTAATTTCGTATAATCCTTTCCCAAGAGACGAAAGCACAGTTGGGTCTCTTATCATTTCTTTCACATCCCCCTCATTAATTTTCATCATAAAATTTGTTGATATATCTCTCTATGCTTTTTTGCCTTTATATTGGTTTAGGGGTGGACAAATTACCATAGAATCAAAAAACTAAACCAAACCAAACCAGCCTCTTTAGATTGGACTGGTTTGATTTTTTGAATACATTGGTTTAGTTTAGAGTTTTCAATTCTTCAATCCAATGGGATTGGGTTGATTTTTGGTTATAAGATTCAATTTATATTGGCATGTTTTTGCCTAATCGGTCCATTCTAATGAACTTGATTGCAACTAATCATTTCTCACTATTTATTTTGATTTTCAGTCGATAGGATATTGGCCAATGAGAAGTGGAAGAAGAAAATACTAAAAGTTAGAGTTAGAATTCACGGTACTTAATTTTATTTTATTACTGGATTTGATTTGTATCGGTTGTATTTAAGTTTGAGTTGGAGTTCACTATACTATTCACAACTGTTAGCTTGTATTAAACAATATTTATTTTATGTTTGCATTATATTTAAAGATTAAAGACTTGTTTATTTTAATTATTCATTATTGATTGATTATTTTTTTGGATTGGATTGATTTGGTTAAAGTGCATGATTCATTTAAGTTGATTCTAAATTTAATGTCAACTTAAACCAAAATAGCCCAATCACACTCCTATATTGGTTTTTGTCCGTAGAGATTTTTTTAATACAAGGCCTGAGCAATAAAAGTTGGAATTTTTTAAAATAGACCCCTTGTAATAAGATTTTTTTTATAAGAAACAAATAAGCCCATAAGTTTTACTGTGAGAAAGACAACACGTGCAACTCACACAACTCAATTACTGAAACAACTAATTTCATTTTTTTTTTAAACTTTAAAACACTGTAACTCTTAATTTAAATTTTCTTTTTTTTTTAAAATAATATTTTTTGGACTACGCTTGTCGAATTCATTCAATCAATAAGAGTTCATATTGAATATGAAATTTTGAAGAAAATGACAAAATTTCATTATGTTATTTATTTTTGAACAATGAAATTTTTATTACCTATGATAAAATTAAAAGCTAAAAATCCAAAATTAAATGCTACAAAATGAAAGAAAATATTTCATATTGTTTGTAGATTACAAAGAAATTTCACTGTGTACTGACATCAAGTAGAAAATTTTAAATTAGAGGGATAAAATGTAGAATTAGCATTGGTTGCCAAAAAGATTAAGATAAAAAGAGGCTTCACGCTCAACAAGAAATTTTTGTTATGTATAGGGTTTCTCTCTTTTTTATTTTATTTCCTCCTGTGCTCATTAATTTGGTTTTTACGAGCAATAAATTCAAGTGATGGATTAAAAAATATATATAGATATATTGGATAGCCATGAAAGATAGGACTTGATTTGATAAAGAAACTAAAATAAGATAAATTCACTTTCTTTCATTTTAATTAACATTCTTCATAAATGGAGGCTTTTCCCAAAATAAGCCCTTTCTGTATTTTATTTCCCAAACTAGGCCAACTTCTGATGTATTTCCCAAACTAAGCTAAAGCGCCATTCCGATTCGCGCTTTTCCTGTTAGGAGGTCAAAAGTTAATGAATAGTAAAATCGCTATTACAAATAGCGATTTTAATTAATAAAACGCTGTTGTGAACATCGCTTATAATGTTAATTTGTTTTACAAATAAAACGCTATTATGAACAGCGCTTTCAACATAATTTTTTTTGAATAAAACGCTATTACTAATAGCGCTTTTAACGTAATTTTATTTTGCGAATAAAACGCTATTTCTAATAGCGAGTTCACTTAAATGAAAACGCTTTTTTAATCAGCGTTTTTAACAGCCCCTATATATACGAAGCCCTCCACTCATTTGCATACGTTTTTGACACTTAGGTTTTTCGGATCTTGCTCGACTCAAACAGACTCCATCTCTCACTCTCCATCTCTCACTCTCCTCCATCTCAGACTCACTCGAAGCTCACCTCGCTCTCGCTCTCTGCTCTCTGCTCTCACTCTCTGTCTCTGCTCTCTCTCTCTCTCTCCGTGGTATGACATTAACCCTAATTTTATGTATTTATTTTTTGTGTTTGTGAAAATGTGAATGTGTTGTATTTTTCTATCAATGTTAGGGTTTTACATGTGAATTATTAAATGTGTTAGGGTTCTAATGTGTTAGGGTTTTATCATTGTGGTTATGAAATTAGGGTTTGGAATTTTTTGAAATCAGAAATGAGGGTTTGGAAATCAGAAATGTGAATGCTTTTGAATTTGTGAAATTTTTTATGCTTTTGAATTTTTGGATGTTGCTTGTGAATTGAATATGGTTATGAATTTTTATGCTTTATCAGTGTGGTTGTGGTTATGAAATTAGGGTTCTAATGATAATAGTTGCTCGATATCAGATTGTTCACACATCCTTTTAGGATGACATTTTAGGGTTCACATTATTAAGGGTTGTAATGCTTTTGAATTTTTATGCTTTTGAATCATAAATCAGGTTTGGAATTTTTTTAATTTTTTGAATTTTTTAAATAAATCATAAATATGAGAATTGAGAATTGAAATTTGGAATGATGAAATTCGTAAATCATAAATTCATATAATTGATAATTGTTAATGTCATATTATGAAATTCATATAATTGAGAATTGAGAATTGAGAATTGAGAATTGAGAATTGAGAATTGAGAATTGAAATTACGAAATGTTTATATTTTGAAATTTGAAATCAGAAATTGAAATTTTGAAATTATGCTTGTGAATCAAAATGTCTATATTTTGAATTTTGAATAAACCAACCTACATTTGTTGAATTGGAAATTGTTTTTTTTTTTGCTTGTTAAGAGGAATGAAAAGGAAATTAGGGTTTCAAATTAGGGTTTTAAAAGTAATTTTTTTTAATTAAGAATTGCGATTAAAAAATCCGAAATTCATATAATTGATAATTGTTAATGTCATATTATGAAATTCATGTAATTGAGAATTGTTGAATTCAAATTATGAAATATCTATATTTTGAAATTTGAAATCAGAAAATGGAATTTTGAAATTATGCTTGTGAGTTTTTTTTTTTTTGCTTGTTAAGAGGAATTAAAAGGAAATTAGGGTTTCAAATTAGGGTTGTAGAAGTAATTTTGTTTAATTAAGAATAAAATTAGAAAAAATTGAAATTCATATAATTCGTAATTGTTAATGTCATATTACGAAATTCATGTAATTGAGAATTGTTGAATTCGAATTATGAAATGTCTATATTTTGAAATTTGAAATCAGAAATTGGAATTTTGAAATTATGCTTGTGAATCAAAATGTCTATATTTTTTTACTCAAATTATGGTTCATAAATTGTTAATGTCTAATTTCTACAAAATGTAATTATTAAACAAAAAAAATATTTAATTTTGAATGTATTTTATTAAAAAAATATTTAATTTTCTCTCAATGAAAAGATCATGTTCTGTCAAATAAAAGATCATGTTCTCTGAAATATTTAATTTTGACTCTATTTTATGCAAAAGAAATATTTTTATTGGTTTCTCAAAATATTTAATTTTGACTCTATTTGATTTAAATAAAAAAAATTTGGTTTAATTTCGTTTGGTTTATTTCACTATATTTGGGGTCAGGCACCCAAAATATGATTAAAAAATTTAATGAGCTGAATTTGTAATACATATAATAGCATTCTAGCACAAATTAAAATTTCCTCAGAAAACTGAAGAAAATTTGAAAAAGTTTTTGAAATGGGTATTGAACGAAGTGACTTATCGCCATTTCCACTTTGTGATTGTCCACCACCATTGAAAAGGAAAATCTAAACATTATGTTTTAATAATTTTTATTTATTTTTGTATAATTAGAAGTCATTATTAGACTAGTTACAATATATGCATGAAAAGAGTCTTAAATTATTTAATTAATAGTCCATAGCAATTTCGTACGTAAGAAGGAAAAAAATAAATTTGGCACTTTGATGGGTAAGCCTGTGTTTTGTAATACCAAATAATTGGTACGGATGGCCCGATAGATTCACATGGATAACTATCCAAAATTTAACCACCAACTTCAATTTAATTATCTCTACTTTTTGGGCATTATAAATTATCTCTGTAATTATTTTTTTGTTTTTGTATGTGTAAGAAAAAAAAGGAGTAAATAAATTAAATTTACTTGTTGAGAAAAATGGAGTATACTTGAAAAAAGGAGTATACTTGTTGTGATGTTTTTTTTAAATTAAGACAATAGAGCAATGACAACAAATGAAGTAAATAAAAACTCCACGTATAGATGAAATCTTAGCTGTTGTGTGATACGAATAAAAATAAGTGAGAAAAATGCAAAAATAAACAGTAATAATCAAGTTGAGACACAAATATATAGCTGACAAAATATAAATTGAATTAATGTTTCACCTCTACAGTTCCTTCAACCCTGGAAAATATAAATTGACAAAAAATGAGAGGGTTGCTTTATTGTTTATTTTAATGTTTATTTTACAAGTAGAATTCGATATATGTATATTGTTGATATTTTAATATTTATTGTTTCATTGAAGCAAGTATATGGCAACTGTTCCAATTATTTTTTACTGGGGGGGAAACATAATTCGGGATCTCGATGAAGGTGTGTCATATGATGCTGAGCCGAAAGGGATATATAGGGTGCAACTTGGCACCACACTTGGCAATTTAGAGGAGATGTTTATGTCCAAGGTCGCAAGTTACGGGGAAACAGTCCGATTGATCTTCAAATGTAGATATCCTTATCGCCAGTGGCAAGCAACCAGCAAATACAAAATATTACCGATAAATGACGATGAGGCGTTGAACACCGTTTTGAGTATCGGTGGAAATTTTGAACCACCAAATTGTTTGGAAGTGTACATTCAGAAAGAGGTTGTACACAATCTTCCAAATATAACACAGATGGATTCGCATCCGTTCACTACATTGCTGACACATGAGATTGACACGACAGCATTTCAGTCTCCTATGTATGAATCAAATGAATGTTATGCAGCTGGCTACACACAACAGACATTTCATGGCCATGGTGGAGAATCAAGTTCACGTGGTGGATACGAGACTGAATTTCACAATAACGCCGAAGATGTGCCCACCTATAGCCATCATACCACTCCAGTTGAAGTTGCTGGTAATATGGCTGAAACGGTTAATTCTGTGCAGTTTGCTGACAGTGACATGTACGGTCCTGATGTCGCCCTAGACAATGATGAGAATGAAATGTGTGATGAAGAAAATTTATTGGGCGGATCAGATGATGATGATGATGAAGAAGATGATGTCGACGCTCCCGTTGATATTCAGAATGCCCCCATTCCACCTAGACCTGAAATCCCTTTCTATGAAAACATTCACATGGGTGGTGATTTTGACATTAGTAACCGCGATGTCGTTCCCCGTAACCGAATCTGGAATGCTGAAAATCCAGAGTTGGACAAAGGGATGGTTTTCGTTGATAAGAAGCAACTCGTACATGCTGTGAAATTGTACCATGCAACAAATAATCGAGAGTATAAAGTCGTAACCTCCAAGCGAGACGTTTGGGTGTGTGCTTGCAAGCACAACTGTAGATGGTGGTTGCGTGCTGTAGACGTCCCCCGAACGCCCCGGGAGGGTTAAGTCCCGTTCGGTTCATTTTGGGTTCACTACAGTTCAAAGGACTCAATTTGTCACGGTTCTAAATCTGAACCAAAGAGTCCAACTCTGGCAAATCGTTTTGAAGAAAAACAGATTTTGAAAAGAAGTGCCAAACATGGACTGCTTTGCCAGATTACAGAGTCGCCACCTAAATATTTTAAAATGGGGAAATTTAGGAAACCCTGACTCGGTGCCGAAGGCCACGTGTCCGTCATCACCAAAGTGACTTGGCTCGGGAGCTTGGGTACGATCGGGGAAGGTCAGCTATGAGCACCCCCTCTCGCTCGGTCCGAAGACCGGCCTCTACTAACCGTGATATCCGATTTTGAAAACATTACATGTTCTTATTCCGATTATTAGCCTAGAATTACTATGTTATGCGCACAGCAAACAAGTATAGACCAAATCGCCCAAGTTGGAACAAAACACTACATGTTTGTTTTGAAAACGGTTTGCTACTCGTAAGTAGGCTAAAATGCAGGTTTTGCCACCCTCGAGTGGGCTTTAGAAAAGATGGTTTTGCCACTAACTAGTGGGCTTAAAATTCACAATTTTTAATGCATTGTCCCAATTTAGGTAATTCAACCTCCATCCACAGGCATTCAAGCAGTTATATCACATAAGCAGCTAGCCTCATGGTAATCATGCTATTATGGCAACACTCACACACATGCAAGGATGCTAAAGCATAAAAACTCACCTAGTACTCCAAGCCAAAACAGAAGCTCATTAGAAATCCATGTATGGACCTAAGCATACTGAAATGTCTAATGCAACACATGCAAAGATGTAATCCAGGCAGGCTCGGCTATCCTAATCATGGCATGTGAAATGCTACAAGTAACACGTATTCAATTTGGAAATTGAAATACAATGCAGTTTGTATGATGTACCGAGCCCGGTGCATGTAAACAAATGCATGGATGCACGCATGCATTGCATAAGGTATGCTAATTTAGATGTGCCCTAATCTACCATCATAAGCAGGTAAATAAAAGGGTAGAAAGAAATGGGGGTTGGAAGACATACACCCACTCACACACACTTATTACAAATGCGCCCTCACTCGGAGGGACCAAAAGAATAATACAGTCCAAAGAATAAATGAATGAATTATTACAAAATTCTAATTACTAAAATTAAATTAAGTAAATAAAAGAAAGGGGGCCTCAGCCCTGCCTCGGGATGCGCGAATGATGCATGCTCGTTGCGACTTGCCCGGAAAAGCCTACACCGTGCCACTGCCACCCCTGTTTTTACTGCCCCGTCTCTCCAAAAAAAATACCAAAGTCCCAGGAAACCTTCCTTGTGTTCTGCTGAGTGCCACCGGCTGGAGGAAACTACCACCGGCTGCTTGTGGTGGCCACCGGCTGCAAAATGGTCTATCGGCCAGCGATACAGTGCCGGTCGGCACTCTTTCCTGCCGGTCGGCACTCTTTCCTGCCGGTCGGCACAAAATTCCTGCAGAAGACAGTTTGACAGCAACAGCAGGCAGCAGTGCATGGTATTGGATTTTTGAGCATATTTATGCATGGCCAATGCTTCCTATCATGAATGGGACTCAAGGAAACATGGCTCTTGGTTCTAGGGCTATCAATTGTGCACCTTGGTGCATGATAGCCTAAGATACCAAGGTTGCATTTCAATGTAAAAATGCATGCAACACAACAATGATAACTAAATCCCTATCATGCCAAAGTCAAGGGCCTTAGTGACATGGGAATTGAGGTGTGTTTTGTCACTTGGAGTACAAACACCCCTCATTTCCCACACTTGGTTTGACACCCCAAACCAAGTAATGAAATGCAATCCATGCAAACATGTATCAACAATGCAACATGACACAAAAGTGTAAGGCATGCCAAATGCTATGTAACACATCATGGGAAGTATACAATACTAAGCATGCACAATGCAAAGTGTGATACAAACATGAACACCTAAGGCAATATGATTGTCTTATGTCAAGATCATGTTGACTAAGCATGCAACACACATATACTAAACATGCAATGGTAGACTAAGCTACAATGGGACAGCCCTCAAACCTCTCCAAAACAGTGGCGAAACATGCCCAAAATGATGACCAAAACTCATGCAAGCATGCAAGGCGATAGGCCCAAAACCAAGGGCACCAAAGAGAGTACCTTACTACCATTATCAAGGCCATTCATGGCATGCATCTAACAACCAAAAACAGACTTCTATCATGCAAAATGGCACCCAAAACCCATATATGGCAGCCCCAAAATGTATTAATCATGCAAGCATACACAATGCCAATTCCTAGACATAAAAGGGGACACCCTTGAAGCATGAAAAAGGTCACATATGTAAACATACACACATGATTTATGGACTGAAATAGGGTCACAAATGATGCCAAATCATGAGGATGATCAATGTTGAACATGCTAGGAACCAAAATGCATGAGGCTTACAAGCCTAGAATACAAAACAACCATGTCAAGCACACTATACATGGCAAAATCAGTGGCTCACAGCCCTAAAACATGGCAAATCAAGACCAACATCTTCAAGATGCTAAGCTAAAACATGGAGATACATGAGGCTAAACACATGGCATGTCTCTAAGCAAAATGGGACATTACAAAGCAAGTATGGGAAGCATGTTAAGGGCCACGAAACCAACCTTAGACAGAGATATAACATGACTTAAAACACCCCAAAAAGTTCTGAAATGAAGCCAAATGCAAGCATGCACACATGCTACCTCATGAGCCAAGTACAAAGGCAAGCAAAGGACAAGGGGGAGAGGGGTGTCCCTCCCCTATCTAAGACTTGAAAGTACCTTCCTCACCACTGAAAACCCAGAGGGGTGTCCCTCCCCTATCTAAGACTTGAAAGTACCTTCCTCACCACTGAAAACCCACTGGTTTTCAGTGGTGAGAAGACCAAGAACACCAAGTAAGCAAAGCTTTACCAAAGAGACACCAAAATGGCCAAACAAAGCCTAAAAGGGCGAGCCTTTACTCAAACCACAAAATGACCTTAATGAAGGTTCAAGAGTAAGTAAAAACAAGAGTTTTTTTATGTTAAACACAAATCCAAAAACACAAAGCAAGAGGGGTAGAAAGCTAGTGCAAGAATGGGAAAACTAAAGTAACAAGCTCACCCTTTAAGATCCTTTGAAGAACAGGTGTAGCAGCCACTCTCTAGTGATCAAAGTCAGTCCAAAATCACCACAATCAACCCTCCAAGTCCCTCAATCTCGAGCTAAGGTGTAGTAGTGTGTGTAATGGTGCAAAAGTAAGGTAAAACCACACTTTTAGGCCTAAAAACACACACACAAGAGGAGAGAGAGGGAAAATATAGAGAGAGGAGATATATGACAGAGGTATAGATACACAAGCTCTGGTTTTTCTATCTCAAATGGCTAACCCTTGAGCAATGGAGAGGGGTGGTCTTTATATAGGCCAAGACCAAGCCAAGACTTAATGGCTAAGCAAAGAGAGGGGGGGTTCAAGAGGTGCAAGAGGGTCTTGGCTTCCAAGGGAAGCTAAGACAGCTGGCCAAGCTTCTCCAAGAAGCTTGGCCAAGGGTTCAACCTTCTAGAAGGTTTAGGGGTTCAAAGGTGCAAAGTGGTCACTCCTATGCACGGGGATGAGTGATGGTGCATTCCAGCTGGCACAGCTGGCATGCACCATGCCTCAGGGGTTCAAAGAGTGCACGCCGGCCGGCCAAATAAATCATCGGCACAAAAAAGTGCCAGTCGGCAACATATAGTGCCGACCGGCCAAAGTTTTTAAGAAAACAGTGCCGACGGACAAAAGGGAGTGCCGGTGGGGTGTGGGGGCAGCCGGTGGGATTCAAGGATGGCTAACAAGCCTCCCCCTACCCTCAAATACAAAAACACAAGTGTTTGGTGCCAAAACCGAACACGAAGCAGCCGAGTCAAGAGGTCCTGAGACGAGGCGCGCTGCCGAGGCCTCCGGGAACTCGAGACGAACACCATCATGGATAATCACCGAGTGTTCAGATGGTGACGTCCAAGTCTTGAGGATGGTCAAAAATGGGGTGTCTACACGTGCATCTCTTAGTAGGAGACATGGTCTTTTTGAAATAAAGCAGTATAGGGGTCCTCACCATTGTTTATACCCACGAATGAACAGGGACCACACAAATATTAGCTCCAGTTATATTGCTTCTCATCTTTTGGGACAAGTTGCGGTGAGTATACAAAATAAATGTTTACATTTATATACACATTTGTTTGTTTAAAGTGTTCACACCAAAATAATCTGACTCATAGGTATTGTTGTATGCAGAACGAACCTGATATGCCCATTAAGAATGTCATCGAAGATATAAAAAAGTCCATGAACTATACTATATCATACAAGAAGGCGTGGCATGCAAGGGCAAAGGCAATTAGAATGGTATTCGGGGATTGGGATGAATCATATATGATGTTGCCTAAATTCATGTATGCATTACAAACATCTAATCCTGGCACCATCGTGCAATGGAAGCATAGATATACCGGAAATACAACCATTATGCCCGTCTTCCACTTTGTTTTTTGGTCTTTCAAACCTGTCATCGATGGATTCAGACATTGTAGGCCTGTTATAACCATAGATGGTACATTCTTATACGGGAAATACACTGGTGTGTTGCTTGCAGCAACGATTGTCACTGCCAATGGCAAAGTACTACCGCTTGCATTTGCTGTTGTCGACAAGGAGAGTTTGGAGTCTTGGTCGTTCTTCATTTCAAATATCAAGGAACATATTGTCATGGACTGACAGGGAGTGACTTTGATATCCGATCGAGCTGAGAGTATTTTAGCTGCTGTGAGGCGGCATTGGTTGAATCCCTCGCTCCAATTTGTTGGATATCATCGGCACTGCCTTCGACATGTTTGTAGTAACTTTAACACTACGTTCAAAAATAAAGAGCTGAAACAACTTCTATGGAAAGCAGGGAGTGCTCATCAACGACGAAAGTGTAATGGTTACTTACAACAAATACAGGCTATTGACCAAGAAGCCATCACTTGGGTTTACAAGATGAATCCTGAGGAGTGGGCCCTTTCGTATGACGGTGGACATCGGTGGGGGGTATTGACTAGCAATGATGCAGAGTGCTTCAATAGCGTCTTGAAAGGTGCAAGGAACTTACCTATCTCAGTTATGGTTGAATTTACATTTCGGCGGCTTGTAAAATATTTTGACGAGATGGGAGCCCAAGCTGAACTAGATGTACGAAATGAGTTCCAATACCCTAGAGAGATGCAAAAAACTATTGAGGATGGCATCGCAAGGGCAAATACTTTCAAGTTGATATCATATGACAGGTTAGTTTGTAATATAAATTAAATTATTGTTATTATGTTGTCAATTTAACTACACCTAAAAACATGAACTTCATTAGTTTCTATTACAATTTTTTTATAGGCCACGCTGCGTGTTTGAGGTGCAAACATCTTTTCGCCATGGACGAGGTCGCAATACACAAATTGTGCGGATGAATCAACCCACGTGCAGTTGTGGGAAATATGAGATACGACACTATCCATGTTCTTATATGCTCGCTGTAATGTCTGAATGCGGTGACAATCCATTCGAGTACGTTGATCTATTATATAGGCTTCCTGTATACATGAGGGTTTGGGAAACTAAATTCAATCCAATACCACATCAAGATTATTGGGCTGATCCGCAGTGGACTTTAATGCCAAATGTACTGCGTCTGCGAGAAGTGAAACGGGATCGTGCATCTATGTCTCGCATTCCGAATGAGATGGACGTATCAGATAGGCGTTTGACCGCTCGTTGCAGTGTGTGCCAGCAGACAGGTCATGACAGGCGAACATGTCCGGCGCGACTTGGTCGATGAAGACTATGTAATACTTACATATTGTAATAGATCTTTTTGTAATTCTTTATTTGTAATAGATCATTTTCTTTTCTTTTGTAATTCATTATTTGTAAACGGTGTCGTACATTTAAATAGAACATTTTTTATTTGTAATAGATCATTTCTATTGTTTAATTCTTTATATATTGTAATTGTTTGATTTCCTTGACAAAATTTACAACTAACATAGTAAACAAATAAATTAAACTAAATGACAATGCAAAAACATTTAACTATACCACATAGTCCTATGGTTTTTATTCTCTACTTCATTGAAAATGTTTATTACAGAATTTTATTTCAAATCACATAGTTCTTCTACCATTTTAAGATTTTAATATTTCGACTGATGCAAGCATTTTGTACATTTACAATTTATGAATTACATGTACGTAATTTACAAATTTTATACTTTATTGGAAAACAAAAATTACAAAATCAATAATGAAGTTTTGTCGAATATGCCATAAATGTAACGAAGTTTTGTCAAATATGTCAAAATCAATAATGAGGTTATGTCAAATATGCCAAAATCAACAATGAAGTTTTGAAAAAAAAATTATCATTCCATTTTTTCGTAAATATTTACATACAACAACTATTCACATGTTATTGGTCATTATTAAGCTTATGTAACTGAGATCGTAAAATGATTTTGTAAAAGATTTTTATATTAGTCCGAAGCATAGATAACGATAGGTTATATTGAATTGCTTATCATATTTAATGGCACATAATATGCAAAATTTAGATTTTAGTGAATTGCTTCCATGTTAATGGCACACAAATTTATACTTTTAAAATAATCGACCACATTTGTTTTCCAAGTCGTCATGTACATACTAATTTGAGCTTAATTGATATAGTTAAATTACATGCTCACCAATACAGTTTTTCAAAATGTATTTGTTTTTCAACTGTACAAGCTTCATGGCACATCTACCTGATGAGGTCCCCCTTTTGAGTCTTCCACATCGGGCTGACAGTATATGGGAGGACCCGGCATGCAATAACGTTTGTTGGACTTTACGCTTACAATGAAAATACACTGCATTTTGTTTTCGATTTCCTTGATAATGCTATAATTTAAACTACTCATTCTGTTATGCAGGACTAGGCACGCACCGTGGTGGCATGCCGGCGGGGAGATTCCGGCCTGTGGGAGCGTCCATTGGACCATAGAGTCTTGCAGTGTCTACTACGCGCGGGATTCTATGGTGTATATCGTATAGGCCATATCAGACTGGACCACCCACTCATTACTGCTCTCGTCGAGAGATGGCGCACAGAGACTCATACATTTCATTTCCCGACCAGTGAGGCCATCGTCACATTGCAGGACGTATCTGTCCTATACGGTCTACGGATTGATGGGCGAGCAGTTACTGGACTTGACCCATCATTGACGACGGAGCAGTGGATAGCCCTATGTGCTGAGCTATTGGGAGTACCACCTACACCTGCAGACTTACAGGCAGGTAGAGTAAGGGTGAGGTGGCTGTCCGAGCATTTTCAGGGCGATCTTCCAGATCATGCTCCAGATAAGTTAGTACAGCAGCATGCGCGAACATATATTCTGTGGCTTATTGAGGGGGGTACTTCTCCCTGATAAGTCACAGAACCTGCTCAAGCTGATGTACTTGCCACTGTTGAGAGACATTGACGTCATCGGCCAGTACAGCTGGGGCGCCGCGGCTTTGGCATGCTTGTATAGGATGTTATGTCGAGCCACTCAGGTGGGTGTGACTCAGATCGGAGGACCCCTTGTCTTGCTACAGGTTAGTAAGAATTTTATTACATGTCAATTCATATTGTATGGCATATATCAGTATTGTAATTGCGTTCAAACTATTACAGATTTGGGCGTGGGAGAGATTGATTCGCATTGCCCCGTCTAGGCAGCAACTAGTTGCTCTTGGTGAGGTTCCCATCGGGCAGGGAGACATGCAGTTGCCGGCCGGACCTCGAGGTAGCCGGTGGAGGGTTGACATGGGCCACGAGGTCGTATCGACCCACGTAGTCGTCGTGTATAGAGACCAGCTTGACCGGATGATAGACGGCGAGGTATCAAATTTAAATACCTAAATTTTAAGTGTCATATGGAGTGTATATGTTTATGAGCGATTTTTAATAGACTTGTCGTTATTGTAGTTTATCTGGCAGCCTTATGCTGAGGTCCTCCATACGCTCCCAGACTACTGCCGACTAGGTGAGGAGATATGGATGGCGAGAGTACCACTCATTTGTTTTGACGTGGTTGAGTGGCATCTCCCTGATCGTGTCCTCCGACAGTTTGGTCGGGTCCAGGCCGTGCCGGATCGGTGTGACACCGAGTGGCGGTTGCATGCGACTGATAGACGTGGCCGAGCCAGCACTGACTGGAGTGTGCATCATATGCGATACATACAGTTGTGGGATGCCCGTCGCGACATTATTGTACAGGCTGACTGGAGCGATGGGGTCCTCCCCTCTCCCGACCCTTACATGTTGTGGTATCGGCGACATACACACCTACTTGTCGGTAATCCGAGCCACCTGTCCGAGGCCGGATATCAGGGAGTTGGGCCTTCTCTCGAGGCATTGGTGAGTATCGTACTATGTGTCAGATAATTGTTAATATCATAATTGATTATTTTCAGTCAACTATAGCCTAATATATCTGATTTTTTGTTCAGGTGGTTCGAGCTGGGAGGTCATATCACTTGGCTGAGGACGCCATTTTCAGACGTGATGGACAGCTTGGTCTGCAGGCCCTTGTAGAGATCCGAGAGTTATTGTACGAGGGGATCCAGCATGCCCATCGGGTAGATCGTCTGCATTTTGGGGACTACGGTGTACACAGTGCAGCAGCTGCTCCAGACACATCAGTCCCGTCCACGTCAGTGCCTCCCACTTCAGCGCCAGCCACAGCAGGTCCTTCGACTTCAGTCACCCCACCGCATGATATCCCATACATTTCTCCAGATTTCCCACACGTACATCTTACCCAGCATGCTGACCCTGACCCTGATTGGTCACCGCCCCGCTTCATGCATGATGTTGTTACCCCACCCACCCAATTACAGCCTACTTTTCTGGGGAGTACTTCGACCGCGCCCCAGTTCATGCATGATGTTTTTACCCCACCCACCCAGTTCATGGGGACTACTTCGACCGCGCCCAGGAGTACACATGATGCAGTTCTCACTGACATCTCCCACATTGATAATGAGGCCCATATTGAGCCCCCCCCCAGAGCGCGAGGGAGAGGCCGAGGTTATGGTCGTGGGGGACGTTGCGGCCGAGGTCGAGGTGCGGGCAGAGGCAGAGGTCGGGGTCCAGCTGCAGATCGTGATACAGTTGCACCAGATGAGGGAGTGGGAGTTTCACAGCTCACAGCAGTATCTGATCTGCAGGCACAGGCAGGATCAGGGGCATCAGATGCAGGAGATGGGGGGTCACACTCACAGGCTCCACAGGCAGTCAGTGGAGGGCCGCATGCAGGGGAGAGAGTGCCAGATATTCAGAGAGTCTACCGTAGGAGACCGAGGAGGGAGATCCACGGTCGGGGTTGTGGGACTGGGGGCAGGTTAGGGCATTAGCGGTTGCGATATGGACTATATAGGTTTTTTTTTTTTTTTTGTCTGATTTTTTGTATGTGTCAAACTTGTACAGCTGATGTAAGTGTCAATACTTATTTATTCGCAATTATAATTTCACAATTTTTTATTCTTATTTATATTGGTGAATCACACTAATCTCTTTCACATCTCTACCCCTCTCTCATTATCCGTAGTCTGTGCATTATTTATAGTAATTTACGATTTTTCCTCAATTTTACAAATTGAGACAACCATTTATAAAATTGAAGTTTAAATAAATTTGATACAACCATTTATGTTTATTTTTAGGAAAACATTTGTAATTTAAAAACGTGTAAAGAACCTATAAAAAATATGTTTGTTCAAGGCTAAAAATAATTGAAATATCTCCCTTCATTGATAAGTCATGGATAAGCATTACAAATTGCATGCATTACAGAAATGCCCTGGGCGTTCATCCAAACAATTTCATTCATTATCATCATCATCTGACATCTCAATATCAGATTCATACATAACATCCATGCTCCAGGCGTAGTACTGGTGTGCATCATCCATTAACCCATCTTCGGCACGCTCATTTGCGGTCTTCATTAGTCCGGACCTTTGCAAACGTTGGGTCATGCGATTAACCTCGTCGCGGATACGATGCAATGCCCTTTGCAACAACTGTGGAGTGTCAGTTGGCATACGCATGGCTAACCGGCGAGGAAATTTAAGATTAACTTCACGGCATAGCTCAACGAGAACGTTTGCTCGAGTTTTGCGAAATTCCCACTCAGCTCTCATGGTATTGACGGTGGCACGTGAGTAACGCAAATTTAGATTTAATGGGTATTGAAATTCATCTCCATCTGCAACCCAATAGCGACCCATTGCTGAATATAGATCAACGACCGTATATGTCATAATGATATCGCTAGAAATAGCTGTAAAACTTTTGTTGTGGTATGCTACGCTATTTATACCATATATACACATTGTAGCTGTATGTATGCAATTATTGTAAACAACTATGACAACTATGCATTAGAGTTGTCACGTCAACTTTGATGACCTGAACAACTATGCATCAATTTGATAGGAGTTGTCACTTCAACTTTTATAAATTGCATAATTTATTGTTATTTGAAAACAAAAAGTAAAAAAATTGTGAAACAATATTTCAACAAATTAATAAATACATGAACGGTTGTTTTTTTAAATTTGTCAACCACCGTATATGTCATGAAAAATATTTTAACGGTTGTTTTAATAAATAAATTAATTAATAAAATTTGTGAACAATTGACAAATATAACTGAACACAGCCTGAATTTTGACTACAATATTGCATTGAAATATACTTACAATTTGAAGTACTAAAATATTTTAATTGATTATAATATTTTGTCTATAGCATCGGCTATTGTGCCGCAGATGCAGTGATGCCTGTGACTTTGTGCATAATTCCAATGGGCATAGTAGGTAGGAGGTAAATGACTTTGTGCAGCGATGCAGGGATGCATCTGACTTTGTGCAGTGATACAGTGATGCGTGTGACTTTGTGCATCACTGCATCACTGCATGTGACTTTGTGCAGTGATGCAATGATGCATGTCACTTTATGCAGTGATACAGTAATGCATGTGACTTTCTGACTTTGCCATGCTTGTATACGTTGTGACTTTTTTCCTCACATTACTACATGCTTTGTTTTTTCCTCACATTTCAGAATTCATCTAAGTCACATTATTACGACTGTGAAAAGAAGCAGAAAATGCTATTATGTTGGTAAAAAAACATGATGGACGGTTGTGTAATGACAATGAAAATCGGATGACTGTGAAGTTCATTAACTGAAAATAAGATAAAATATAGGCACCAAAGTTCCAATCGTGTTTACCTAGCAGGTGACCATTTTATTATGTTGGTGAGAAAAACAATGATAGTTTATGAACAATATTACTTTAATAAAAACAAAATTAAAGCCGTTATTTCATTTTTCGATTTCATTTATAATTTCTCGAAAACACCTATATGTACTGAAATCGTCAATTCCAAGTGACTACTTATTGTATTACAAAAGTAAGCATGACAAAATAGTTTCATGTGGCGATGTGACAACTCACTGCATTTTGTTTTATTGGACAACACACTGCTCGAATATGAAGGGATTGCATTGTGATTCTGTGGCCTACAATTATGATTTTATCTGACAACCACGTCTGTGACTACATCACAAGTACACAAAGTCACGGGTATTCAAAATTACATGAAATGAATAATATCAAATAATATCACGTGTATCACTTATTTCATAGTGCCCTAGCACAACTATGATGTCTATAAATACCCCAGTATGATGTTTGTTGAAGTCATAACAATAGTAATATATATACAATTACTATTATTATTAATTTTTTTATTTTATTAACAATGTCTTCAAGAGGTGCAGGAAGTTCACGCTGGCAAAGAAATCCGAAAGTGTGGCTGCTACCTCCATTTACCTATGACTACAAGAGCGAAAAGTACTCGAGTCCAAAGGATTATTATGCTGGTATCCGAGCAGAATGGGCGTTCAGGGTAACGGAGCAAGAAGGATTGTATAATGATCTACGTAACTTTGGGGCACCGGTACCTCATCGTCGTTCATTGACCATGGCTAGACGAAATGTGAGTGACTATGAAAAAGCAGTTAGCAGAATTAAGAAGGAGAACAACAGAATGTTGATGCGGAGATGTCGACATTTCATGCTTCAGCTAGCCACTGAAATGGCAGAAGCAAGCAACAGAGATTTGACAATGGTTGAGCGAAATAATGTCTTAAACAATGAAAAATATCTCTCTGACTACTACATGTCAGATGAGGAATAAGAAATCAAACACCGTTATCTTTCATATGTTCGTTACTGGAGTGTAAGACAATGTTGTTGTTCGTCTAACGTACGGATGTATTTCAAGTATTTTTGTTATGAACCTAAAGTTTATGAAATAACTACATTTATAACTACACATTTATGAGTTCATGACTTTCTTTATTGAATTGCAATTAGTTAATGAATGTTCTGGATTAATGAATGGATTAATGTATGTTCAATTATGTGAATACTTAAAACACATAAAATAGATCAGGTAACTCGGAGAAAAGGTTCCCTTAACTGGGGCTGCTGAAATAGGGATGAATTTACAACGGATTTCAATCTCCATCGGGAAAGAAGAAAGAGTCACCTTCCAATTCTTGAAAGTCCAGTAAAAATTAAGACTCTGGTAATGAATGAGGGGTTGACAGAAAACTAAACTCGGTGAAACGAACTACCGCCTTCAACAGCACATAAAACATAACAGGTAGGTCGGTGAATAGCTTCCCTTAACTGGGGCTCGTGAAATAGGGATACTGTACGTAAAGAATTTCAATATCCATCAGGAAAGAAGAAAGAGTCACCTTCTAATTCCTGGAAGTCCAGTAAAAATGATGACTCTGGTAAGAAATGGTGGTTGGTCCAGTTGGGGGACTAGGTTTAAAACCCAATTGATTTTACTTGATTTGGTTGGAATTAATCACTATTTACAATTACTTATACACAAACAGATTGTTTTCTGCACATTTTTACAGAAATTGACGATTCTCTTAGTATAGAAACTAGAATTGTAACCAGTTGTAATGACGCTGTATTGTTATTTTTCGGATTTATACCCAAAGAGAACAAGATACACAAGTAGTCCTACGTAACCCACGTTTCACTCACAAGATACACCATTATTTGAAATATGATTTCAAAAGTTGAGATTGATTATGTTTCCCAAAATATTACAAATTGAATATTCAAAAGTTGATTTTAAAATAATTCGAAATGACAAAAAAAATTCAAATAGTCATACTTTTCAAGGAAATACAAATAGTAGCTCGTAACATTGCCTAGCTAAGTGAAACACAACATTGGCTACATAAGCTTCATTTTTTCACACATTGAGTAGTCAAATCGTGGAGAGACTTGTCAGTATATGCAGATGGATTGTGAAGTCATGTGACTTGGTGCACATGCTTTGGTTTTCTCAATTTTTTGCTCGACTTTTTTATTACAGTGACAACTCATCTCGTATTGATATATGTGGGATTCTCAATTAAGAAAGTCACATTGCAACAGTGAATTAACTGATTTACCTTACAGTCGGCATGCCTTTATTTTGTCCTTATATGCAGATGGATTGTCAAGTCATGTGACTTGGTGCACAGGCTTTGGTTTTCTCGATTTTTTGCTCGATTTTTTTATTATAGTGACAACTCATCTCCTATTGATATATGTGGGATTCTCAACTCATAAAGTGACATGGCAACAGTGAATTCACTGATTTACCTTACAGTCAGCATGCCTTTATTTTGTCCTTATATGCAGATAGATTGTCAAGTCATGTGACTTGGTGCACAGGCTTTGGTTTTCTCGATTTTTTGCTCGATTTTTTTATTACAGTGACACCTTATCTCTTATTGATATATGTGGGATTCTCAATTCAGAAAGTCACATGGCAACAGTGAATTCACTGATTTACCTTACAGTCAGCATGCCTTTATGTTGTCCTTACATGCAGATGGATTGTCAAGTCATGTGACTTGGTGCACAGGCTTTGGTTTTCTCGATTTTTTGCTCGATTTTTTTTATTACAATGACACCTCAAAATATTTATTGATATATGTGGGATTCTCAATTCAGGCAGTCACATGGCAACAGTGAATTCACTGACTTACCTTACAGTCAGCATGCCTTTATGTTGTCCTTACATGCAGATGGATTGTCAAGTCATGTGACTTGGTGCACAGGCTTTGGTTTTCTCGATTTTTTGCTCGATTTTTTTATTACAATGACACCTCAAAATATTTATTGATATATGTGGGATTCTCAATTCAAGCAGTCACATGGCAACAGTGAATTCACTGATTTACCTTACAGTCAGCATGCCTTTATGTTGTCCTTACATGCAGATGGATTGTCAAGTCATGTGACTTGGTGCACAGGCTTTGGTTTTCTCGATTTTTTGCTCGATTTTTTTATTACAATGACACCTCAAAATATTTATTGATATATGTGGGATTCTCAATTCAGGCAGTCACATGGCAACAGTGAATTCACTGATTTACCTTACAGTCAGCATGCCCTTATTTTGTCCATATATGCAGATGGATTGTGAAGTCATGTGACTTGGTACACATGTTTTGATTTACCTTACAGTCAGCATGCATTTATTTTGTCCATATATACAGATGGATTGTCAAGTCACGTGACTTTGTACACAGTATTTGCTTTTCTCTATTTTTTCAATCTACTGACAACTCATACCTTGTTCATATATGTGGGACTGTCATGCAGAGGCATCTTTCTAAAGCCGTTCATAACCAACTATATAAACGAGTAAAGGTGAAGACACAACCTTACAACTCATTTCGCCCTACGAAATTATCATTTATTTGCTTTAAAAAATTAGCATGGCTACATGGTTCATAGGAGGGAGTGGGAATCGCAGAGGTGGTAGGAACTTGCAAAGGGGTGAAAGTTCACGACGAGGAGGGGGAAGTGGAAGTGGCGATGCTGAAGATGAAACACCATTTCCTTTGTTAGATGCCTCTTGTGCTTATCATGATAGGTTTGGGAAGCGACATTTTGTCATGCCCAAGTACTATCAAGATCCATGTGGTTTGGTGGAGGAGCCATCAGATAATCAAACAGGATATGGTTTAGCAAACGCTAGACTTCTGAAGTGGCCCGCACTATTTATAGAGCGAGTGCAAATGGAAAGATTATGTTGGGAAAGACGACTGAAGGTGCCAAAAGCACGTTCTGTTGAGATCCAAAAGGAAGATCCTGAAAATGTTGATCGACTATGTCAAAGACTACAACGTGAGATTTCTCAAATGGGCCGTAGGTTGGCCCGCGATATGCAGCTACTCATAGTTAAGAAGGATGCCCAGAAGAACAGAACAGAACCAGATGTTGCGGCTATCAAGGGTATCATGGAGGATCCTGAACTTGTCTCTGACGCTGAGCTTTCGGATTGTTCAGACTCTGAGCCACCTGCCGATTTAAGCGCGAATTAGGTGTTAATGTCTACACTTCGGCAATATAACAACTTGCATTAATATTTAATGTCTGTGTTAGAGTAAGTATAACTGTTATGTTATGTTTATGTTTAAGTCTATGTTTATGTATTGTGTCTGTCAAATGTTACAGCTATTAATATGCAATATTAGGTCATGAATTAGGTGTTTGTCTGTCTAACTGTTATGTTTATGTATTGTGTGTTCAGTTCAGGGTGTCCAAGATGTATGTAATGTGTGTTCAGTTCATGGTGTCCAGAATGTATTTTTGTGGGAGAATTATGTCTGTACTACCTATGTAACTGAAAACTATAACATTTGCAACTTCAGTTATGTTGTTTTCATGCCTATATGAGTATTTAGTAAAGTACTGACTTCGTATATTATGTATTTTTGTGGCCTTCGTCTTCTTGGCCTACTCCGCGGTGGTCTTCGCGTCTAACCCTTCGTCGTTGCTCGTCGAGCTGCACAGTGTGTGGGTGTGCTTCGGACTGTAGAGCATGCATATCACATTTTCTTCCCATTTTATAAACTCCGGCTAATCTATGTGATGAATTAGCTTTATTGCTTTACTTTCATATTGTTTCACTTGCAGAATGTTGGTGTTGTCACATCAACCTTGACTTGCACTCCAATATACAAAGCCTTTGCCAAAGGTGAAAACATTGGGGAGGTTACTGCGAAGGGAGAATGTGTTGGCAATGTTGCCGATCTGGTATGCTTCTCCAACTTCCATTACAATTTCCAGAAGCTTGTGTTTGCACCGGGCCAATTGAGAACATATTTTGATGGCTGCTATAATGATTGTTGCCACATAGTTAAATTGATCTTTATATTTTGTACTCTGTTTCCAGTCCTAATATTATTTGGAGAACAGAGAGGCATTACTGAAGGAGATGGGTTTCATTACTCTGTATAGTTAATCGAGTGCATCAAAAATATAGTCAATCCCATTAATTTCCCCTTGGCATTTTACTAGACCTTTTTTTAGTGACACAAGCAAATCAGAGTAAGGCATTACACTGTATTATATATATATATATAACTAAGTGGAACATATGATATACGTAGAGACATCATGTTACGAGAAGCACTTGATTGAGCTGATACTATAAATTGACCTTTTTGCAACTTCTCATTTTGAAAGATTGAAACTAAAAAAAAAAAATGTTTGGTAGTTTTTCCTATAATTTGATGGATGCTAGTATGCTACAGATTCAAACTTCTCATTTTTTGTTTTTGTTGTACTCAGTTACAGTTTATCTTGCATTTAGGCACATAGTTTTGTGACTCATGATTATTTGGAGTAAAGTCTGCAAGTTGCTTTATAAGGACATGTGCTAAGACTGATTGTGGCTTTATGCTTCTTGATTGTCACTATGAATCTCTTAATTTTCTATTGTCAATAGTGTGCAGTTTATAACCTTTAAAACGGCTTCATTTGGAATTGTAAATGAAGGGAAACAAATTGGAGTCTATCTAGTCTTATTTTAAATTAAAAATATAAAAAGGTATTCAAATTGATGTGTCAGTATGATCAACGGCGTCTTTTATAATCTGGAATTAAATGCTTTATTTTCAACTTCTTGCTTGGGTTTTGTAATACAAGTGCTTGATGTCTACTATGCGTTTCCCAGTCAAACTTCTGGGACTAGTTAATTTGAGCTTTTTAGAATTGTTCCCTTAGAAGATGAATTTAAGATCCTACATATTGTTATAAATTAATTTCTCTCTCTCACATGTGTGTGCATGCCGTGGTGTGGCAATGAAGGGAGACATCCTGGAAGATCCAGCAAAGGAGCCAAACAAGGATATGTACATGATGACTATTGAGCCAGAAGATGCACCCAACCAACCTGAGTAAGTTTGCTTGTTTGATGTGCATCATTTCAATTCCTTTAATTTAGTCAAATCTTGATTTATGCATTTGCTTCTTTGTTCCCCCCCACCCCCATGTAGATATGTACAAATTGGGATGGTTTCAGGGCTTCCTGTTTCAGTCAATGGAAAGGAATTCTCCCCTGCATCTCTGCTTTCTGAGCTGAATGAAATTGGTGGGCATATTATTTTTTTTCTTTTAAAAAATTTGACTATGATGAGTTTTATTGATTGCATGGTGGATCCAAGAACATGCATAAATGTCACCCCATGTATTGTACAATTGGGGGTAAGTTCTTTCTCCTTTTGAAAATTTGTATAAAATTTCTCTCTCTCTCTCTCTCTCTCTCTCTCTCACACACACACACACACACACACACAAATTTTGTTTTATGCCATTCAGATTTTTAATTGGCCAAGTGTAGAACATCTTCAAGGAATCCTTGAGAGAATCGAATTTGTGGAGGGTGTTCTAAATAGAAACCTCAAGTGATGAAACTGGATGAGAGATAGAGAGAGAGAGAGATGAATTCAAAATTCCTAAACCATTATATTGTGCTTTTCAATATTTTGATGTCATGCTGATAAGTGTATATACTCTGTTCATTTGAGATATAAAATTAGTAGCACAAATTGATTACTTTTTTTATTTATTTTATCTAAATAGATAGTTAGCGATTGTTTGCATGTTCTATCCTGTACTTCAAGCTTTATATTCATATTGTACGTGTTGCTTTTGCTTCCCAGAAAACCATTTCAAAAGTAAGTCCTGGGTCATTAAATGCATCTGGTTCTAGCTCATCAAAAGAGCAGCATAATCAACAATATCCAGGTTTTTCCTTTTATATACACATTTTATAAAATTTTGTTACTTTATTATATTTACTGAACTCAAAATTTATCTATTGCCAATCCTCATATATATCCCCCTCCTGGGCGGACCTGGTTTCTTGTGTCAGCAATGCCTTTAGCCTTTAAACTGATGCTTGTTTTTTTTGCAGTCCCAGAGGTCAAACGCAGAAAGCAACATCGGAGAAAGCATTTTGAGAACCAAGAACCATGTCTGATGAGAGGTGTCTATTTTAAGAATATGAAATGGCAGGCAGCCATAAAAGTTGACAAGAAACAAATTCACTTGGGCACTGTTGGATCTCAAGAAGCTGCTGCTCGTTTGTATGACAGGTATTAAAATGGTTTAGCTGTACATACACATAGAAGTTCTTAATTGTGAACTTTGTTCATAATACTATGTTTTGTTGCCATTTCCATTTGAATTATTATTTGTGAACTTTGATCATAATACTATGTTCTGCAAGATCAGGTACTATATATATATATATTTTTTTCCCTTTTTAAAATAGGATTTTAGTATTCTACACATTCTTTGTTACTTTGAATGCATTCCTAATAGACCGCAAATAAATAGTACCAATCTCTTATAGTTCAGTGGGTTTTAAGTTTTCCAATCAGTCATAGGTTTGATGTTTACTCCATGATTGTTACACTATGAAGCCATGGAGATCCAGATTCAATGAAAACATATAAAATTGTACAATTTAGCTCTTTGGAATGTTTGGATGACTCTAATTCTTGTACCCCTTATTCATATATATATATATATGTAAACATATAAATTTTTCATGTACACTTTACGACGAATAAATTTTTGACTAGAATTTCCTTGTTTTTATTATCAATTGACTTGAAGCTTCTTTGTTGACTCATTTATTTGGTATATTTTAATTTTTATTAGCAATGTCAAACCTTATTTAGTTTTGTTATTTTAATTAAAAACCTTCTTAATCCTTTTCCTTTTTCCTTATATTTTTTTCCCTTCAGCTCATTTGATACATGCTTATGGTTCTTTGAGTAACACAATTTTCTACAGAATTCCAATCTTATAACATATTTCTAGATATTCTGTTACTAGTTCTCATTATATACTAGTTCCAAGCTTGATTGTGGGGAATAACTTGCCAAAATATATTTAGTTTATGCTTTTCTTTCCTCTTTCAATCATCCAAAAATATTCTTTGCATACCTTCTGTTAAAAATAAAAATAAAAATTGTTTTCTCACAAATAGTTTATGGATTCTTTCTAATTCTTGCAGTAGAGAATTGTATTTGCGTGCTGCTGGGATTTTTGCTGATGTGAATTCTCTGTTTTAAGATATGGATAGGGGAGAACTACAGTACGCTCTGGACATTGGATGTTTGCTGGACACACCATTAGAAGCGTCCCAATTAGGAAGTCTTCTATGCCTTAAATTAGCTTGATCAAGTGATTTCTTAGTATGGAAGAAATCATCAATTGTGGAAGAATCATCAAAACTTGTGTGAATAATGGTTTTAACATATAAAAGAACAACTAGAAGTAGATTTTAATTATCTTTTATTTGTTTGGCCTCAATTCTGGATCAGAACCCATGCATATTTTTCATAAAGTGCTTAATAAGGAAAGGGTTATGAAGTTCTAGATTTCATGTAAACTGCTTCCTGAAACTTTAACCTGTTGTAAATTGGCTAAAGATTCTTATAGCGACCCCGGTCTTTTCCCACTTGATTATTGTATCTGGACTTATATTCCATGGATTCCGTTGTCATATTATTGTTGTTGTCATCCTTTAACGTCATTGTTTGAGTCTTAGGATGTGTTAGACTTGTTTCGAGCGGGTGGTTTGAGTCTGGGTTCAAACCCCAGATTTTTGAAGTTTCGGCCGTTCCGCTCGAGCGGACCTTATTGCGCTCGAGCGGAGATTGCACACTTCCAGTATTTTTTTTGAACCCTGCAAAACTTCTGCAGGTGTAATATCTACGCTCGAGCGGGATTTCTGAGCTCGAGCGGGTTGAGCTCGAGCGGTAGTGTTGGAGCTCGAGCGGACAGTGTTTTTTGGTGATGAGTTCTGGAGGTTGGAAAAGTGAGCTCGAGCGAACCTTCTCGCGCTCGAGCGGGCGAACTTTATTTTGTGTCTTTGCGCTTGAGCGGACATTTTTGCGCTCGAGCGGAACATGTTTTCTCTTTGCGCTCGAGCGGTGTGTTCTACGCTCGAGCGAACCTGTTCAGTATATATACGCAGCAGCGTGTTTCAGATCAGTTTTTCAGCCCCTTTCAGTTTATAAAACCCTAGGTTACGAGTTTTCTCTCTCCCAACTCATCTTCTCTCCTAGGTTTCATCTATTTAGAGTGAGTCTCTAACCTAGTTCCTTCATTAAAAAGGTAGAGTGGGTCGAGGGCTTCCATTTAATCTGAACGGTTGTTGATTTGGAGCACTTTGGAGTTTGGGCTATCATCTCCGTCTTCTTCTTTTCGGGTTCTTGCTTCGAGGTGGGGATTTCCTGCTCCATTTATACGTTTTAATCCTAAGTGGTGGTATTTTGGTATGTGGGGGTAGTTTGGTAATTTTGGGAGAAACCTTAGGGTTTGTCATAGATTAATTTATATAATTAATTTGAGGGAAGATTGTGATATTGGGTTTAATTCATGAGATTGGGGAATTTAGTGGTTTAATGATGTAATTGGTTAGTTTAAATACTTACCTTTGAGAATGTTGAAATTACATTTGTTGTTATATTTATTTCTTGTTTAGAAATAATTGTTTTGGGCTATCGGTGGAGGATAGCCATGATTATTGTAGACATTGCATGTGGATTAAGCAAAATTGAAACTAATCATTTGGTTAAGTTGTTGAGTATAAAAGTTGGATTAATACATTAAATTTATGTATTGATTTATTATGTATATGACTTTATGTTTATATGCATTACTTGTGTATGGGAGGAGATAGGGGATGTACTCCACGGTTTAGGGGAAGATGGGGGATGTATCTCTAAACCGGTTAATGATTATGGGAAGATAGGGGATGAACCCAGGGTTGCTGCTTATATGAGCGCCTATAGCAGAGATACAGCTCATATGCTTATCTATTTGTTGTTGATATGATACATCACCACCATGTGTATCAGTTGGGAAGTATGGAAGTGGATTTGATTGAGATTGATATAACACCAGCATGTGTGTTTATTTTGTTATAAGAAAGGTTTAACCTGATTTGTTATCCTTGTTGAGTTGTTTGGCCAGGTTCTGAGCCATGTCTGTATAAATGGAAGGTGTATTGTGTCATAGACAATACGTCATAGACAACGTAGACATTAGTGTCATGAAACTGGAAATTGATTATCTTGTGTTAACCACGTATCGAATGCTAATGCTTTAGTTAATTCTTATGCTTGGTTTAGTATTTTTCTACTGGGCTGTGGCTCACCCTATATGGGAACTTCATTTTTAGGTTCAGGTGGTTCACTACCTCCAAGGACTTAGCTTGTGAGGATTTGGATTCGAAGACCTGCTTTATTTTATTTGTTTTATTTGAATAACTTGTAAACTTTCAAGCCTAGGGCTTTATTTGTTTTTGAGTTAGAACTCATGGAATTGTGTCCAAGTGTTGGCTTGGCAAGATGTAAGCCCATAGGGCATTTATTATGATGTTTTTATTTTACGGTACTCTGATGAATGAAATAAGATACTTTATTTCCTTATAATTCCGCATGTTAATATTATGTATTATGGGTTTATTTTGAGGGCGTTACAATTCTAGCCAACACATGGTGGGGAAGATGGCAGCTAAGATTCTAGCCAACACATGGTGGGGAAGATGGCAGCCGTCCTTCACATGGTAGGGAAGGCCAACTGGAGAGAGTTGGCCATGTGAAGCATCCAACTGGAAAGCCACCGAAAGGAAATGTGGGCTGGCAGCCAGCTCACATTGAAGGCCTCTCCATCTCTATGCTTGTGTATATATAGAGAGGGAGACAACAGAGGAAAAATAGCAGAGTGTGAGTCTTAGAGAGAACACAGAGAGAGAACAATCTGAGTGTTGTAATTGTTCCATTTGTTCAATATAGTGAATCCGCTGCCCGTGGACGTAGGCGACTTGCCGAACCACGTTAAATCTCTTGTGTTATTGCTTGTGTGTGTTCCCTGGTTTGCCCCCGATCCACAACATAACCGAGCATCCTTAAGTTAATAACTATGCAGTTTATGACCACAGAAAGAGTTGAGAAGTTGCTCTTATTGTCAGAACTTGATGCAAGTTTTGTTTGGATAGGTGAGGGAAGCGATTGGTGTTACCCTTTCTGTGTTGTGCTCAAACATTCGGCTTCATACATCCTTCAGTGATCATCATTCCGATGGTGGTGACGATTTCAAAATTGAAGAGAGAAGTTGGGATCAGTTTTTAACAGAACGTGCATCTGAACTTGTCACAAATATTCGGAATGTTAGCTAGTCTGACAAAATGGAGATCTCAACAGATAAAGTCCTGACAATGGGATAGTAAATGGCGATTCTTAAGATGATGTGAAGTGGATGGAAACGGTACATTTTTAAAGAATTCTGTTTAATCAAGGCTTCCTTATCTTCAACTGAATTCTGATGATCTTCTCCTGTTCCTTAATGTGTGCAGCTGTACCATTTCATTATCTCATCTTTGAAACCTTGCAGTCCAAGCCTAAAATGTTTAAAAATCGATTTTTGGACTGTGTGATACAATATTTTTTTTTTTAATTTTTTGGTTGTGTTTGTTGCTTGATTTTGGTTTAGAATATTTTTTCTTTTTATTTTTTGGTTGATTTTAGTTTTGAAATCTAACAGAATTAGCACAATCTCAAAATAAAAAAAAATTAAAAAAAAAGAGGCTATAACGGCGTTTTTCCAAACGCCACTGCAGTGCCAAGTCATATTTTTAAAACAGGAAAAAATCTGTCACGGCGTTTTTAAAGTGTCGCTAAATATTGTATGACGTCATTTTATCTTATTTATCACATTTAGAGGCGTTTTTTAAACGCCGCCTACACTAATCTAAACCATGTTTTTAAAGCGTCATAATGTACATCTTCGGCGGTTGGTACTAAACGTGACAAATAGAATTAGCGGCGTTTTATACCTATATCGACAATTTTTAAATGCCGCTAAATGTAAAATTTCCAGCAGTGTTCATTGTAGTATACTTGCTGTTAAAAATCACTTGATAATCATAGGTTGGGCATGCAATCCACTGATCCTTAAAATTCTACAAACATGATAAGGGGAACATAACACCTTATGCACATCCCAGAGCATACAGAATTCTCTCTCTCTCTCTCTCTCTCTCTCTCTCACACACACACACACACCCACATTAATTAATCAAACCGTCTTGTTAGGATTCTTATCCTACGTGTTTTGTTTGGCAAATTCCTTTCTTGACAAAACCACTTCTTTTTTATTTCTTTTGTTTTCTCTATCATGATTCCCTGAGATTATGTTTGAAAAAGAAAAAGTCATCGTTTGAAAACACATACCAAAGCATACCTCATACTGATTTTGCTATATCTATTTGGGATCTCGTGGTGTGATTGGTCAAATGAACTATCTTTCTTGGTTTGCGTTTTGTTTTGTTGTGAAGAGGATGGTTGACATTTGCAGACGGTTGAACAAAAGAGGAGGCTGTCTAGTAAAAGAATGAAGAAAGTCGTGCCTAGAACATGGAGAAAAGAAGACTGCAAAAGTCAGAAATTATCACTCAGTATTATTCTACTAATCAATTTAAAAAAATGTTTGATTTTAATTTAAAATACAATTTTTAGCCTTTTTTTGAAAATAATTTTTCACATAATTTGTTGTGAGTAATTTTTTTTTTTCATATTTTAGTTTAAAAATTTAAATTTTTAGATGCACCTAAAATTTAAAAAAATATTAAAAAAATGTGGAGATTTTTTTTTTTTTTTTAATGACTAAAAATGAAAAACTAAAAAAACATAAAAAAATTGATATGTTTTTATAATTCTTGTCTTTAGCGAACATTTATTAAATTTAATCATAAATATTTCGATGTTTGGTTTTCAATTTGTCTTTCTAAAAAATTAAAAATGAAAAAATGAAAAATAAAATAAAATAGAAAGTCTAAATTAAATATTATGTGATAGTTCAAGTGAGTGAAGTGATATGAGGTGATAGTTTAAGCGGATAGAATGTAATTTATCCAATTGATGTATATTTAGTCATGACAATCCAAATAAAAATAAAAAAATAAAAAAAAAAAGAAGAAGAAGAAGAAGAAAAAAAAGATGAGGACGGTTAGTTTTTACAATTTTTAATGGGGGAATTACTTTATAGTGAAATAGAAGGAAAAAAAAAGAAAGGTGATTCTATTTATACACCACCAAACCTGTTAATCTGATTGGTCTTTGACAAATCCTTCTTCTTCTTCATCTCGAATCATTAATACTGTGTTTGGTGGGAGGATTTGAGAAGGGATTTGGAAAGGGAAAGGGAAAAGGTGTGTGAAACTAGGTGAAATTTAGGCATGTTTTATTCACATTTCACCTACATTTTCCATTTCCCTTTCCAAATCCTTCCTCAAATCCCCTAACCAAATACAATTCTTTGCTCTTCTATTGCAGAGGGAGAATTGATTTTCTACTTTTCATCTCTTTGAGTAGGTGACAGCAAGAAGGGTAGGCGACTGGAGATAAGAGTGGTGGCCGACGATTTGGGATAGAGAGGTGAAGAAGATATGGGTAATTTAGGATTTTTCAAAATTAATGGTGTGCAGTGAGAAAAAATCAAAGTATTAAAAATATGTGTGGTGTGGATTGAGAAAATGGTGTGTACAGAGAGGTTGTGCGGTGTGTAAATGGAATTATCCAAAAAAATATATATACAAACATGAAGGGGTGCAAGTCTGCATCACACATATTTTCACTTATACCTCACCACAAAACAATTTGCACTCTCTATGTTTTAGTAAATTTTTTTCCTTATCCCACTGACAATTAATTCCCCCATTTTTAATTGTGGGAGGCGGGGCATAAAGTGATACATAACAATATAGTTGAATGGTGTAAAGTATAATTTAATTGTCTTTTAACGTAATAGCACGTCAACTATCCCCCATTTTGAAAGATTATTTACTTCCAAACACCACTTCAAAAGTGTGTACCATATGCACTTTATCATAAATTTAATTGACATAATTTTACTACAAAATTTAGTAATATTAACCATAAAATACATAACCTCACCACAAATTGGCGTAATAAAAATATCGTAATTAAGCCATAAACCCATAAACTTTTATTACATGAACCATAAAATTTTAAACATTTTCTTACGCTCATTTGTGATAAGATTATGCATTTTGTAATTAACATTATGAAATTTTGTAATAAAATTATACTAATTGTAATAGGGTATATATGTACACACCATTAGGTTTTCCAATATTAAATTATGCCAAGATGTTCCAGGAGAGGGGAATGGCTGTCCTTAGGGGTGGGCGCGGGTCGGTTGCGGCCACAGAACTTTCAATCCGCCATCCATCCGCCAGATTGGCGGATTGGAGAAAATCAATCCGTATTCGTCCGCCAATTCGGCGGATGTGGATTGAGCGGATTGGCGGTTTGGCGGATGGATGCGAATCGGTTTGGCGGTTTCAAATTTTATAAATTTTCAACATAATTCAACTTGTGCACTTCCTCAAAAAAAAAAAGAAGAGAAGAAAGTATTACAGTTAATGACTTAAAAAAATATTACCATCACTGCATGCCTCATCTAAAACAAGAAAGTTTGAAACTTTAGAATATCACAATTACTGCATGCCTCATCCACATACTATAATCACAACATGCCTCATTCACATAAAGTATTACAATCTGTGATTTTTAAAATATAAAAACAATTCAAATCACTAAAACTATGAACAGAGCAGTAGTAGAGATTGTATGTCTCTGTATTGTTACATCTATATTTGTTTTTGAAAACAAAAACTAACCAGCATATATCATATTTTCTATTTATTATTTTTAGAGATAGATTTAAAAACCAAAAAATATAGATAAATAATACGTTTATTTTTTTCAATTCAAAAAAGATATTCAAGTTGAAAATTTTTTTCAACAGAATATTTAAACAAACTGAAAACACAAAGTTTTATAAATTACTAGGGGTGCTTGCGGTTTGGCGGTTCTGTTGCGGCTAAAGGAATTTCAAATCCGCCATTCGTCCGCCAGATTGGCAGATTGGAGAAAATCAATCCGCAACCGTCCGCTCGTTATCACGCATCCGTCCAAAATACAGCGGATCGGTTCGATTCGGTCGGTTTTGGCGAATCGGTATATCCGCTGCTCACCCCTGTCCTCCATATCCTTAAAATAAAATAAAAATATATTGAAAATCAAAGTTGGGTTCCAAACTCACAAGAATAAACTAATCAATAAATCATTTTTCTCATAGGGAGAATTATTTTACAGTAGGACAGAAAAAAATTATAAAGATATAAAAAGTGTAAATAATTTGGTGATAAGAATAACTAATAAGTCTGACTTATACACTTTTATATTTGTGTAAATTTTTTTTTTTTTCAGTCCCATAATTCCTCCATTCTCATACAGATGACCGCTAAAGGCAATCTCTTTATTGCCATTGATTCCCCTCGTCATCACACGTACAAATAACACTTTACAGCTGTGATTGGATAGTAAATTCAGGTAAAAATTAAAGAATAATGTTTTAGAGCACTAAATTGGGAGCTCTAGAGCATCACTAATGATGTGGCACAGTGGCTCCCACCAAAATGATGTGATGTTTTGGCTTGAGTTTTTTTTTTTTTTTAGCTCATTAGAGCTATTAGTGGTCCAAAAATTAGTAGGATGAATCACCACTCAAAATTAAATGAAGAACTACACTCAGAATGTGTCATTAAAACTTATTTATCATAAAATGAATAAGAAAATATTATAAATGCTAATAATTAATATTATAAATTTTTTATTAATTTATATATATATTTTTTATCTGACCTAACTGTCAAGTAATTGATGCAAAATTAAAATTAAGGCCCCAATTTGGGGGGGTGTAGTTTTTACTTAAAAAGTAAATTAAAATAATCCATTCTCGAATGATGGCTAAAAAAAAATAAAAATAAAATATAATATAATTTTTTTATTATATTTATTTTAAATTTTTATTTAAATAGGATAAACACATTTCATAACACATCAAATTATAAAATAGAATTATTCATATGCAAAAAAGTAATTTTATGTAAAAGTAATAAGATTTAACTAGATAGAAAAATAGCAATGATCCATTTGCACAATTATTTTCTTTCGAATCCTTTCAAACGAGACTTTTACTGGTAAGAAATCAGACTCTTATCAATAAGATTGTGTTTGATTGAGAGATTTAAGGAGAAATTTAAAAAAGAAAAAAAAAGTATGTGAAATTAAATAAAAAAAATATATATTTTAATTATATTTTACTTACTTTTTTTTGCCTTTGGAAATCTCTCAACTAAACATTTCATTCAAAAATAGTGACAAATTGTGTAAATGAATTATTAATCACAGACAAAATAGATAAAATGAGAAATGATTCCACACATTTGCTCCACCATACAGGTTGCTCCCGAGGGAATCTTGTCTCTCTTAATTAAATCAATCAATCTCTCTCTCTCTCTCTCTAGTCTTAACCAAACTGGCAACCACCATTTTATCAAGATTCTCAACCAGTTCAGTCCAGTCTCCAACCCCAAAGGCACCTCTTCTCCACCCTTCATCCAAACACATTTTTTTGTTGAGGGAGACTGGTGTGAGTTCAATTGAATTGACCTCAGATCGGAATGGAAATACCTGTTGTATCCTTCATTGTAAACAGACTCGGAGTTTTGTTATCTGAAGAAGCTAAATTCTTACACGGAGTAAGCGGCCAAGTTGAACAAATCCGAGCCGAGTTAAAGCGAATGCAATGCTTCTTACAAGACGCAGATTATGAAATACAATCTGATCATCATGTAGATGCGAGGGTAAACAACTGGGTTGCGGAAATCAGAAAACTTGCTTATGAAACCGAAGACATCCTCGAAACTTATGTCATCCAAGTTTCATCCAAAAGGAACAAAAAGGGTTTCCGAAACACCCTTAAAAGATTCGCTTGCATCTTCAACGAATGGCTAGACCTTCACAAGGTCGGAAGTGAGATCGGTGACATTAAAAACAAGATCACTCACCTCACCGCTAGTTTACATACTTACGGCTTGAAAAGTATAGGTGAGCCATTTCAAGTGATGATTTTAAATTTTTGTTTTTATTTATTGATTTATTAGTAATTTCAATTATTGTTTTATATTTTTTTATTTAAGTATATTTTTCTCTCTTTTGATATGCAAAATATTACTAATTAAAATTTGAAATTTAAATTGTGTTAATATATTCCATTAATCTTTCGTGTGACATAACCAGCTTTAACCAATTTTAGGAAAGAATAATATTTAATATTTTATATTTTAATTTTTCAGTTAAATTTAGGGGAAATTAAAAAGACATCTCTGTAAGTTTGTGTAAGATTTTAGGATGGAAAATTGACTTATAAATTTTATTTTGAGGAATGGTGATCTATTTAGTCCCAAGATTTTTTTATAGACCAATTAGTTTTATTGATTTTAGAAAAGTAGATTTAATATATTATTTGAAAATTGAATTTATAGTTATACCTTATTTCTATTATGTTTTTTTTTTTTTTTTTTTTTTGTACTAGAAAGGTAAGGTACACAATTTATGAGAATTAAATTTGGGATAAATTTTTGTATGAGAATTTTTTTTATTTGGAAAACATTTCAAAAGGAGTACAAAAATGACTTCAAATATAGAATTCTTCAAATATTTAAAAAAGATGTGAGATTCTTCAAATATTTCAAAAAGAGTACAAAAATTCCTTAGTAAGCTTTCAACAAATGTATAATTTCAAACTGTAATATTCCAATCTAACACTTAAAAAAAAAAAAAAAAATTCTTAGTGTATTTTTCTCAAACATTCCAATATAACACTTCAAAAAAGCTGTCACACCCCAAATTCGGGCATGACTGGCTGTGGCCCACAGGAACTCAGCCCAAGGCACACGTAAGCCTAAACATGAACCCAAAATCACGAAGAATAAATGTGATGATAGCCCAGAAATAAATAAATCAAAACCCATCAGTGACAAGTCACAAGTATAAATGGCAAAATCAACCATAACCAACTTCCAAAAATATATACTAAATGGAACACAAATCGCCCATAAAATAAAATAATTCTAAATAAAATCCCACCACAATGTATGCACAAAGCCAACATAGGAAGCTAAAACAAAATAATGAATGTCTTAGAGGTCCATGCAATTGAGTCCCTGCTACTCCATAAGTCCACTTTAAGTCCTTCTAACACCAGGAAGTGATAAACAACTAAGTTACCTAATAGCTCAGTGAGTAGCAACATGGATAGTAAATACAGTTTTGAAAACATGATTCAATTCCAAAATAAGATTTATATTACAGAAACTAGATTGACATATAGTTTGGTAAATACAATATGTTTCAAAATAAAAGGTTTCACAGTTCAACAGTTAAAATACTCATGTCTCTAAAAAACATGATAAATGACATTTTTCATTTAAAACAGATTACAATATGAACACCAATAATTTTCTGGATACCAAGAAATAACATGTAATATGCCATACAATTCTCAAGGCTATAGGCCCCGTTGGATCCAATATCGAATCAAGAGTCATCATCGGGGTGGCAACCCGGGCCTTTTCTCTAAGCCGATCCAATTGAAGGTCACCTAGCCTAACCTAGGTCTTTTCCTTACAATCGTTGAGCACTAGAGTCATCACGGTCTAACCCGGATCTGTTCCCTAGTGGCCAGAGTCACCACACACAGTAGAATAATTTCTCTGGACTAAATACACAGATGGTCCCAATAATCAATACACATCAGTTTCACAAAACATGGTAGTTCACCATTATAAACATGAGACCAAAACAAATAGTTTACAGCATGCCAAGTTCACACATGTTTCAGAAATAATTTGATTCCATTGATAATATAATAATTTATTAAAACAGTTTAGTCTTGAAACAACAATTTAATTTTCCAACAGTTCAAGGTAGGGAAACATTTATAAAAATATGTAGCATGAAACTACTCACCTGAAAATAAAATAATATAATCCTCGAATAGAATATGAAAGTCCAACTAGTGCTCTGAACCAAGTATGAAGACTATACGTCACTACTAATTTAAAAATACTAAAGAGAATAATAAACTAAGTACCCCACACTAAAGCGCACTAACACAGCTCAATCCCACTCACCGTTACTCTTAAATAATACCTAAGTTCATGTTCTTCTAGGTCTAAAATTACCCAAGACATGGGTTCCGATCGAAACTTAACTAAAAATAACTTTAACATAAGACAGAATTTTAAACAAGCTTTCCCAATCTAATCGTTAACTTTGAAAATTACAAAACTCACTCCACGCTATTCGAAAAATTTCAAAACCCTCCAGATATCAACTAATATATCCTAAGTTTCAAACCCAATTGGTTTCACTTGATTTGCTTATCCAAATAATTATTTACAATTAATTATATCGAAACAGGTTATTTTCTGCAGCACTTCAAAGAAATTGACGGTTCTCTAAGTATACATGAGCAAGCAATGCAAGGCCAAAAATGTAAGAAACTAGACTCATAATCGGTTCTAATGACGCTGATTTGATAATTTTCCGATTTATACCCAAAGAGAACGACACTTCCGAACTTACTGTTTTAAACCAGTTTTCTGGACAGATTTGAACGCATCAGTTAATATCGATTTCGACTCTAAAAAATTATGAGAAAAGTCAGATATTCAATTCAATATGTAATTAATCTACTGTAAAAATTTCAGTTCAAAATTCATCCGTTTCATATGATTACTTGATTTTTAAAGTTTGTGGTTCTGTGCAGAATTTCATACTCATAGATTGTACCCTCAACTTTATGTACCCATTTAATTCCTCAAACCACATAAAAGAAACATGATATTCACAAACATTGGTGGCCAAGTACTCCTACCTAACCCACGTTTCACTCACAAGATCCACCATTACAAGCAAAAACACCCATTGAATATAACCCATGCCATATACTTGTTCTTCATACATCCACCATACCCATTACACTAATTCACACCAACTATTAATCTGATAGATATTCAAGCCACCTAATCAGTTAAGCTTTCATTCCTTTTTCTTCCAATGAATGCACAAAAACATATATACAAAATAACTATATTCACAGAATATTAGTTTCTACCTTAGAGATGGAGTTATTCAAGCACCAAACTAGTTCTTCAATTTTTACCAAAAGCTACTCCTATCTCCTCTTCACAGCTGCTAGTTGAATAATATGAGAGTTTAGGGTTACCCACACACTTTAAATAATTTGACTCCCTTATCCTTTTGCTTTTCTTTATTTATTATTTTTTTATTATTAAAATCTTACTTCTAAGTTACAGATTTTCACCATAAATTTATTTTAGGTATAAAAATTAATTAAAAGACCTTCCAAATATTTAATTTGCACTTTAGGATTCACCACCAAAATATGAGATTGTAATATTATTATTATTTAATTATTTAATTATTTACTTAATTTTTATATTCGGGTTCTCACAAAAACTCCTTAGTGTAACACTCTAATTTAACACATAAAAAAACTCTTTAGTGTACCTTTTCAAACATAGTACTCTAATATTATACTCTAAAAAAATTTCTTAATGTAACACTCTAATGTAACAAACACACAAAAAATTTTCTTAGTGTAACACTTTAATATAACACACAAAAAAACTTCTTAGTATATTTTTCCCAAACGTAACATTTCAATATAACACTCTGAAAAAACTCCTTAGTATAACACTTTAATGTAACACACAAAAAAAAAAACTCCTTAGTGCAACACTTTTATCAAACGTAACACTCCAAAAAAAATATGTAGGATTCTTCAAACCATTTCAAAATGATGAAAGATTCTTCAAACTGTTCAAAAAGGAGTACAAAAATTTCTTAGTAAATTTAGGCAAATGTATAATTTCAAACTGTGAGTGTTATATTTGGAAAAAGTACACTAAAGAGTTTTGAATATTTTTGTATGTGTTACGTTGGAGTACGTTACGTTAGAGTGTTGCGTTTGGAAAAAAATACACTAAGGAGTTTTTTTAGTATTATGTTGTTACGTTTAAGAAAAGTACACCAATGAGTTTTTTAATATGTTATATTGGAGTGTTACGTTAGAGTTTTACGTTTTTGTTCATAATGTGGGATTTGTTCCAAAATGAGGGAAAATTCAAAACTTCTATAGTGCGGATTGCCCAAATGTATAATTTTACATTTGAAAAAATTTACTTTTATCTCTAAAAAATTAAACCCAAACATATAACTGAGATTTTTCTATTTTAATGGGATCTTTGGATTCATAAGGAAAAAGAGAAGACTAAACAATTCAAAAGATCACATTTTGAGATTTATTGGTGTTTCACCCTTTAAGTATAACAACAATTTGCTTACTAGTTAAAATTCTTGAGATTTGAAATCTTAAAATAATAATGACAACTCTAACATATATAGTCCAAAATGCCCTCATGATCTAAAAAATCCTAATTTTTCTCATAACGTCGTTTCTCTTTCGTGTGACCTTTTTACGTTGTTGAAGTGATTTCAAAATTTTAAAATTTAATAACTTTTGATTTATATCTCAAATTTTTTGTAAAATTTATATTTTTAGAAATTTGATTGACATAGTCTGACTTGGTTATCGAAATTTCACTAACCAAAATTTTACTAGCCTGTCTCATGTCAATAAAATTTCATCAACTTTTTTTATTTTTTATTTTTTTTAATTTTGTATTCATCATGGATCTTATTTTACAGATATTGATGAAACGATTTCAAAAACACAAATTTTATAAATAAAAAAAATATAGATCAAAAGTTGCATAATTTTGAAATGTTTAAATGAGTTAAAAAAAGTAATAGGTGATACATAGTGGGAGTATTTTTGTCACCGTATATTTTGGAGGACCTGTATTATTATTATAAAAAATTATGTTGTCTTTATTCTTCAAAAAAAATATTATTAGAAATAATAAGCAAAAAATCTTGTAAGTTTATAGAAACATATAAAAATATATTTCACAATTTTGACCTCCACTTTTTTTAATATATATTTTATAAAGGATGTTTTGTTATATGGTGAAAAATGATTCATAAAATAGAATTTTTATATACAAAATTCATACAAATTATGTGACACTATTATTTTTGGACCATAAAATGAGTGTTTTTTTCCTCTTTAAAATGGTCACAAAAGAAAAAAAAATCATTTTATGTGAGTTTTTTGTATGAAAATTCTATTTCTACAACATTATTATTGAATATCGACCGTTAGAAAGACTAAACTAATATTGCTATAGGTGAAGGCATAAGAAGTTTGGCAGTTGAGAAGCAACAAGAATTGAGGCAATCGTATCAGCATGTTGTTGAAGAGGATTTTGTTGGGTTTGAGGAAGACTTGAACAAGGTTGTGAAACATTTGGTGCAAGTTGATGACTTTGCTCCTAGTCGAGTTGTCTCTATTTGCGGCATGGGTGGTTTGGGGAAGACCACTCTAGCTAAAAAAGTATATCATCACAAAGATGTCCAGAGTCACTTTGAAGGTTTGGCATGGGTGTGCATATCTCAACAGTATAAAAGAAGAGATATTCTGCAAGAAATCTTCATCAATCTTGCTCTAGAGAGGAAGGAAGATGTTGTTAGGATGACAAATAATGAGTTGTTTGAGCAACTTTATAAAGTCCAGCAGAGTAAAAAATGCTTAGTTGTACTGGATGATATTTGGTCAATAGAGGCTTGGAAGAGCTTGGAACCGGCCTTTCCAAATGGAAACACAGGTAGCAAAATATTGCTAACGACTCGTAATAAAATATTGCCTTCACAGATAGATCCATACCCTATTGTCCATGAACCCCAGTGTTTAAATGACAAGGAAAGTTGGTATCTACTTCAAAAAAAATCATTACTAAGAAGAGATGGTAAAGGTAATATTAATCAGTCCACCTTGCTATATATTTTGATACGAATTAAATTATTTCAATGTTAGTTTTCATATCATCTGTGTGGTCTATTATCATCCAAAAAGATTAATGACCCATGGGTTGAAATTTGGGAAAGATATGGAAATACTCTAGCTCTACTGGCCATAGGGTCGAACCAAATGTATTTAGAATATTCATTTACGAAAACTACATAAAATTGAAAACTTAGGGATTACTTTACAGTGAGACAGAAAATAAAATTTTACACAAACATGCTTGCATCTCCATAACTTTTCACTTGCATCTCCATAATTTTACACAAATATTAGATACTTCCAGAGTACTATATTGTCTACATGATCTAGTATCGGCCAATGAGAAACCGCAACACACTAAATAGTCATCATTTGTCTCCTACCTACCCCACAAAGATGACTTAACATGTTTCATTCATAAAATTTTTTGCTATGCAATTAATTTGGAACACCATATAGACAATGACACATAATACTCTAAGACTAGTCACTAATTATTCATTAAAATTTGAATGACTTATGTCATGCACGACGACTTTGTAATACTAGCTCAGAGAATGGAATCTGAAAGAAGGTTATGGGTACATACATCACTCTTTCTACTTTTTTGTATGCCTTTTTATAAAAAGTTAAAAATCAACTAAAATAGCAAATTTCCAAAAGGGGCCACAATTCACTTCTTGCCCTTAACATCACTCTCTCTGCACCAAATGCATGCATGAATTTGAGAAATCCTTTTTCTTCTTCTCTGTTGATATAGAACTTTTGATTGAAAAGATGCATGTATCAATGTAAACAATGCCGACTTTGAGGCAAAGTTGAGGAAACGGTTGTTTTGGAATTCAAAAATTGGTTGAAAAAAAGGGTTCTAAAAAACTATCCCTTAAATAGAAACAAAAAAAGCTTGTTGATGTAGTAAATTATTTAAAACTAATGGATGATGCAAGTATATCAGTGTAAACAGTGCTGACTTTGAGGCAAAATTAAGGAAACGACTGTTTTGGAATTCAAAAATTGGTTGAAAAAAAGGGTTCTAAAAAACTATCCCTTAAATAGAAACAAAAAAGCTTGTTGATGTAGTAAATTATTTAAAAATAATGGGTGATTAATTTCTAAATATATAGTTTGTGTATAAAATGTTATATACTATCCCTGTTACAGTTGTTTATGGGGAAATCAACTTATTAAAACTGAAATTGATTAAATCTTACCTTTGGTCAACGTTGTCACAAAAATGATTCGATGGATGTGATTGTTAAATTGAATTATGCAAGTTTGATTAGTAATTTCACAACTAATAATTTGAGTTTTATACTTGAGAATACGAAAGTTCAAAATTTTTAAAATAAAATTTAAATTACTAACTGATTTGATTTTGCAAAAAAAAAAAAAAAAAGCTTTAAAAATCAATTAACATTACAAGCTTGCTTTAGAATTATCTATCTATATATGTATAAAAGCCCATATTAAAAACTTGATTTGGTTCTCGAAAAAGTTGGCAAATTTCCCTTTTTTATTGCTTATTCACGCAAGCATTCATTAGAATTTTTATTTTTGTTGTTTTATAGAATCTAGGCAATAATCTATTTTTTTTTGTTGTTTTTAAATTTTGCATTTTGTTGTTGTTGTAGACTCCAGAGTGCTTGACACAAACATGGAGGCATTAGGGAGGAAAATGGTAAAGCTATGTGCTGGTTTACCGTTAGCAATCATTGTGCTTGGTGGACTTTTGGCAAGAAAGCATACATTAAGGGAATGGGAGATGGTATACCAAAATGTTCATTCGCATAAATGGAATGACGACCCAACACAGCATGACAATGGAGTATCAAAGGTGTTAGCTTTAAGCTGCCATGACTTGCCTTATCAATTGAAGCCATGTTTTCTATATTTTGGTCACTTTCCGGAGGATTATGGGATAAATGCTGAAAGACTATATCACTTATGGATAGTTGACGGTATAATTGTAGATGATGATAGAGTGGGGGATGAAACAATAATGGATGTGGCAAAACGTTACTTGGGTGCACTAGCACAGCGGTGCATGGTTGAAGTACATTTAGACATGTATACTCAAAGGATCAATTATTGCCGCATTCATGACCTTATGCTAGATTTGTGTCTATCAAAGGCAAAAATGAATGATTTTCTCGAGATCATTCATCTCCAACGCGAAACTGATCTAGTTGATTGGTTTTCCACCACATCAACAACCACTACTCCTAAAATACGCAAACTTGCAATTCATTTGAGTAGGGATGTCGAAAAAGTTATCCTGTAACGCCCTCAAATAATAACATTAAACCCAACGATATAGACATGATATATATATAAAGTTCCATATCCTTTCATTCACCAGAATTGTATTACAAGGAGTATCACATGTTAACAATAAAAGCAACTGCCCTAAGGGCTTACAGCTTTCCAAGTTAACACTTGGTTACACAAAAGTAGAGTACTAACTCATTTACACATAAAGCCCTTGGCTTGAATTTACATGTAATACAACAAAAGAAAGACAACCAAACAGTCTGTCCGCCACTAGCCTCCCAAGCTAAGTCCTTGGAGGTGGCATGCTTCCTGTACCTGAAAATGATGTTCCCATATAGGGTGAGCCACAGCCCAGTAGAAATATACTAAACCAATTATGAACAATGCCTAAAAGATTAACAGTTGATAGATGGTCAACACTTTTACATTCATTCATAATATAACACAGTTCCAAGACACTTAAGTCTATATTTCCTTTCATTTCCATTTCTTTCCTTTTTACTTGCCATTTCATAACCTTGGCTCAGAACCTGGCCAAACATCACACATGAGACACACACTCATGCCAACACTTTTCACTTCATCAAAGATAAACATAACAGTTATATCAATACTTCCAACGACAAGCATATCTGCTATGTCAACACTTCTAGATAAGCATACACGCTCTATCTACGGAGTTCATCCCCTATCTCCTCCCAACAACATCCGGTTTAGAGGTTCATCCCCTATCTTCCCCTAAACCGTGGAGTACATCCCCTATCTCCTCCAACACAACACAATGCATATAAACAACAATTATACACATCACAAATCAACACAATTAATTATTCAAATTAATCAATCAATGTAATTAGGACATCCTCCATAATTAACATCACAACCCTTAGGTTCCAATTCCACTAATGTTTCAACATTAATTCCATGTTTATATACCAAACATGCTTCTAGGTTTATCATAGATAAAAACCCCCAACTTTTGTAAAATTACACAATGGCCCAAAGTTTCCCAAAATTACACAACAACTTCCAACATATCAAAATGCTAAAATTGAAAGACAAAACTCATAAAGAGGAGTAGGATATCCCTACCTCAAAGAATGAGCTCCAAAGGAGATGATGCCCAACACCCAACTTGCTCCAAAACCAAATTTGTTCCGATTAAAACGAAGCCCAAGCCACCCTCTAGCTTTTTAACAAAGGCCTTAGGGTAGGAAATCACCCTAGGTAGATCAAATCTTAGAGAGAGTGCAAGTGTAGAGAGAGAAGCTCTCAAAATAAGGGTTTGAAGAAGATGAAGCTTAGAAAAAGTGATGTTTAGTTCGGTGCTGCGTTGCTGATATAAACAGGCTCGCTCGAGCGAAGACCCCGTCGCTCGAGCGACCAGACACAACAACTGGTCTCGCTCGAGCGAAGACACACGCTCGCTCGAGCCAACAGTGCAAATTTTCCGATTTGCAGTACGACGCTCGCTCGAGCGAAGACGAACCAGCTTGCTCGAGCGAAGAAACACAACCTTCAGGTCTGAGCCAGACGCAGTCGCTCGCTCGAGCGAAGCCACTCTGGCTCGAGCCACCAGACACAAAACCAACCCTCGCTCGAGCGACCAAACCCTCGCTCGAGCGACCAGCCAAAATTCTGGGCAGCAACACTTGGTTTCCAAACACAACCAACCTGTAACAAACCTGCCCAATACATCCTATAGCTCAAATACAAAGTAGGAAAGGATGTAAACAAGACAATACTCAACTACCAACATCCACGGACACATGTCCGGATCACTGTACAACAAGGGGTAAACCCGGGACCGCTATATGTCCTCCCTGACTTGGAGACAAATAAACAGCTAAGATCAATATTGTTGTATGATCCAAGAATTCACTTGTGGCCTTTATCTAGTGACGAAAAGTCTTCAATAGAGTTGAACTCCCATGTCGAGTACTTCAAATTGCTTAGGAATTTGGATCTTGAAGGATTTAAGTTTGATGAAAATTCAGTCGAATCAATAGGTAACCTAATTAGCTTGAGGTACTTGAGTTTTAGAAGTTGTTTCATACCTAAGTGGCATTCGTCTATCTGCAAGTTGAAATACTTGCAAACCTTGGATTTACAACATTGCGAGTTCAACCCAGGTGAAGTAATAGTCTTACATGGAATGGAACAATTGAGGCATTTGTATATTCCTCGCAATGCTAAATTCAAATTTGATGGGTTAAGCAACCTCGAAACATTAGGAGGGTTTGACACAAGATCTTGTGACGTCAATGATCTGTGTAAATTGATCAATCTTCGGCAACTAGAAGATGCAACTTTCTCGGAGGAGGACAATCAGGACTTAGCGGCTTTCATCAACTACCTAAACATCAGTGCCAACCACCTTCAACATACATCCTTATCAGTTGAATTTTACAAAAAAGAAGAAGAGTTGACTCTTCTCAAAAAACAACTGTTAGGGTGTCACCATCTTTACAAATTGAGTATTAGTGGAATTATTCCCGAGTTACCAGAGTACTGCCAGGGTTTCTCTCCCAGCCTCATCGAGTTAATTTTGTTTAGATGTGAACTTGAAGAAGACCCTATGCCAACATTGGAGAGGCTACCTAACCTACAATATCTCTAGTTAGGTAGTGGTGCCTTTATGGGGGACAAAATGGTTTGCTCAGCTAATGGTTTCCCCCAACTCAAAACCCTATCTCTCTATCAGTTGATACTCTTAAAAGAGTGGGAGGTGGAAAAAGGAGCGATGCCCAATCTCTCTAATTTAAAAATTGCTTATTGCGAAGGACTGGAAATGGTTCCAGAGGGACTGAGATTCATTGCTACCCTCCAACGATTTACAATTAGAGGAGCGGACGATAAATTCAATAACAAGCTTCGGAGGGTCAATGGTGAAGAAGGAGAAGATTTTTACAAAGTGCGACATGCGTCTTCCCTCAACATTATTGGGTAAATTTTTTAATTCTAGATAATCCTTTCACAAGAGATGAAACAACTGTTGGGTCTCTTATCATTTCTTTCACATCCCCCTCATTAATTCTCATCATAAAATTTGTTGATATATACATATATCTCTCTGCTTTTTTGCCTTATATTGGTTTAGGGGTGGACAAATTACCATAGAATAAAAAAACTAAACCAAACTGACATCTTTAGATTGGGTTGGTTTGTTTGTTTTTTTTTTTTTTTTTGAATACATTGGTTTAGTTTTGGGTCTTCAATTTGTCAATTTGATAGGATTGGATTAATTTTTGATTTACCCTTTATCTAAATCGAACAAACTTGATAACCCAATATATATATATATGTATGTATATTATAAGATTCAATTTATATCGGCATGTTTTTGTCTAATTGGTTTATTCTAATGGACTTGATTGCAACTAAACATTTCTCTCTATTTATTTTGATTTTCAGTCAATATGAAGAAAAAGAACGGGAAGTGAAAGAAATTTTCTGTCGATATGAAGAAGAAGAATGGGAAGGGAAAGAAGAAGAAGAAGAATGGTAAGTGGAAGAAGAAAATACTGCAAGTTAGAGTTGGAATTCATGGTACTTAATTTTATTTTATTAGTTGTGTTACTAGTTTTAATTTGCATAGGTTGTATTTAGTTTTCGTTTGGCATTGGCTTTTGTACCTGTTTTTTTGTGTTGAAACTTTTTTAGCCTTGTTTAGTTTAGTTTTTTTGGCTTTTTTGATTTTTGTGAAAGAAAAAGTATGATAATTATGGTTTCAATGTGATATTTTGTCTTGTTGGTTTATGTAGCCAATTTTGTCTTTTTGTGCTTTTTTAGCCAAAAATCTAAAACCAAACAAAGCTTTAAGCTTGAGTTAGATTTCACTATACTATTCACAGCTGTTGACTTGTATTTAATAATATTTATTTTATGTTTGCGTTATATTTAAGTATTAAAGATTTATTTATTTTAATTATTTATTATTGATTAATTCATTTTTTTTTAATTGAATTGATTTGGTTCAAGTGCATGATTCATTTAAATTGGTTCTAAATTTAATGTCAACTCAAACCAAACTGATCCAATCACACCCCTATATTGGTTCATATCTATTGAGATTTTTTTAATACGTGGCCAGAGTAATAAAAGTTGAGATTTTTTATAATAGACCCCTTATAATAAGAGTTTTTTATAAGAACACAAACGAGCCCATAAGTTTTACTGTGAGGAGGACAACACGTGCAGAAAACATAACCCAATTACTGAATAGCTAATTTTATTTTTTAAACTTTTAAATACTAACTTTTAACTTAAATTTTTATTTTTAAAGTATTTTTTGGAATATTCTCGTTGAAATCTATTTAGTAGGAGTTCGTATTGAATATGCAATATTGAAGAAAATGTTATCTATTTTCAAACAATGAAATTTTTATTATTTATAAATTATCTTTTATAAATAGAGAAATTTCAAATTAAAAGCTAAAAATTGAGAATTAAATGCTACAAAATGAAAAACCATATTTCATTGTTTGTAAATTAGAAAAAAAGTTCATTGTCTAGTGACATCAAATAGAAAATTTTAAACTAGAGGCAAAATTAGCATTAGTTGTTAAAAAGATTGCGATAAAAAGATGCCTCACGCTCACTATCAAGGAGAAACTTTTGTCATGTATGGTGTTCTTTTCTTTTTTGTTTTGCTTCCCCCTATGCTCATAATTATTTGTTTTTTTTATGAGCAATAAATATAAGTGATGGACTAATATATATATATATACTGGCAATTTGCATATGCAATGCGTGTGGACTAATATATATATATATATACTGGCAATTTGCATATGCAATGCGTGTGCAACTCGGGAAAAAAAATTTAAAAGAATAATGATAAAAAAAAATGCACATGCTTTACTCAAGTGGTAAGAGCATTTAATATTAAATCCATGGTCATGAATTTGAGACTTGTCCTCCTCTTTGCTTAATTTTTTATAAAAACTCCAAATATAGGGGTATTTTGAAAAAAAGAATCAAAATATGAGACAAGAAGTGTCAACACCACTAATAGCCTTCCCCTTATATATTAGAATAGATAGATGTTGGAGAGCCATGAAGAATAGGACTTGATAAAAATCCGATATCCCCGTTATTATGTACATACATATATGTGTATATAGAGAGTATCATAAAAGAACTGAACGAATTTTTTTAATATTTTTTTAAATTACCAATCAGTGCACATATAATGCATGTGTCATATGACACTTCTAACAGATAAATCAACATTCAATTGAACTTGGTAAATCAAAATTTCAACGTGTGACCATTTTGGTTAAGAGGTCCTTGTTTCAAATCATGTAAGGAACATATTTATTTATTTATTTATTTTCGAGAATCAAGCAAAACAGCACAATATATTATTCATGAGATAGCAGTTTTACAAATTTTGCCAGCTGGTGTGCTGGCTTGACAAGAGCCCTACCCACCTTAGTTACAGATAAAACGTAAAAAACTTACTTAAGACTAGCACATCCTGTACAACCAAATCAACCTCCCATTCGAGATTGTTTTTTGTCACAAAACTATCAACCAAAAGCTGGCAATCCGTAAATATCGAGAGGCACTGACTTTTCGCCTAGACAGCCCATTTTATTGCCTCCAAAAGTGCTCGAGCTTCTGCCAATAGAGGAGAAGGCAAACAGAGAGAGAGCAGTTGCCGTGAGACCTGCACTTGAGCTTCATCAAAACAGACCCATGCCAGCCCAGCTACTTTGGTACATTGATTCCCAGCGCCATCCACCACACAAGTAAAGAGCTGAAAAAGATCATGTGAGGTTGCATTATTAGTAACAATTATTGGAAGAAGGAATCTGCACCCTTACTTTAGCACATGTAAATATATCATGAGTATCTTTTACCCAGCCATGGGTCCATTGCCATCTAAATTCAGACACTAAATTTAAAGTGTGATCTATTGACAATTGCTTGTGTTCCAACACTTTAAGATTACGCTGCCGCCAGATCGCCCCCATAACAGCAATGGAATGGATTATAATATCTTCCTCCTGAACAGTCCTATTCCAATCTGCCCACCAAGTTCGAAAATCCACAGGATTTCCACAAGTAAAATCTAACCCCAAAACTGTACCCCTCCAAACTCTTTGGGACCGAGGGCATTCAAAGAAAACATGCTCAATGGTCTCATTTGCTTGCACACACCTAGCACAAATGGGATCAACCTGCAAACCTCCGCGTTTAAACTGCCACCGGACTGGAAGGATATTATGGAGACACTTCCAAATGAATAAAATCCACCTTAAAGGTATTTTTGTTTTCCACAATTTTTTCCAGATCGAAGGATCGATCACATTATTCCCATTCACCCTGTCAAATTTTCGCCTAATGGCAGCCCAGTAGCCTGATTTAACCGAGTAGATACCATTCCTACTTAATCTCCACACCAACTTATCAGGGCAAGAGATTAAAGGAATATGAATACCTAAGATGCATTGAACCACATTTTCAGGAAATAACCATTGAAGGAGATTTCTGCGCCAACAAAGATTTGAAGAATCTATCAAATGATTCACTCGCATTGAAGGTAGATATTGGTTTAACCCAAATTCTTCTACTGGGTTGTCCTGCCCTGGAATCCACAAATCCACAGAAGGGTTTATTGATTGCCCATTGCCAACTCTCCAAAGCAAACCAGTCTTCAACAACTCCCTACCCCAAAGAAGACTTTTCCACCCCCATGAAGCTGTCGTAGTCTGTCGAACATGAAATAGATCCTCAGCAGAACAATATTTACCTAAAAGCACTTTAGCAAACAACGATGTCGGTTTAGAGATTAACCGCCATACTTGTTTTGCTAATAAGGCTTGATTGAAACAGCCCAAATCTCGAAAGCCAAGGCCACCCTCCAGCTTAGCAACACACACACTATCCCATTTTTTCCAGCACAGCCTGTAGTTTTTATCTGATTTCCATAAGAAACGACGTATTATGGCCGTTAATTTATGAGTGACAGCGCATGGCACTTTAAAGACAGACATAAGGTATAACAGGATGGCTTGTAGAACGTGTTTGACCATAATACACCGACCCGCAAAGTTTAACAGCCCACATTTCCACCCTTGCAACTTCCTAGCAACTTTATCGACCAAGGCCCTAAATAACGACGTTTTTTACTTACCCGACCAATCCATGGACGCCCCCAAATAAACTCCCGGACGAAGAACCACTTTAAAATGGAAAATAGACTCCAATAGAAGTCGTTCTCTAGAACAAAAATTAGGACTGAGGTATAGCTCGGACTTATTAATATTAATCCGTAAGCCCGTTTGTTGGCAGAAAACATTCAACAACCATTGCAAGCACCATACCTCCTCACTCTTAAAATGCATAAATAAAAAGCAATCATCCGCAAACAACAGATGAGAAATTGGAGGTGAATGGCGACTTATAGCAATACCCTTACAAATACCCTGGTGAGCAAAGTGAGCCAAGCCCTCAGGTAAGGCTTGCATGACAATGATAAACAAATAGGGCGACAGAGGATCCCCTTGCCGCAAACCAGCTTTGGGAGTAAAATAATCTGATGGTTGACCATTAAGTAACACTGAAAAAGATACGGTTGACACACATTGATGTATCAACTGGATCCATTTCTCCATAAACCCCATACGACGAAGTATAGCAATTAAAAAATTTCAATCTACCCAGTCATAAGCCTTATTCATATCTAATTTAAGCCCAAAAAACATTTTTTTTCCCTTCGTACGATGTCTAATAAACTCAATCAACTCATGTGCGAGCAAAAGATTGTCAGAAATGAGCCGCCCTCTGAGAAAGGCATTTTGACTATCATCAATTAAGTCAGGCAGCACCTCTCGCAACCTATTCGCCAAGACTTTAGACCCAATTTTATACAGCACATTACAAAGACTAATTGGGCGAAAGTCATTAACAGTCATCGGTTCCTTGTTTTTCGGAATCAAACAAATAAAAGTTTTTTTGAGTTCCTTAAGTAAAAAACCAGAATTTAGGAATGCGAACACCGCCTCAACCACCAATGGACCCACAACATGCCAAAATTGCTGATAAAACCCCGCAATAAACCCATCAGGCCCCGGTGCCTTCCATTTCCCGATTTGGAAGACTGCCCTCTTAATTTCATCCGCAGTAAAAGTTTGATTTAATAAAGTAATATGGGCCTCACTTAAGTGACAATTAAAAATAGAAATTAAATCAAAATGATTTGGAAAGGCACCTGCGTAGAAATGTTGCGAGCTCCTATGCTGGTTGTGCTCCTCACACTTAAACAAAGATTTGAAATGGTTAATAAAGGCTTGATGAATCTCCTTCTGATCTGTAAGAAGTGAGCCATCCTCCGTTTTCAACACACTGATTTGATTCTTCTTCTTTCTCCAAGAGGCCATTTAATGAAAGAATCTTGTGTTCCGCTCTCCATGTCGCAGCCATCGCTGTTTTGAATGTTGGGCCCAATAGATTTCTTGCTTACTAAGTACATCCTCCAACTGCCGTTGAAAACGCTGCTCCAGTAAAGAATCATCCATCGTCACAATATGCTGCTAATGGTGTTGTAATAGCTGCCGTGTCTCATTAATCTGTCCTTGTAGACTTCGGCACGACAAACGGCTACAATTTCGGAGGTGATTAAATACAATATTCTGTTTCCGACAAACCACAAATTGGCTAGAACCCGGAGTTAACACATGCCATGCACGGGGAACAATATGCTTCAAAGTGTCATCCATTAACCAGATAGCCTCAAAACGTTTTATGCACCTCTTTGGTCGAACCACCATGTCCGTATCAAAAACCAATGGGCTATGATCCGAGCGTTGAATTGGCAAAACCATAAGTGAGGCATTAGGAAAATTTTCAAACCAATCTGAAGACACCAACACTCGGTCCAGCCGTTCATAAATAATATAGGAATCAGAGCGATTGTTGCACCATGTATACCACACCCCTTGGTTTGGAAGATCAATTAATCTGTTTTTAAAAATAAGATCATTAAAAGAACTCTCACCTCGAATTGTTGTAAACTTTGGGCTTCATTTGTCCTCCACACTTCGCACTTGATTAAAATCCCCAATTAGTGCTACCGGTCGTGCACATCCTTGTATCTTCTGCCCCAGCTCCTGCCAAAATTTCATCCTTTCTGATAACGCCGGATGCCCATACACGAGAAATAAATAGCAATCATGTTAGAAATATGTAACAACAAATACCGATCAGTGGCGCCAACCTAGGAAGCACGGATACGGACACGCATACGGACACGGACACGGATACGGACACGGGACACGGTAATTTCTAAAAAATGGGGACACGGACACGGCAGGGGACACGGCAAATTTTTTAATTTTTTTATAAATATTTTTATTTTAATACACATTAATTATTTTATTTATTTATTATATTTTATAAATAATTAATTAATTTTATTTTATTTTATATACATTTGTTTATTTTTTTATTAATATATATGAGTATATATTATCTTATAATATGTATTATATATTATATGTTATATAATACTAGGTTATATAATAACTATTATATATGTTATATAATATATAATATAAATAGTTTTTTTTTTTTGATCAGATATAATAATAATAGTTATTATATACTTAACTAAACCCTCAGACAGAACAGAAGCAACGGAGGGAGAGAAGGAGAGAGAGAGAGGGAGATCGGTCAACGCGATCGCGATCGCGATCGAGAGAGAGAGAGAGACAGATTGTGAACGCGAGAGAGAGAGATAGATCGCGATCGTCTGGGCTTGGAGCTTCGATGGAGCTACGACCTTCCGATGGAGCTCGATCTTCGATCTTCGACTGTTCAACCTTCCGATGGAGCTCGATCTTCGACTGTTCGACCTTCGATCTTCGATCTTCGACAGGTTTGTCTCTCTTCACTCTCTTCCTTCACACGAGAGTCCTTCGTTTCTCCCTCCTAGCCGTGTCTCACGCCGTGTCCAGATCTGGACACGCGTGTCCCCTACAAGAAAAACAATTAAATTAAAGGGACACGGCAGATGGCGTGTCCCGTACGTGTCCCCGGCGTGTCCCCGTGTCCCCGGCGTGTCCCCGTGTCTGACACCGCCACGGCGCTGATTTTGCCGTGTCTATGCTTCATAGGCGCCAACACTAGTAATATGTTGACAATCATCTCATGCAGCCCACAAACCACCCCGACTACCATTACAATCCACACCAACACAATTGCGGTATCCCAGAGACATTCGAAAGAACTCCAACTATTTAGACATTTGATTGGTTTCACTGAAAAAAATTAAATTCGGCCGCCATCGATGGGTCAATTGTTTAGCCGCTCGAACTATTAGGAAATGACCCAGACCCCTACAGTTCCAGCTAAAAATCCTTATGGCCTCTGAGGAGGTTGTTGTGGGACAACCTCCTGAAAAACCCCTTCTATATCTTGCGATGGTGATGAGAGTAAGAGCTCCTTTATACACGCCGCCTCCGTTTCAATGAAAACACCATCCGTAGTCGTCCATGGGGGATGATTAACAGACTCCCCTACGGTATCCGAAGAACTTGGTTCAGAATCACAACCCGACTCTGATCCTCCTACCAACCTCTGTTGCAAACCCATTGTCGCCCAGAATCATCGTTTACGCCAACGAGAGGAACCTTCACCCGGGTCGACCCCACCAATTTGCCTACTCCTCTGCATGCATTTCTGACGTCGTCTAGAGAGATCCAGCAAATGCTGCGAACGAGCTCCTGTCCGATAAGTCCAAAATAAGGCAGGCTGAAGAGTACCAGCAGCCCCCATTGAATTTGTGCGTCCATTGCTCTCCAGCCCAGCTATGAGACCACAGTTCGTCAAGCCACGTTGAATCTTCCGTCGTCTTCTTCCCACTGGACTAACAATAACTACTGAATCTGAAATCCCTCCAACATCATGGATATTTACCCCTTCTTCCCCAAAACCACCCTTGACCTCCGCAACCCCTTCCGAAAAATAAGCAACTATGGTATCATGGTTACTATCCATCAATCTTCTTTTGTAAGGAGGCCCATCTACATGTTCCATCGTCCAATGCTCTGTGTAAGGACAGCCCAATATCTCTTTCCCTCTTGAACTTAAGGCATCATTACTAGGCCCAATAGACTTTATCAACCTGCCCTCAGGAGACCCAGCTAGAACCAACGTCCATTGGCCCAAGTATCTCTCGCCATACGGAAAATTCAACATTCGGCCCAATCCATCATGCTTAAGAGACTGAATAGTAGTATCCCAGTCCATAAACTCATAAAACCGTCGGCCCATAATTTCCATTTTCATCTCTGTAGACCATTGTCTTCCCCGCTGCGAAGCTGTCTTTTCCGCTTGATCGACGTCCATCAGTAGTCGTCCTGCATTTATGCCCATAGCTTGAAGACCGTCAGCCCATTTATTCTACATTAACTCAAGCTCAAATACTAAGTTGATCGGCTCATTTGGCAATGGGTCAAGATCCCGAGTCGACTCAGCTTGATGATCCACCCCAACCACCTCCTGTAGATGGTCCTCCACTGGTATATGGACCTGACCAGTTAGCATGGCAGCACCTAACCCCTGACCATCACTATCTAAAAATGCTGGATGACTGTCACGATCCCATTCACGTTCCCAAGCTTGGACGAAAGCAGTGTGACTTGGGCTATCCAAAGAGAGCTCACCACCAGTAGCTAACATACCCTCTTCGGGTATAGGTGTCCGAGTCATTCGATGATGCAGCCGAGTGGATCGTCTCTCTGGTCGGTGTGCAGTCGCTCGGATTCTTGATGTATACAGTCTCTGATCACCTTGTTGAATCACCCGAGTCCCCAGTTGTTAGGCAACTTGAGCTAGATGATTATCAATAAAAGTTTGACCCTCCTGGAAGGACATGGCACATTGCCCATCAATATGACCAATCTTGCCACATTTTCGGCACATACGACAGATACGTTCATATTGACATTCAATCCACTGATGGCTTCCATCCGGAAATGTTAAGAAAAAACCACTTATCAATGGTGCCTCCAAACAGATCCACACTTTAAGGCGCAGATAGCGTATGTTCCGTGGCCAAACAGTATCCACATCAACCTGAATAACTTCTCCAATGGCCTTGCCTAAACAAAAACCTGCCTCAGCAGTCTAGCATTCAAGCGGCAACCCAAACATGCGAACCCAGATCCCAGCACGGGGAATGACGAACTTCTCCAGCACCAAACCAGGTCGCCAATAATCTACTATCAACAAAGCCCCCGCAACTGCATAAGGACCATTGGCAACTATACGCTGCAAATCATGTGCATGCTCAAACGAAAAAATGTAGCAGTTCTTACTTCGACCTAAGACATGCATAAACCCCTCCAGATGCCAAAGATCATCTAGATACGATTGCATCAGATAGACATTAAATTCCCTAATATCATGAACATATCCCACTAAACACTGGTGATACATATTTTGGCCCACCCCCCAGATTGTTGCCTCCATTTCCATATTCACCCCACACCGTAAATGATGATGGGATGAAGGAATATATGTACCAGGAGAAAAAACAGCTCTTCTTTCTTCTGAATATTCACTACCCACCACAGTATCACTACTGTCCGTCCAGTTCCCTTCATGAAACGGACCCCCAATTAAACTCGCCATCCTAAAAAGGAAAATACAAGGCTGAACCTCCTTACCACAAAAGAGCCGACCAGGTAGGCCCTGTCCAAACCTTGCCCAAAACAAAAAGGGATAACAACAACCAAACAGACGCAACACAGAAAGAGACACAAAGCCACCAAAACAAAACAGAATCAAAACTCCCAAGCAAACGAAAACACCGAACAAACCAACTTCCTCAAAATGATGAAGAAGAACCCAGGCTCTCAAGAGAGAGAAGATGATCTACACTCTTAGAATACTAATTTGAACATATTTATTTTGTTAAGCTGTGTTTGGATCATGAACTTGGGTTAGTACTTAGAAAAGACAGAATGAAAAACTAGATAAAATATAATTACATTTTACTTACTTTCACCCACCTTTTCTATTTCCTTTTTCAATTTTATGATTCAAACACAACTTTAATATTTTAACAAGACTCAATGGAGAAACCTACGGCCAACCTTCCTACTTAGAAACCTTTGGAGGCTAGATATCATCTTTCCAAATCTCAGGGAGGAATATGAAATTAACCTCAAGACTCCGCTAAGTTTGAACAATATATTAATCTAAACTTGTTGAAAATTTTCTTTAATGGGAATTAACCTTCTAAAATTTTACATATCTCCTCAATCTTCATGAGAAAATTTAGTGATACAATCACATATGTGCTTTTTTTTCCAGATAAGAAAGGTAAAGCAGCTCCTGGAGGTAACATAATTGTAAGTTAATCAAAAATTATCGCAGAGTTATGATTTAGTCACACATTGAGACTAAAACGGACAAACTATCAATTCAAACAGATTCCCAAAATTCATGGTATAATTTCTAAATGATCAATGTATATATGTTGGGCAGCCATTTGCTAGTTACTTGTAACACCCTGTGAGCAAATCAATATAATCACAATGGAGATAAAACTTTGATCTTTACTTCAAGAACCCCATGTGCTTAATTTGCTTAATGTCAAACCTCAATTCCTTTGAACACCATCTATTACTCGGAGTCAGAATCTGATAGTGGCATTTGGTAAGCTTCTTTTGGTTCCATGTCAGTGATGGAAGGAGGACGATCTTGGTTTGACACCGCTCTCTTCTTGTGTCTCTGATTTGGTCTATCTGGATCATCTTGGAAATTTTCATATGGTGATTGAGAAAACATATAGAAAGCAGAGGAAAATAAAAACGCATAAAACAAATACTATTTAACGTACACAATGCTTATGCAAGTCCCACTACAGTGAATTGGGCAGTCATGTATGCATACCAAAATTAAGATCACTGATGTTTATGTTTATTAGTTGTAATTATGTGTTAAAATAGGAATTAATATCAGAGATTGATGTCAACTGTAAATTGCCTTTACTAAGTATAAATAAGAAGTCGAGAAAAAATTTGAGTAGTTTTTCTTTCATTTCTATGAAATTTATACATTTGAGAGATTCTATCTCAGTTGGGTGTGAGTTTCTTCCTCAATGGAAGCGAGTTTCTTACAGGTTTCTTCCTTGGGAGTAGAGAATTGCATTTCTGAGTAAGAAATGTCAACCAAGAAGGAATTTTTTTGCTACTAAGAGTGAAAAACCCAATAACTTAAGCTAAAAATGCTGATTTTACCTTTGATGAGGGCAAGCTTCCGTCTCTACAATGAAAGTTTTTGACGAAAATATTTACATCATATTTAATTTTTAATATTTTTTTACTATTTTAATATAAAATTCAAAATTCTAATGCCTCAATGCCTTGAGGGTTATGCCTCTCCTCGCAAGGGAAAAAATGCCTCACGCTACGCATTTGCCTTTAAAAACTTTGGTAATTAGTAGTAAGAGGTGCCAAAAGGAGGAATGTTGGCAGTAGTTTCCAAAATTATTCAGGTTTTGAGGTTGGGAACTATATAACACATAACATCAGCGGCCTCCAGGTAGTTCAACACAAAGTGAAACACAATTTCATTTTCCAAAGGAGCCATTGAATCAATATGTCCTTGAAAAATGGTGGGGGATAACTGTTAAAGAAAATTATTAGAGAATATCAATGGAGGAACACAATCATACAGGAATGATTGGTGGTAAGGGAAACAAGTTCAACTAGCAAGCAATAGATTCCCAACAAAGGAACAATCATACAAGAATGAATTTGTGATGAGGGAGACAGAAAAATCCTTCTTTAGGGTTTTTGTTTTGTTTTGTTTTTTTTTTCTTTTTTCTTTTTTAGTGTCTGAGTTTGGGGTGGGGTGTTGCTTTTTCAATGAGAATGACAAGTCTAGAAATTGCAAAGCTGGAAAATGTGAATTGTTCAATGAGATGATTCAGAGATATGCTCAAAGCTATCACTTGGTACAATAATCTGTTAGGGGCAGAAATAAAATGACAATGAATAGGCAATAACATGGCTGTCAAGAAAATAAATATAAAAAACAAAAACAAAAACAAAAACAAAAACAAAAAAGGCTGCTACCTACAAGGTATATGTGACTGCATTTGAACTAAATGAAGGGAAACTTTGAAGAATATGTTGGGAATGAGATTTATACCACATCCACCAATGTGAATGGAAGCACACAATGCAAACACCAAAGAGAAAAACAATTAGACACAGATTTTTGTAGTTCGGCACCAATTGCCATCATCAATGGAAGAGAGATTCCACTATGAATAAAAAATAGATAATACATGTGAGATGGTCAACACACTCAAAACCCATATCACTACTAGAACCCCATGGTCAAGAGTAGTTGAGCCCTTGATCACTCTAGTGCCTTCACAGTATTTTTTGTGATCCCTTACATCTCTATTTTATCCTCTTAATCTCGCCAAAACATACAGTCTCCATGACTATTTATAATAGTCTATCCACAAAAAAAACTAGTTCCATAAAATTAAGTAACCAAAACCTACACATTGGGTTCCCCAATGGATTCCGGACTCTACTATCCTAACCCAAATACATGTTTAAACTAACCTAACAAATGTATGGGACCCACATATATCACATGGGTGGACTTATCCTAATAGAATATCAATAGAAGTTACTAAATTAATCAACTAAAATATTATGCAGCCAAGACATCACATATATAAAAAATAATTAGAAGGAAAATAATGATGCTGAAAAGTAGAAAAGGGAAATATAAGAAAGGACTAATCATGAGTCAGAAGAATATCAATGAAATCACATTGGATTGGAGATGAAGATAATGGCTGGGAAAAAAAAAAACAATAACAATGCTCCTAGGAGCACAATATGCCATGACTTACTTTTTTGCTCAGTTGAGTTTGATTATTTGATTGACTTGGGTGAGTTGATTGGCTCCTTCGCAGCCAGATGCTGCCAAAAGACATCAATGCTTCCAAGAGGAAGACTGGGCCAATCCTTGGATATCCCACGCAATTGTGGATTCCATTCATGATGCTACCAATTCTTTGTTTCATTCCTGTCCCTTTGGATAGAATGGTTTGGCACCTACTTACCAAATAGGATCTGCATCTTCAGGAACAAGTGCAGGAGTTTTTGTTCTCTGCGATGAGATAAACAGAAAAGGTTTGAGCAGACATCTTGTATGTAAGAGATGCAACTCTAAGCTCTAGAGTGTATACTTCCTTAAAAAAACTACAAAGTTCAATGAGTATCAATCTAAGAAGCACGGACACTTCTAAGAACGTAACGTGCCGTCTCCGACACTCACCGGACACCTAAGTAGCACAGGCGCGGGTACTGGCATGCTGATACGGCAAAACCTTAAAAAAAAAAAAAAAAAAAAAAAAAAAAGAGAAAGGATACGGGTACAGCTGGAGTACGTCAACAAATTTTTTATTTTTCATAATTTATAGTTTGAGATTCAACCTACAAATCAAAGTTTAATACCAAAACTAAAAAGCGAAATTACAAAACCAAAAGTAAAATCACAATTCAACAATACCAATACCAAAACAAAGTCTATAAGCTATTTTAATGCCATTAAATATGAGAAATTACAAAACAAAGGTTCATTCCAAAAGCAAACTAAGTAAAATTTGGAAACTTGAAACATCAATTTACACTTTCATCAACCTCATCATTGAACACTATATCTTTCATCTCTGGCACATCAAGTAAAAGATTTGCAATTTCAAGTAAATCATAACTCTCTAATAAATTAAATATATCACCACCAATGTCCCATAGCTGTACGAGTTTGAATAAATAACTTGGAATATAATGACACAACAAAAATTAAGTAAATTTATTCCTGTTCTCCTCCTTTGTACTTCAAAAATGAATATATTTTACTTAAATATTCATATATATGACATAATAATTATTTATCATTATATATGACATAGGGTTGATAAATAAATAAATTATATATTTTGCAAAAGTCCTGAACGTGTCGTGTCCTACATTTTTAAAAAATTTACATGTCGGTGCACCAATGTCGTGTCACGTGTTCGTGCTTCTTTGGTATCAATAATGGAGTGAAGGTAATTAAACCCCTCAGAAAAATATACTAATTCATCCATTCAAACACCAAAAGGAAGCTTAATTCTAAAAAAAGCTTGTCTATGTTAACTTACAAAAAAGGGGAGCTCCCTAGAGTCACCATCTTCGATTATTTGAGAGATCCACTTGATGATCTGCCAACCAAATAAAATAGAAACAACTCAATGTGAAAAGGTGCGCTAAACCACAAAGAATGTTGCATTTGCATTAACTGCTCAATACAGAGTGAAACATATCTCAATAATTAAAACATGTAGTAAAATCCATCTCACAACAAATCGAAGGCCAAACCTCTAAACTTTCTTCAAAACCATTGTACCTCACAAGAAGTTGTGATGCAAGATCCACATCGTCATTCAGAAATGCCTCCAACATGCTTTTTGGCATTTTTCCCCTCAATTTTAAAACTATCTTCGGTAGCATTCCTTTTGTAACGTACAATAATTAACTATGGCACATCTGTTATATCCCTCCTAGGTCCACATGTTTCATAGCTGTTCTCCATTTGAGTGTGGAAAAACAATATCGTTGGAGAAGAGAAATTTAGTGACTAATACAGTTGCAAAAGATCATTTGTTAAATGTTCCAGCATAGAATAGTCCATCATGATCATTATTAATTAAAATATTATAATCCATAATTAGTAAGCACACATACTTCTACATAAAAAATAAAAAACCCACAAATGGTTCTAGAAATAATAATGGAGAGATAGAAAGATCATTCCTTCATCTACATAAAGCAGAAGCAAACAACCTCTAATCATATGTACAATGCTGCTGCAATGACATCTTACACAATTACTATTGGAGTTTATGAATAATTTTCACCTTTGCAATATAATACTACATGCCTCACAGACGCTACATGGTGAACTTAGTTTAATTTTTATTATATAACACCTTCTGTTTCCTACACTAAATAGCATTATTTGTATAGCCGGAGAGGAATCACATTATTTGTACATATGGCTTGATCACAACAATTCATTCTATGTACTTTCTACACTTCTTTGTATTTCATTCTTTGAGATGAATCCTGTACATATAGCTCGATCCACAGAACAGAATCAACCAACAAGAGTACAAAATTTTTGTGAAAGATAACCACCAAAGTTTTTAAAATGACCAAGAACCATAATGAAAAAATTTCACCTTCTTTGGTTTAGTTTATGAATTGCTTTTGAGATTTTTTGTTTTTCAATTTTTTTTTTTTTTGGGAGGGGAGGGGTTTTTTTTTCGTTTTAAACTTTTTAGATGCATCTAATCTAGATGCACTTAAAAAATAAAATATTGGTAAAAAAATCTGAAATTGTCTTCAATCAACTTTTTTCAAATTTTTTTATAAATATTTTAAATTTTAAGTGCATCTAAAATAGGCAGATCTAAAAAAATAAAAAACTAAAATATGAAAGAAAAAAAATTCACTAAAGACAAAAAATAAAACAAAACAAAAAAACTCAAAAACAATATTGAGTTCCAAAAGTTGGTTTGAACTCAAATAGGAAAACAAGGAATGATGAATACTTTCAATTGGCCATGCCTCACATGGAGAACATAATCTAATACACCAAACAATTGACATGCTTTGCGCTAGACAGGCCATGGCTAAATAGTATTTACCAAAACTTTTAAATGTGAAAGCGTAAGTTTTTAAAATGACCAAGAATCAACACACAAGCATTTCAAATTTAAAATTTTTATATATAGTGAGAAAAAGTTATTTAAAATTAAATATAAATGTATGTATAAATACTTTTCTCCTCAAGGTGTTGTTGAACATTTCATTACAGAATAGAAAACTTGCCCTCATCGAAGATGAACTTGACATTCTTAGTTTCTGTTATTGAACTGATTGCTTGAGTCTTAACTTTATATTTTTTTCTTGGTTTTTTCCCCGGAATATGATTGTTACAAAAGAGGTTCTTATTTTTTATGTTTAAATTTAAACTAGGTATTAGATCATCAAAAAAAAACTAGGTATTATAATAAGCTAAATAACAACCCAAGACAAGCTCTCCATAAACGTACTGTTACATAGACTCATGTACGAGTATTGGGTGCAGGTGTGTATCCAAGCGTCAGACCTTCATAAATTTGAATCTTGGGATACATATCCAAAATTGGATATGGGTACGGAAACACGTCATATGCAAATATATATTGCATATTATATGATACTCTCGGGTGAGATGTTGTAAATTGTGTAGAAATATAGTAGAAATTAAATTGGATACAGGAAACATATGAAATTTCTATATCTAATTTATGTGAGAGTCTAAAAATATTGCTTTACTAACAAATGTCAGTTTTTTCCTTATGTATTGTCACAAATTAAAGGATCTGAGTGTTTAAATTGGGTACGAGTGTCGAACACATATCCCACACCCTTACCCATGTCATATCTAGTGGCCACGAGTACTATAGGGGAAATAAAAGAGTCCATGTAACACAGCTCCTCATATTTATGTGCAAAACGAGTACAAGGCGCACATGACTTGCACGTCTCAAATTGTGATGTGCAAGTCTTTGGAGAGTTTGGCCCAAAAATAAAAAATATAAAATAAATAACTCAATGCATTTTACCTCAGCCTCGCCTCGAAATGAGCCTCAATACATCTTTTAAATACACAATATATCCGTATAAACATGACATATTGTAGGATTTGTGGCTCAAATCATACATTAACTTTCTAAGATTAATAACACATATTTTGAAAGATTATTAAAAAGTACTTCAATTTTTTTTAAAATTTTTTTTAAAGAAAAAGAAAAAAAAAGAGTCATAAAAATGAGAAATACATCTTAAAATTCCAAATCAGTGACAAGCCTCTCTAATCTTCTCAAAAAAACCATATTCAAATGTCAAAAGGTTTATGAATGCAATCGGATTCTTGGACATTTCCAAAAGTTTCAAGTAGAAATTCTCAGCTGCTTACAGCACGAGAGTATAGCGCATAAGGAAGTTGTGACCATTTTTTTGATACCCTGCATTTGCAAGGCCAAAGGTCACTTGTGGTTTTAGCATTTTATGTTTCAGAATTAATCCTGCTATTAGATTGAATGATTTATAATGTAAATAATTTCACATTTTTTTATGGCAATATAACACTGTCAGAATTTATAATAGCAATAATCACTGACCACCTTTTCCAACTTAGGACACCATTTGGATTAAGATACTGGCACTTAGAAAAAATATTCCAATGCCAATAGTGATCCCAACTAAGTTCGACAGAGAATAAAATTTCAGAATAAATTGCGACCAAGTACCATACACATCACATACATGACCCTCAAATTAATTAATCCAATCGCTACGACAAATGTGAATTGAACTACAACTAAACTTGGAAAACATTGACATGCCTGACAAACAAAAGGTGACACTTGTTGGGCTTCCCCATCAAGCCAGGTAAATATCAACCGCTTTTCCTTCAGTGCAACAGCTGCTAGTGATGACGGCTGATCTTTATCAACTGTGGACAGTGCTTCTTGGATCCTGCGCAGAGTCTTTATCATAGTAATTTACTCCATTTAGTAAACTAGAAGAATATACTCGCATTTGGGCATGCATTTTGTGTCATAACTTCGAATGAACATCAGGATCTTTGCCAGGATTCAACAAATAAAGTTCTTTCACATTCTGCGTTTTCTTTCTAACCGCTTTCTCTACTAATTTTTTTTTTCAAGTTACCTTTTCTATTCTTTCTTAGGTAGTTGTCTATATTAATTTATGAAAATTTGTCTGCATGCATTTTGTTGAGTTCTGGGCTTGATCTTCCTGCTAGAATAACACAGTACCAAATCGCTGTTTCATTTCCGGCACGAGAATAGCCACGGGCATTACAACCCAGCTCCATGGACGTCACACTTCTCAATTGTGGAAGCTCCAAAAATAAGGAACGGAGATTCACAAAATCTTAGAATGTATAATTTGGGGTTGTGTTATACTTACACATGTATATGCAAATATATCCCAACAGGTATGTATTATAGGCATAGGAATATAGACATAGTTATATCTTCATATAACTTCAAAGCTATGTTACATGCACTCGGAAACGGGTATCAGGTGCCAGCATGTGCTGAACTATCAAGTTCATCAAACCTTTTATGTCCAAGGACACCAGAACACAACTAGATTCATAAACTCTCAACAGATGCTGCCCATGTTTTACGCTATAAGAACCAAAAAAATAAAAAAAACAACTCCTATACATCAATATATTCAAATTTCTCAACAAAATTCAAAAAAGGATTCAATGAAGGCTCTCGAGATCCAATTGTAAAAGATGGCTAGAATTTTACTTTTAAAACAAAAATGGAAGTCTTAAGACTTTTTTCTTTTCTTTTTTTTGATAATAAGCAAACTTTATTGAAAAAGCATCAAGATGATACAAAGAATATAAAACCAAAAGCAAGCAAAAAACATATACAAGAGTAAAACAAAACAACTACAGAATCAAGTCCTCTACGAAGTCAACAAAAGTTAGCACATCCGGGTGTACTGATAACGATATCTAGCCATGGAACACAGTGAACAAACGCCATTCGAACCATGGCACCAAACGCGTCTCCCCCAAAAAAACTCGCCTATTACGCTCCAACCAAACTAGCCACATCAAACAATGGCCAGCAAGCTTCCATGCCTTCTGACATCTCTTCCCAACCCTTCCCCTAGCCCAACTCTGCAACACTGCCATCACTGACCATTGTTGAACGCAAGGAAAACCAAAAATAGCAACAATAAACATCCAAAGACGTGAAGTAACTGGACAACAAACAAGCAAGTAATCCACCATCTCCGCATATCCATAGCACATGCAACACAGTTCACTAAAATATGACCACGACGAATCAAATTATCAAAACTTCTTCTATCAAGCTCCCTCTAGATGTTCCAAAATAAAATGGGAGGTCCTAACCGCCATTCACCTCTTTTTTCTCTTTTCAACTCTGGCTACCCTCCAAGAAAGCAAAAGGTCCCAAACATTTGAAGGGAAGACCCCAACCACGTCAAACAAGACTAAAAGTAAGGCCCAAATGTCCCAAAAGATGTGATCCCTCTCCCTCCTCACATAATCACTAACAACAACCCATCTATCAATTGCTATTTGTCTAGAGCTAGACAGGCCAGCTCTAACTCCTCTCCACAGCAAAGATGTCACCAAAACTGAATCCTCAAACACAAACTTCACATGATGGTGAAAAACATACCCAACCTTCCTAACACCCTTTCAAAGGCCCACACCGATGCACAGAAACCTCCAAAGACATCCAATCACCCCGCCTACACCCATATTTTGCCAACATAAACCTTCTCCAAAATTTGTCCCACTCACACACAAAACTCCATAACCACTTTCCCAAAAGAGCTTGATTGAAGATTTTAAAACGACAAATCCCGAACCACCTACTCAAATAAGGGAGGGAACCGTATCAAATCAACCAAGTGGTTCAATATATCCCCCAACCCACCCCAAAGAAAGTCCCTTCACAACTTTTTCAACCACTTAGCCAGTAAGACTGGAATGGTAACCACCAAACCAAACCAAACCAAACTAAGCATTGTGTCCCAATTGAGTGGAGTCGGCTACATGAATTCTTTTGTTCTATTCCGCTATGTCATAGGCTATATGACCAATTAAATTTAATAAATTCAATCATTTTTTACTACAACATCACATGTTAGTTTAGATCTTCCCCTCCTAACGTTTTCATTTATGGTGATCATATCACTTTTACTTACTGTTTCATCTACAAATCTTTGTTGCACATAACGGCCATCTTAATCAACGTAGGGCTATCACCTTTTTAAAAATAGAATATATATATATATATATCAAACTTAACCTAAAATTAATTCATCTAAAAAACCAGAAAGGAATTCTCTAAAACAATCGCCAAACTCCAATTAATTAAAGGAATCACTAAAACAATCACTCACTTTTTAATTCATGCACTCCAATCTCAAAAGTTTTGTAACACCACTACTTTCAAATACAACACAATATGCACAACGTTAAGGTTCAAACATTCACAAGTGGGGATCAAAAACCTTGATATTTGCACTGAGGTTCATAAACATTTCTACCTTTTTTACTAGTCCTCCCTCCCTCCCTCGGAGCATGTTTTAAGTCAACCCGAAAATGTCGATATTTCTGCTAACAAATCTGTGACTTTCTCATTGTTTTAACAATTAGTATATTCATTTTCAAACTTTATTACGGTATATCATAGCATTATTATTATTTTTTTTAATTTAAGGAAGCTAACATATTCTGACTAAAGCCAAGAATTTACATATATGTAAAGGGATTTAAGAAACACAAAACTAACTCCTTGGCAACCCTATGTCAGAATGCGGATTGGAAATTTTGATGAGACTATCCTGTGTTTTGCTCTTTCCTTTTTTATCGTGTATCTTCCGTGTTTTTATAGTTTGATAAATTAAAAAGGTTGTATTTATGCCTTGGTTCATGGGAACAAATAATGCTTTGTCTATTCTCTCATCCATGATAACCATAATCTCAACATAGAACAACTTACGAGCATTTAGTAGATCACAAAAGTAAACTAAATCAGCTAAAGGATATCTATAATAATATTTGTATAATAGCACAGCCCATTGGAACCAATAAACACAACCTAGTCAATTTCCCATTGACTCTCAAATGCAGACACAAAGATGATCCCTCACAAAAAGCAACTATGCAGGATGCATTACTGAGTCATTTATTCTACTATGTGGGAAAAATGGTGGACACTCTGCAGGCTTATACTCCCGTAAAATCTAAAGAAAAAGGGTTACTTTATAAGGAGGGCCACATTTGACAAACGATTCTACCACAAATTTACACAATACGGAAAAAAGGTTGCAACACAACGTCTTATCAAATGAAAACAAAATCATAACCTGACAAGTTCTGTACAATTCGATTCATGTGAAGGAAATTATCAAGGAAGATTTCTACATAGGAAAACATGTACCGAGGAAAAACTTCATAGTCATAAACATTTGCACTTGTCAATCACATGAGGTTTACTTGCACATTAGAATCACTGTAACAAGCCATTTACACAATGGTTGCAGTCACTCAAGTAATACGACCAGGCAAATTTTGTTACAGTGTCAAGGCCCTAGATTATAAAACTTGATAAAGTACAAACAAACAGCATTACCTTGATGTTTATTCTGTTCCATTATATCTACAAAACATGAATTGTTGGCAGGTCCTGCAGTAATGTGCACTGCTTAGCTTGTTATGTACATACACATTATTTATGTTACAAAAAGTAGCAAGAAAGACTATGAAACAAAGTAAAAAGAGTGACATACCATGGTACACAACAGGTTTGATTCCATGTTTTTTCAAAAATACAATTGCAGGTGCAGATTCCACTCCAAACCTGTTGTCGATAATAAGAACTCTGTCAAGGTCATACATCATTTTGGGAAAAAAGGAACAAAAAAGTAGAAAAAGGAAAAGAAAAATTCAGAAAAGAAATGCAGATTAAACATGAAAAGCACTTGTCGGTCAAGACCTTCTCTTTCACCTTTAGCCCTATTTATCAACGGCATTTTCGCAATGTCAATTGCCATTGCCCGTACTCGTGGAACATCCAAAACCACACTATCAAAAAAACCCATACCAAGGAGATCCAAATCCAAATCCAAATCCAAATCCAAATAAACCCTCAAAGCAAAAATGACTCCCATACTCCCTATGCTACAAAAATTTGAACAACTCTCATGGATCTAATTTAGGTGAAAGAAACGAAGAGCCTTTTATACACACAGACCATTTGGATTTGGATTGGGGTCGGGGTTGCGACCCAAGATTTGAGCCGAAAGGCTTGTTTGGACTACGACCATATACCACAGAACACACGAGTATGTTTAAGCTACTCATCCAAACACGTCCTAATTTGTGTCTGATTGCAGGCTGGGAAAGTTCTCTGTAATTTGAGATTTATGTAATTTTAATTTTTAATTTTTTAATTATCATATATTTAACCTTAAATTTAGAATTTTGTTCAAAATAAAGACAATCAAATATATTTTCTTTGTAAATGGTTTATTTTAAGAACAAAATCGTCATACAACTTATTTTGTACTTATATGTTGTTTAAAATGTAATGACATTTTTTTAATGAATAATGCTGAAATTTTTTTGATCATAAAGTTTTGTTTGTTTTGATTTTTAGAATCTATTTTCAAAAAAAAAAAATTAAGAAATTAAAAATTAAATTGGTAAAAAAAATTTAAAACACATCATTTTTATATCATTTTATCTTTTGGGAGGATAGAAATGATTTTTTTAAAAAAAAAATTTTTGATATTTATTTATGTTAAATTAGTTTGAATTTTTTTAAAAGTCAAATGTGGCGACAACTTTAATATTATTATTAAACTAATTTATTAAATCAAAAAATTAAAAATTAAAAATATTCCATATATTAAACTGATCGATTACACATTAAAACCTTATAACCATTCATTACATGATAACCATAAAAAAAATCTGTTAACAATAAATACAACCATCTATTACATTATAACCATCGAAAAATATTAGCAAAAGTAATCACCTATTACATAATCATCATCTAAATACATATTAAAAATTAATTTGACAAAATATATATATATATAAGATTTATTATTTCTATATAATTTTATTTTGATAGGCATAAATAATTTTTAAAAATTTGGAAATAATTTTTTGACATTTATTTTTATCAAATTAGTTTATACTTTATCAAATAAAAATGTTTGAGAGTTCTAAAATAAGAGTTCTAAAAGAGCTCTAGAGGGTGGGCCCCATCCATTGATGTGATGTTTTGATTTTTTTTGCTACATCATTAAAACTCAATTAGAGCTCTAAAATTAGGAGGATGTATCATTACTCTTTATCAAATTAACGACTTTATCCTTAAAATAGAGTAAAGTGTCTTTAATTGTCTTTATTTAGAATGAGATTCAAAACATAAGGTCAAATATATCACAATTAAAGTTCAAGAACTAACATGACACAAGTCGTAAGCTACAGGGACCATTAACATAATTCACTATCATTTTTATATTCGCAATAAAATCTCTTAATCCTTTTGTTATATTAAATTTTGAATTTTCTTTTCAATTTCTTATGAGTTGGATATTTGGGTTTCTAATGGATGCCTATTTATCTTTTTGTTCAATTTGTAAGTTTTTAAAGATTATTTTTCATGTTATTGGTTATTATCGTAATACTTGTACTATGTATAGTTTTAAATAAATAATTAATAATTAATTTTACAATTAAAATTAAATAGTAAAAATATAAAAATTAATTAAATTTTATAACTATTTTTATCACAATTTCGCTTTTGATTTTTTTTCCTCTCCTACCATTAATCTATATTTTAAGTTTTAAATAACAATAACATGAATTATACTATAATTACTAAAAATTATGATAAATAATAAAATTGAACTTTTTTTATTATTTTTTACTAATTAGGTTTTTTTAGTTTTCCACATTATAATAATAATAATTATTATTTTTGTGAAACTCAATCTTGCAAACTTTGTTTAAATCAAAAAAATGAATAACAATATGAAAATGACAAACAATGAACCACCAGTGACTCTTATCTTCTTGTTTTCTTAAAATCAATATTTACATATCAAGTATAATTTTTAGACTTTTTCACACTTGCTAGTTTTGACAGCTCGCATTGGGTCATTTTCTTATTTTCTTCTCTCACCCATCTTGCGACTTTCACAACCCCAATCATCTAACATTTCTTCTACTAAATATCTTAACATCTTTTTGTCAGTTATCCTTGCCTTATCACCACCATTTTGCTAAACCCCCTGAAACCACTTATTATATTTGTATATAAAATATTGAATTTGGATAATTTACATTTTTTATATATTTTTAAATTAATTAATGTTAGAATTATCATATTTTCATATTATATGATGTGACATCTTATATGGGACTAACTACATCATATTTCTATTTTGTAAAATCTAATCAATCAAAATTAATTTAAATAAAAAATTACATTGAATAATGAAATATAAAAGATAAACAAAAAAAAATAATAATAAATAAATAAAAGCGCACCAATAACTCTAATACTCGAAGCGGCCCTTAGTTAAACCTGTTGATCTTCTCACTCTCTTTCGTATGAGTTCACCATATCGACTAACCACATTAAGGTCAAGTTTGGGAAGTTTAGAATAAGTGCATTTTTTGACTTTTCTTGTATTATGTGTAAAAAAAGTAGAGAGGAGATGTTGATTGATGTGACCCAAAAAAGATAAAAAGATTAAATAAGTGCACTTATATTGGGTACCCAAACAAGGCCTAAATCTTGTTTCAAGAGGCAGAACCAATTTAACATTTGATTGATCTTAAAGCTATTATCTGAATTTGAGCATAACACTGTAGATTATTTTTAATTTGTATTTAATATATTTTTAATGTTCCCAATATTAAAAACTATTCTAATACACTACTATATTAAATAAATAAAATAAACTAAATTTCTATATAAAACAATTTAATTGAGATAGTCCATAGGCCTACATTTTTTTACCCTGTGGTTTATCGAAAATGTATCAGACCATTCTAATGGTCAAAACATAAACCTCAATATTTATAGTTTTTGATAATTTGAGCCAAAATGACTACATGACTTATAATAAGCATAATCTATACTTTAAATAAAAAAAATATTTGTATACTATGTGAAAATAGATTTGTTTTTTATTTGTTAATAAATTTATAAATCTTTGATAGTTACTAATAAATAATTTAAAAAATTAACATGATTTATTCTCAATTTGTATGGTACAACCTTATTGATAAAAATATTTTTATTTCAAAATTTACACATAATCAAATAGTTCTTCTAATAAAGTTATGTCATATGTTATAAAATTTAAAATTTACATATTTTTTTTATTCAAATAAAAAAAATCATAACATTATTAAAATTTATTTAAAAATTTTCAAATTAGATTTGGCTTAATTATTTGAACGTTAACCAATAGTGTTTTTTAAAATTATATTTTAATTAAAAAAATTTAAAAATTGTTAGGAATTCCACAAGGCTCATCTAAATATTTTAAAATTTTGAATTAGATATGATTTAGATTATGCAATATATGGATAAATTTAAATTAACAATTTTGAAATGTGTTAATAGTATATAGAAATAATAGACAGTTTTGAATTAATTATGAATAAAATTTCATGCTAAACTTATTTTTTAATTTTTTTTTTCAATTTCATATGATTTAGATGTGATTACAATTTTATTTTGGAATTTCATATAAATATTTTCAAATTTTAAATTATATGGGATGGATGAATTAATAGTTTTATTATATGTGTATTTTTTAATCAAAATCATAAAATTGACAATTTTATATGAGCTCTCTTAATTTTTTCTTTTCCTTCAAAGAAGCATAAATCATGGGATAATTAAAAATTTTGTGATTATTGGTTTAATGGGCTAACCAATAATGTTTTTAAAAATTATATAAAAAATTAGTTAAGAGTTTTGGCCTTTTCCCCACTTCGAAGTGGGCAAGGCCATGGGTGTAGCCCAAGCTCCTTCCCTCACTCAGAAGTGGGCTGGGCTAGAGACTCAGCTTGGTCTTTTCCTTACTTCGAAATGGGCAAGACCATGGGCCAAGCCCTAGCACCTATCCCCACTCCGAAGCGGGTATGTCAATGACTCAAACTCCAAGACTCCTACTCACTCTGAAGTGAGTTAAAATGAGTTAATCTCTAATGGATCAACTAATGCCATGTGAGTGAAGGGCGAACGGTGCCCACAAGTAAAGGAACCGCTCAACAGAGTCTCCATTTTCCTTCAATAAGAAGTGACATTGCTAAACGGCTGAGTGCCAGGTGGCAGAGAGAGAAACATGATGAGCAAATTAAGCATTCCCTATAAAAGGTAACCTCACCCCCACCTTTTTACAAGGGATCCGAATTCATTTTACACTCTCTCTTTACATTCATCTTCCCTACCTTTCTCTTTGGCTTGACTTTACTATCGGAGGGGTTTTCAACCAAATCCCCGGTCGAATAGCCTCACCATTCATTACTTATGCAGGTTTTCACCTCTCGAAGCACGGCGGTTCGTCCATGAGGCCCATTCACTCTCCACATTGCGAAATTGAGTCCGCATAACACATTACACTTTATTATTGTCATGGGTAACATGATCACAGACATTTTCTACCCCCTACCATTGCAATAAATAAATTTTTTTTGATAACTGTACTTATCCAAGATATGACAGCCTTCCAGACAAATTGAAAATTCACATAGGACAAAAGCACAACTTTTGTGATGACCCCAAAATGCAAATCATGATTACAATTAATTAATTATGAATTTTAATTGTGAAATGAGCCATGTGATTAATTTGTATGTATTTGTCTGATTCGAAAATTATCTGTTGAGATTCCTGTCTACAACTTAAAATTGATGGCTTAAATGATGTCAAAAACTAAAATTGGCCACATGAATAAGCTAATTGGAATTTTTAAAGCCATTTGGTGAGTTTAATTAAAAATTGATTCAGTATGATTAATTAAGTTGTGTTTAATTAGTCTAATATTCTAATTATTGTAATAAACCACTCTAACTATGTATAGAGAGCCTTAAGCTCATTCTTGAGCTCATTCTCTTCATTCCTTATTGTAATAATCTGAGAGAGACATTTTAGAGAGAGAGTGAACTCACTTTTAGAGAGAGGAAGTGTGTAATTGAAGAAGAACCTCAAAGATTTGCTTGAATTCATCAAGATTGTGCAAGAATCTAGCTAATTGAAGACTAGGTGAGAATCTAACCCATAATTCTTGAAGCTTATATGATTTAGAGTTTAAATCATGGATTATATGAGATCACTTGCATGTATTTAGTTAAAGAATGGCAAGTAGATGAAGAAGTCTTGCATGCATGAATGATTTTGTCATGATTCTTTGCTTTTGATCATGAATATGTTGTCTAAGCTGAGTTTTGAAACTATTTTATACATGCATTCAAGAATTGAGTTGTTTTGAAGTTAATCTCCATGATTTGAAAGTTAAGAAAAAGAATTTGGAAAAGATTTCTATATGCATGCATTTTATAATTTTTTGGTGAATACATGCATGCATAAATATGAAGAGTTTTGCTATGTTCAATTTGGTTTTGAGCATCTAAATTGTTATTGTAAGTTATTTGGCACATGCATGTTTGAACCATCATGTTTTACCTTTTAAATTCATGTTTTGAAAAGGAATTTCTTACATGCAAGAGTTTTTTAGCTCAATTTTGGAAAATTCAAGAGGTTTTGAGCAAATGATTTGTGAATGATCTTGTATTTGAGTTTTCTAAAATGTTTTTATGATTATCAAAGTGTTTCCATGAGTTTGGAATGGCCATGCAAGCCTTTGAAATGTTAAAATGCATTTTTGGAACTCAAATTTGATGTTTTGAAACCCAGAAAATTCACATATGGCTCGAGCGACCAAGTGGTGGCTCGAGCTAACCTTGCGAGCTTCCAGTACTTTGCAGTCTGCAAAAGTTGGCTCTATCGATCAAAAGTTGGCTCTAGCGACGAAAAGATGGCTCTAGCCATAAACTCATTTTCAGCATGTTTTCAAAAAATGTTTGAAGTTCATATCTTCGTTCCCATTTCTTTCCGAGCATTCTTAGGCATGAATTATGAGTCATTAAAGATTAATAAGCTAAGAAACAACATAAGCAATTGCATTGGAAAATATATAAGACGAATCCGAGTATGTGATTCATATGTGCAAGTTATGTGAAATGGATTGAATAAGAAATCAATGTAAGGAAAACTAAGCCATGAATGGCCATATGAATGAGTAATAACGAGATGTGTTTTGTGCTATGTACATTTGTGTTTGTAGGTCAAGACTCGAGGACCGACCAATTGTTTCTGGAAGCCCACTGTGAGTAACGTTATTGTAAAGATATGTTCATATGATTATGTTTGAAATGTTATACAACAAATTATGATTTTTGAAATGCGATTTTGTTAATGTGAACGAATGCCCTGTTTTGAATCTATTACGACATCCAAAGAAAGTCCCAAGTCATGGAGGACGACATGTTAATGCGAGTCCATGACATATATGTGATTATAAGATCTCGTTAGCCACTTAATGGAGTGGTGATATGTTAGATAATCGGTGTTTGGTACCTTACTCTAGTCGGAAGACGTTATGTTATGTTCCTTTGGATGTACCATTATTATGTTCATATGTGAGATTGATTCTGTTATGATTTGTTTAATGAATATGATATGTTCAGAATTCGTTCACTAACCTCTTTACCTTAATGTTATTCATTGGGTTTTAGCTCACTGTTTATATATATATATATATATGTAGGTGAGCAAGTGCAAGATCAAGTCTAATGACGCCTACCCAGATCTATGTTTTGTCAGCCAACTTATGTGCCTCCCGTGGAGGTTTTCGAAGTGTAAAGTGATCAAGTTTTGTGAACAAGATACAAGTTTATTTTCTTTGTTTGTTGGACAAGTTTTTGCATACTTTGTAAATAGGGCTAAGTCCCGTTTTGGTTTATTTGTATATAAAGATGACGTAAGACTGATGTGATGATGACTTATATAATATTTGTATATAGAGTTTAAATTTGCTCTGTCCCATATAAGTCTGCACAACTCATGGACGTTGTATATTTATATTTTGCTTCTACTAGCCCCTAATATTTTGAATATGATTAAGAGGTCTTTGATAATCTTAAGATTACTGGACGGTCATGACGCTAAACCTGTGAGGGCGGGTTTGGGTCGTGACAACTTCAGATCAAAGTAGAAGTTAACATAAAGTAGATTGTTGTGATTGCAAAAGAATTTGATTTTGCTGCAAAAAAAATCCCTATTTATCATCAATCCTTAAAGCCAAGATAAGAAAGAATAATGATAGCTACTTCTGTTCACTGAAGAAAGGAATAATTTAAAATAGTTCTGATACTATTCTAAAATTTATTGCTGGTTAAATGACAAGATTATTCACAAATCTAGGAAATTATTCTGAAGGAGGCTTGTAAGAACATTTAAAAAGTTAATTTAGGGCAGCTTGACGCACAAACGGAGCTGCACGCTCCCCTATTTTTGAGAACAAAATGACTTTAACCTGTTATCCATGATTAAAAAATCAATCAAGGATGTTAATGTTGGACAATCTTCACTGTATTCGAAGAATGGATTAAAGAGAGAAGAGAGATTGTTTGATTATAAAAATTAAAATAGTATATAAAAATAAATAAATAAAAATAGATTCTTATTTTGTTACAAAAACAAAATCTGAATCTGAAAAAGGAAAAATAATAAAACAGAAAAGTAATCAAAGCACTTACCTTATTATTTTTCTCGAACAAAATTTGATTAAGTCCAGTGTTTAACACTGTGTCCTTAAGACAGATTCGTCCTCTATGGTGTTTTCAGATTATGGACGTTTATCTCCCAGGATAAAATGATCAACAATGAATAGTAGCAGCACTACAAACTATTCTCACAACGAACATATTTTATGTTTACACTCTTTCTCGCAGGAAAATAATGTAGCAAAATACAGAGAGTAATAGTAGAGGCAAGAACGAAATTTCTGAATCCAAAATCCAAATGAGGGACTGCCTATTTATAGATGGAGTAGTGGTTGTTCGATTTGAATCCAACAGGTAACAGATCTGTTATCTGTTCAGCACTATTTGAACAGATAAGGAATTGTGTTGGGTTTGAATTTTGAACAAATACTGAATCTGTTTGATTTAATTTCAAACAGATTGAATCTATGCGGACATATATGGAACCTGTACATAAATTTTGAAGAGGTGCAAGCCAAATTTGAATTTTTCTCCAACTGAAATTTGAAAACAAAATTGGACAGATTTTATTTTTTCAAAAAATAAAAATAAATTCAAATGTTTTTGGCTCAAAAAGATAAGTATTGGGCTAGACAAGCCTAACCCAACCTTACACCATGCACCCGCGCCCAAGCCTAGCCCGACCAGATGGACGGTGATGGCGGCATTCGTGTGTTTATTTTTGGTCCAATGGGTTTAGCACACTTTGCCCATGACTTCACCCTTCCACAAAACTTGGGCACCCCTTAGGGCCCTCCCCAAGTTGCAAACCCAAGCCTTATAAACCTACAAAAGTTTGCCTACCAAACCAATCTGGGACAAGCCTTAACTCAAAAGGAAATTTTACCAAACACACCATTTTCATGGAGCCCATTTTGGCATCAATTTTTCATTCACCCGATAACGGTTTTGATGGGTCCCACCTAAAAATTAAACCAAAGTTGGAAAAAAAATCTGTTTTTCCCAAACCAATTTTCAAACCATTTCTAACAGTTAATAGATATAAAAATAAATAAATAAATAAAACGTGAATCTACCCATGGTATTGAAGCCAAACAGTGCAAGAATGAACGTGGCAGTGTCATCAAAGAAGGAACACATGCCTTACATATCATCATGTTGTAAAGTATCAATTTGGCTGTTTGTTTTTAGTGATTTGTTTTATTTTTATTTTTAGTTTTTCAATCCTTTTTCTTTTTTTTTTTTGAAAACTTAATTTTTTTTAAGAAAATATAAATAAAATTCCAAACGTGTTTGGGATTGACATTTGACGTTTTAAGCCTTTTTTGTTGACTTCTTTTTTTTGTTAAAAAAAAAAGTTTTTAATAAAAAATAATGATGATTTTTGTAATTAGATGTTAAACTAGGCCTAATAAATTTTCCACTGGCTTTCAAAGCTTTGAAAGGAGGAAATTTTATTTCCACACACCTATTTATCTTTGTGCATATCATTTCTCAATATACACATTTAATAATTTGATTATTAGTTATTTTTCTCATTCCACACACCAAATGTCCAATTATACCCTTAACTCATATCCTGTACACAAACTACCTTAACCTTCTTTCTATACACTTCTTCAAAATTGTAGACCAACTGTTGACCCCTATTTCGGTTCCACGCAGTGAAGACCTACCACCTCAACCCTTCATTGAAGACCCTTTATTGGATTGTTGAAGGTGAGTATTTCTTATTTTCGATTTTGTAAGTAAGCATTTTCTTTGATAATAGTAGTATCAGCAGTTGTGAATCGTTGGTGTCAAAGAGATCGGTGGTTTACAGAACTCTGTTTGGGGAGAGTCATGGTGGTTTGCAGTGGAAAAGTTTCATTGACACCATAAAGATGAAATCAATGAGACAGTTTACCACTATTCCATTGTTGTCTGGGTACAATATTTCAAAGAAAAATTTGATAAAAAAATTTATTTTTGGGGGGGGGATCAAAGTGCTGATGATGAAATCGATTGTGGTGATATGGTGGTACCCAAACCATCGTGAAGGAACTTTAGTCAGACCGAGCTCATTGTTGCAACTAATAATTTCAGCCTCAGTAACAAATTTTATTTTGTTTCTTTCTCTGCTTTTTATCATTTTGGTTTTAGAGTACTCTGTTTTTAATGGTTCAAGGAAGAGAACATTTGAGTTCTTAGGCACCCTTGTTTTTGACAAAACATTAAATGGATTGAACAAAAATCCAAATCAAGATATGTTTAACTGAGAGAGAGAGAGATGTTTTGTTGAAGATGAATACATGAGGGTCCTCTAGTACCTATAAATTGATTGCTACTTGCCTAGAATAAATTTGATGTTACATTTGCATTTATTTTACTATTTGTTCTTCGTACATAATTTTGTGGATGATATTACTTTAGTTTAGACAGGGTTTTAATGCAATTGAGCTGTATGATTGATTAATGTCGTCATCAGATTGTGGAAGCTCTAAAAAAAAGGAACGGAGAATAAACCAATGTATTACAGTTAGTTTCACAAAATCTTAGAATGTATAAACGGGTTTGTGTTATACATGTATATGTAAATATATCCCAATAGGTATGTATTATAGGCATAGGAATATAGACATAGTTATATCTTCATATAACTTCAAAGCTACGTTACATGCACTTAGAAACGGGTATCAGGTGCCTACATGTGCTGAACTATCAAGTTCATCATACCTTTTATGTCCAAGGACACCAAAACACAACTAGATTCATATACTGTCAAGGGGATGCCACCCATGTTTTACACTATAAGAACCAAAACAATAAAAAATAACTCCTATACATCAATATATTCAAAATTCTCAACAAAATTCAAAAAAGGATTCAATGAAGGCTCAATACTCCTCAAGATCCAATTGTAAAAGATGGTTAGAATTCTACTCTTTAAAACAAAAATGGAAGTCTTAAGATTCTTAACACCATCAAAACTTCTATTAAGCTCCCTTCAGATGCTCCAAAATAAAATGGGAGGTCCTAGCTGCCAATCACCTCTTTTTTCGCTTTTTAACTGTGGCTACCCTCCAAGAAAGCAAAAGGTCCCAAACATTTGAAGAGAAGACCCAACCCACGTCAAACAAGACTAAAAATAAGGCCTAAATGTCCCAAAAGATGTGATCCCTCTCCCTACTCACATATCACTAACAACAACCCCTCTATCAATTGCTATCTGCCTTGAGCTAGACAGGCCAGCTCCAACTTCTCACCATAGCAAAGATGTCACCAAAACTGAATTCTCAAACACAAACCTCAGATGGTGGTGAAAAACATACCCAACCTTCCTAATACCTTATAAAAGGCCCATACCGATGCACAAAAACCTCCAAAGACATCCAATCACCCCACCTACACCCATATTTTGCCAACACAAACCTTCTTCGAAATCTATCCCGCTCACACAGAAAACTCCATAACCAGTTTCCCAAAAGAGCTTGATTAAAGATTTTAAGACGCCAAATCCCCAACCACCCACTCAAATAAGGGAGCGAACCGTATCAAATCAACCAAGTGGTTAAATATATCCCCCAACCCACCCTAAAGAAAGTCCCTTCACAACTTTTTCAACCACTTAGCTACTAAGACTGGAATGGTAACCACCAAACCAAACCAAACTAAGCATTGTGTCCCAATTGAGTGGAGTCGGCTACATGAATTTTTTTGTTCTATTCCACTCTGTCAAAGGCTATCTGACAAATTAAATTTAACAAATTCAAATCATTGTTTACTACAACATCACATGTCAATTTAGATCTTCCCCTCCTAACATTTTCATTTATGGTGATCATATCACTTTTACTTATTGTTGCATCTACAAGTCTTTGTTGCACATAACAACCATCTTTATTAGCGTAAGGCTACCACCTTTTTAAAAATAGAATATATATATATATATATCAAACTCAACCTAAAATTAGTTCATCCAAAAGACCAATAAGGAATTCCCTAAAACAATCTCCAAACTCCAATTAATTAAAGGAATCACTAAAACAATCATCCACTTTTTAATTCATGCACTCCAATCTCAAAAATTTTATAACACCACTACTTTCAAATACAACACAATATGCACAACGTTAAGGTCCAAACATTCACAAGTGGGGATCAAAAACCCTGATATTTGCACTGAGGTTCATAAACATTTTTACATTTTTTACTTGTGCTCACTTCCTCCATGGGAACATTGTAACAACCCTCACCTTGTCTTAGTCATGCTTGCATGCATTTGCATGATCTTTGTCTTGCTTAAACTTGCATCTGCAGATCTTGATTTATTTTATCTAAGTGTTGCTTGCATGCTTTGTTCCTCGCTTGGTGCGTGTTAAGCCGAGGTCATCTTAAGCCTAGGTCACACCTTTGAACCCCTTACACCTAGGACCATCTTGGAACCTCCACCTTCACTCTGGCGTCTTGGCCGAGATGTCATCATATAAGTCGAGATGTCATTATCTAAGCCGAGATGTTATCATCTAGGCATCCAACATCCTTGAACCTTGCACCTAGTGATCTTGTTCTGGGACTGGAATGACCTAGACCGAGGTGTGGCACATCTAGGCCGAGGTGTGGCACAGCTGGGCCAAGTGTTATCTTTCCTAACCGAGATCATTGAGACCTTACTTGCCGAAGCCTATGTCTTGACCTGAGGTCCTTACCTTGTCAGAGTGCCCTTGTCACGTTGCTTGTTGTATACACTTTGTCATGCTCTTGTCTTGTCAGTCAGTCACCTTTTTGAGGAGAGCCAACCAGTCGTTGCCACGTGCCCCAGCAGAGGGTTAAGTCAGCTGGTAGAGTGAGAAAACATATCGTTTGTTATATCTTTGTCCTAGAGGAGAGAGAAGCTCTAGGAAGAGAGGAAGAAGAGTTCTTAGAGTGAGAATAGATTTCCAAGCTTGATCTTCACACCTTGAACCGTTAGATTCGTGTTTTGAGGTTAGATTCTTGATCTACTCTTGTTATTCCTTATGTTCATATGATCGCATTGCATGATCTAGCATGATTCATGAGCCATGCATTGATTTAAAGCTTGTTTTAGAAAGAAAAGATGATGTTCTTGTGTTCTTGAAATAAAACCATGTTTTGATCCGAAAGTATATAACAAGTTCCATGTTTTTGTGTTTGTTTTCATAAGATCTTCAAGTATGGGTACCCAGGTCCATGTTTTCGAACTTATCTCATGAAATCTCAGATTTTGAATAAAGAAGTTATGATTTTAGCATTCATGTTCTTCATGTTCTTCAAAAGGAAACCCAGATTTTCCAAACTTCACCTTTCCCTAAGGGTGGTCACTGAGACCCACTCTTGCCTAGATGCGCACCTAGGCCTAGGAGACCATACCTTGGCCAAGAGGTGTGGGACCTCGGCCAAGACCTGGTTGGTACCTAGCATGTTTCCCGAGATGAGAAACAGTGTTTTAACTCCCAGCACATGTTTTGCTTTGTCTTGACTTAGTTTTGAAAGAAATGCCGAGATCATTTACACTCATGTAAAGCTTGTTTTAGGAATGCATTTCATATCCATCTTTGAGCATCTCTTCTTGTCTTCTTGAAATGCATTCAATGGGATTTATTATGTACTTGTAGGCCTTGGATCCTTGCTTGTAATCCCCACACCCGAAGAGCTATGTGAGTGGTATTTTTTAATAAAGTTATGTTATAAAGTTTTGATAAAGCTTTGCTTCGTTTTGGAAAAGTATTTGATCAAGCATGAATGATTATCCCTAGTTTTTGTATAAAGTATTATCTTGTTTTGATGACATTCTTGGAAAGTCGTTAGTGCTAGGGGACTATAATGCAACTAGCGCGTTTGTCTTGGAAAGTCCTTAGTGCTAGGGGACTATAATGCAACTAGTACCCTTGTTTGAGATATCTCCTTTGTCTTGCGATCGATGGTTTACCGTGTGGGTTTGTCCGGAATGTCATCCCTTGTATTATATTGATGCTAGTAAGCATCCCTTGAAGTTTTAAAAGACTTGATAGATGAACTTGGTTCATCTCTTGATTTTGTACAAGCAATGATATGTATTGTTTTAATAAGGAACTCGGATATCATTCATTCAAACCTTTATTAATTATATCATTCACTGAGTATCCAAGCTTACCCTCTCTTTATATATATGTAGGTGACGAGCAAGAAGGCGGTAACGCCTAGATGTGTTTTGCAAGATGTTTTGGATTCATGTTTTTGGTAAGCATCTTGAAGATTATGCTTATAGCGATCCCGGTATTCCCTTTACTGTTCAGTTGTATTCCGGACTCGGTTCCGTGGAGTTGGTAATTGTGTCTACCTTGTTGTTGTCCTTTAAATTCCACTTGATTGAGTTTTAGGATGTGTTGGGCATGTTTCGAGCAGGTGGGTTGAGCCTTGGTCTAAATCCTTGTCGCTATGTTTTTGGTCGTTCCGCTCGAGCGGGTCTTGGAGCGCTCGAGCGGAGATTGCACACTCCCAGTATTTTGGTGCCCTGCAAAACTTCTGCAGGTGTGATTTCTACGCTCGAGCGGATTTCCTGCGCTCGAGCTGGTTGCGCTCGAGCGGGCTTGTTGGCGCTCGAGCGGGTAGTACTTTGTCTGTGAAAGTTCTGGGAGCGGGAGATCTACACTCGAGCGGACTGGTTCTTGCACTCGAGCAGATGTACTTTATTCTTGTGTCTTGGCGCTCGAGCGGGACTTCTTGCGCTCGAGCGAGACTTCTTGCGCTCGAGCGGACCTAGTTTTTTTTGTTCTTCACGCTCGAGCGTTATGTTTTCCGCTCGAGCGGGAATGTTGTATATCAGTTAACAGCTGGGCATTTTAAAATCACTTTTTACATTCAGTCTCTCTCTCTTACTTTTCCAAAACACCATTGTTGAGCTTCTCACTCTAGAGCTCTACTTTCTCTCTAGGTATTGATCTAGTACGAGTGATTTCCTCACCTTTGGCCTTTACAAAAAAGTTGTTGATCGTCGAGGGCTATCTTTTGATCCGAAAAATTTGTGATTTGGAGCATTTTCATTTCCTTCATCTTCTTTGTTGGAGCTCAAACCTTGAGATAGGGATATTCTACTCCTCCTTATGGATTTTGTCTTTAAATTTTAGCATTTTGATATGTTGGGTGTTGTTGGGTAGTTTTGAGAAAGTTTGGGCCCTTTGTGTAATTTTACAAAAGTTGGGGTTTTGTTTATAATAAACCTAAATGCAAGTTTGGCATGGAAACATGATATAGATGATGGAATGTGGATGAAAATGGAACCTTAGGGTTGTTTTGTTAGTTAAGGGAGTTTGCCCTAATTGACTTAATAAATTAATTCGTGTAATTAATTTGAGAAAAGGAGGAATTGAATTAGAAATGTTGGAATTGGGAATGTATGGGATTAAAGGGTGTAGTTGAATTATTTATCGCTCACCAAATTGAAATGTTGATTTATTATCCATTTTGTGCATTTATTTCCTGTGTAGAAATAACTGCTTTGGGCTATCGGTGGAGGATAGTCTTGATTGTTGTAGACAATGCATGATGATTAGGCAAACGAAAACTAATCAATGGAATGTGTCATGGAGCTTGACGGTTGATAGAATACATTAACTTTATGTATTAGTTGATTGTATATAGAACCCTTGTGTTTATATGCATTGTGTGTAGAGGAGGAGATGGGGGATGTACTCCGCGGTTTAGGGGAAGATAGGGGATGTACCTCTAAACCGGATAGTGCTGGGAGGAGATAGGGGATGAACTCCGTAGATATAGCTCATATGCTTATCTTTGAGAAGTGTAGACACAGCTCATATGCTTGTCTAGAGAAGAGTAGATATAGCTCATATGCGTATCTTTGGTTGTGTGATATAGTTCTTATACTTATCTGCTGAGGTGTTGATATAGCTAATATGCTTATCTGTTGAGGTGTCGATTTAGCTGGTATGCTTATCTACTGAAAATGGAAAAGAAATGAAAGGTAACATAGACTTGTAAGTCATGTAATTGTAATGTGATATAAGTGGATGTATCAGTGTTGGCCATCTATCAACTGTTAATCTTTTAGTCATTATTCATAGTTGGTTTAGTATATTTCTACTAGGCTGTGGCTCACTCTATATGGGAACATCATTTTCAGGTACAGGTAGCATGCCACCTCCAAGGACATAGCTTGGGAGGCTAGAGGCAGACAGACTTTTTGGATGTTATTTTCCTTTGATGTATTACATGTAAATTCAAGCCTAGGGCTTAATGTGTATATGAGTTAGTACTCATTTCTTGTAACCAAGTGTTGGCTTGGAAAGTTGTAAGCCCATGGGGTGTTTACTTTTGTTGTCAACATGTAATACTTTTTGTAAGGAAATATTCTGATGAATAGAAGGATGTTGATCTTTTATATATCAATGTATGTCGATATTGTTAAGTTTTATGTTATATTTTGAGGGCGTTACAACTTGGTATCAGAGCGTACCGGGTTCGAATACTTTGGGTACGTGGGAAGTGATTAGGATCATAATGGGTTTGTCTCGCTTGATAGAGACTTAGGTGCAGAGTCATATGCTATGTGTTTAAATTGATAACATGCTTACATGACTATGTGGGTATGGGATTTAATTTCTAGGATGTTGATTGGATCCTTGGGTTTCTGGGAGTCTTGTTGGAAAAGCACTTGATCAATGCTGTTTCTAACCGGAACTCTAGTAACGCCTCGGGACTATCATTATCCGGAAATGAAATTCGTAAGTGCTTATGTGTTTATGTGCTTACGTGGAGTGAATTACAGTTGTCCATGCATTAGGACGTGAGTGTTTAGTTTCGGCACATTTATGAATATGCTAATGTTCTTCGTTTCCTTTATTAGGATGTCAGGACGAGGAAGAGGTGGTAGGCGTGGTAGGCCTAGGAGGCAGGAAGTACCTATACCGGATGAGATTCCGGCAGTACAGGAGGGAGTTGGTTAGGCCAATGTGGCCGAGCCAGCGGGTCAGCAGGCTATGAGTGCTTTGGCCCGAGAGATAGCAGGAGCTTTGGGTATTCTCAGAGCAGGGAATCAGGTTGCTGAGGCAGGGCCTTCCTTCTTGAAGAGGGAGTTCTTCCGGTCTAACCCGGACGACTTTATTGGGGATCCGAAAGAGCCACTGAAGGCAGACGAGTGGTTGGAACAAATGAGTAAGACGCTCGAGATGCTTGGCATCGAGGACGGAACACTGAAAGTGACCTTGGCATCCTTCCAGCTGAAGGGAGATGCGGGTCAATGGTGGAAGTACGAGAAGGTTCGTGTTGGTGGTGCTTGGAAGGCTTTTGTAGATGCTTTCCAAGACAGGTTTCTATCTTCAGCTGCTAGGGAGAAGCTGAGGGATCAGTTTTGCCGGCTTAATCAGCAGGGTTTGTTTGTGGCCGAGTTTGAGGCTACATTTACTAGCTTGTCCAGGTTTGCACCTGAACTTGTGGCGTCCGAAGAATGCCGTTGCTATGAGTTTGAGCGGCAGTTGAGGCGTGGCCTCAAGTTGAGGGTTGGTGGATCTTTCATTCGAGAGTATAGACATCTGGTGGATGCTGCAGCTCATATGGAGCTCTTGATGCAGGAGGAGGAAGAGGAGAAGAATAAAGGTTCCAAGAGGAGCCAAGATGGCCAGGGTGATGGCAGGAGACAGAGGGGTTATAACCCTCAGCAGTCTCAGGGTGGTGTGGCTAGATCGACCTTTCCAATGCCGAGTGCGGGCTCGGGGAGAGGCAATCAGGGAGAGTTCACCTGTTACAAGTGTGGTCAGTTGGGCCACAAGGCTTCGGTTTGCCCACAGAGGGGTGGAGGTCAGCGAGCTGCTTCTTCTTCAGCTAGACCTCAGGGTCAGAGTTTGGGCAGGGGCCAGCCCTTATCTTGTTATCAGTGTGGTCAGCCTGGGCACCTGAAGAGGTTTTGCCCACAGTTGAGTGCCACTTCAGGAGCGTCTGGTTCTAGGCAGATGCAGGGTTTTCAGCCGGCTCAGTCTATGCAGGCCTCGAGGGCCAATCCGGGAGCTTCATCGTCCCAGTCAGTACAGCAGTCGTATGCTCTGAGGGGTGAGCAGGTGGACCAGGGGCCTACAGGGCGCGTGTACGCGGTTACCGCGCAGGACCTAGTACCGGCTCCATCAGTAGTGAGAGGTACCTTTCTGTTTTGCAACTCGGTTGCTAGTGTATTGATTAATACGGGTGCGTCTCATTCTTTTGTATCTGCTGCATTTGCATCTGTGTTGGAGTTGGAGTTGGCAGTGTTAGCATCTCCTATTTGTGTTGTGTCACCTGTTGGGGGTGAGTTGATTTTGAAACACGGATGTAGAGGTTGTGATATAGAGGTTGCCGATCATAGGCTTCCGTTTCCTTTTGTAGTTATGCCCATGAAGGGCTTTGATGCTATTTTGGGTATAGACTGGTTATCATCATACCGGGCAGTTATTGATTGCTACCGCCAGAGGGTCACTTGTTGTACCGTGAGCGGGGAGTGTTTCCATTTCTTGGGGGACCGGGTTGGTAGTGTTTTGCCACCGGGGTATGATCCGCGAGGGCGGAGTGAGCTTAGTGGTCTACTTGCTAGCTTTATGAGTGGTGAGTGTGACGAGACCCAGATTGTGTTGCCGAGGGTGGTTTGTGAGTATTCGGATGTTTTTCCTGAGGATCTTGTTGATTTGCCACCTCATCGAGAGATAGAGTTCTCTATTGATTTAGTGCCCGGCACGGCGCCGATTTCTATGGCACCTTATCGTTTTGCCCCAGCAGAGTTGGTTGAGTTGAAAGTTCAGCTGCAGGAATTGCTAGATAAGGGCTTCATTCGCCCTAGTGCTTCACCGTGGGGAGCACCGGCCCTCTTTGCTAAAAAGAAAGATGGTGCCTTGAGACTTTGTATCGACTACCGGAAGTTGAATCGGGCTACGGTTAAGAATAAGTACCCTATGCCCCGTATAGATGATCTATTTGACCAGTTGAAGGGTTCCCGTTGTTTCTCTAAGATAGACTTGAGATCGGGTTACCACCAGTTGAGGGTCAGGGAGGATGATATTTCGAAGACGGCATTCCGTACGCGGTATGGCCATTATGAGTTTTTGGTGATGCCATTTGGGCTTACCAATGCACCGGCAATCTTTATGGACTTGATGAACCGGATCTTCCGGGAATTCTTGGATCGTTTTGTAGTCGTCTTCGTGGACGACATTTTGATCTATTCACCTTCAGAGGAGGAGCACGAGGCACACTTGAGAGTGGTGCTCGAGTTGCTTAGAGCCCATAGGCTGTATGCCAAGTTTGGGAAGTGTGAGTTCTGGCTAAGGGAAGTCAAGTTTTTAGGCCATGTTGTATCAGGGGAAGGGGTGTCTGTTGATACATCCAAGACTGAGGCAGTGCAAGATTGGGCACAGCCTATGAGTGTGTTTGAGATCCGTAGTTTTCTGGGATTAGCTGGGTATTATCGTCGGTTTGTGAAAGACTTCTCCAGATTAGCTTCACCGTTGACTAGATTGACTCGGAAGGGAGTCAAATTTGTATGGAGTGAGACTTGTGAAAAGTCGTTCCAAGAGTTGAAAGTTAGATTGACCACCGCTCCAGTTTTGATTATTCTGGAAAGGGGGTTGGGTTATGCAGTCTATTGTGATGCCTCACGAGAGGGTTTGGGTTGTGTGTTGATGCAAGAAGGGAAAATAGTTACCTATGGCTCGCGCCAGTTGAAAATTCACGAGAAGAATTACCTTACACATGACCTAGAGTTAGCAGCAGTGATCTTTGCCTTGAAAATCTGGAGGCACTACCTTTATGGTGAGAGATTCGAGGTGTTCTCGGATCATAAGAGTCTGAAATATCTGTTTACACAGAAAGACTTGAATTTGAGGCAGAGGAGGTGGATGGAGTTTATTGAGGATTACGACTTCGAGTTGCATTATCATCCGGGAAAGGCCAATGTTGTGGCCGATGCCCTTAGCAGAAAATCCATTAGTGATGTAGCTTGTGTAGCCATCCGGGAGTGGGAGATGTTGGGGGCGCTTAACGAGTTTGATTTGCTTTTGGGCGAATCCGTTGAGGCTGCGGCCTTGTTTTCTGTTGTTGCACAGCCTACACTTGTGACTCGAGTGTTAGAGGCACAGAGAGGTGACCTTGAGGTAGATTCCCTCCGAGAGAAGATCTCCAGTGGGAAGGTTGAGAAGGGTTTGGCGGTGTATCCCGACCTGAGTGTGAGATACCGAGACCGTTTGTTTGTGTCGGAGTCTTGCCGAGAGGAAGTACTCCGAGAGTTTCATCATTCGCGCCTTGCGGTGCATCCGGGAGGCACTAAGATGTATCGAGATTTGGGTCGCCAGTTTTGGTGGCGGGGTATGAAGAGAGATGTGGCAGTTTTCGTGTCTAAGTGCCTTACTTGTCAGCAAGTGAAGGCCGAGCATCAAAGGCCAGCGGGTTTGTTACAACCCTTGCCTATTGCCGAGTGGAAGTGGGAGCATGTCACTATGGACTTCGTTGTAGGTCTTCTGAGGACTCAGCGGGGTAGTGATGCTATTTGGGTGGTTGTAGACCGGTTGACTAAGTCGGCGCACTTCATTCCTATGCGCGTGAGAGATTCAGTAGATCATCTTGCCGACTTGTATATTCGGGACATAGTGAGATTGCACGGGGTCCCAGTGACGATCGTCTCAGATAGAGACCCTCGTTTTACTGCTAGGTTGTGGCAGAGTTTGCAGAGTGCCTTGGGCACTAAGTTGACCTTTAGTACAGCTTATCATCCGCAGACTGACGGGCAGTCCGCGCGTACTATTCAGATCCTTGAGGATATGCTTCGAGGTTGTGTCCTTGACTTTAGTGGGACGTGGGAGAGGCACTTGCCCTTGGTGGAGTTTGCCTACAACAACAGTTTTCAGTCGAGTATCGGTATGGCATCGTTTGAGGCCTTGTATGGCCGACCGTGTAGGTCTCCAGTTTGTTGGGCCGAGGTGGGTGATGCACCCTTGTTGGGTCCGGAGTTGGTCAAGGAGACGACGGAGAAAGTTGAGCTTATCCGTAGGAGGCTTGTTATAGCCCAGAGTCGCCAAAAGAGTTATGCCGACCGTAGGAGGAGGCCTTTGGCGTTTGAGGTAGGTGATCATGTTTTCCTGAAGATATCACCTAGGCGAGGTTTGATGAGGTTTGGGAAGAGTGGGAAGTTATCCCCTCGGTTTATCGGTCCCTTTGAGATCTTTGAGAGGATTGGGGAGGTTGCTTATCGCTTGGCTTTGCCGCCGCAGTTGTCCGGAGTGCATGACGTGTTTCATGTGAGTATGCTTCGGAAGTATAAGCCGGATCCGTCCCATGTGTTAGATTGGACCGACTTAGAGGTAGTTGAGGATGCCTCGTATGAGGAGAGACCGGTTCGGGTCTTGGATAGACGGGATCAAGTCCTGCGTGGCAAGACCATTCATTTGGTAAAGGTTTTGTGGAAACATCACGGAGTGAAGGAAGCCACTTGGGAACGTGAATTGGAAGTCCGCGAGAAATATCCGGACTTGTTTGTTGATGTGTAATCATGTATTGAGATTTTGTAATTTTAATGAACTTTAAGAACATTATGTATATTTCTTAAGTTGTAAAACATTGTGAATGTTTTGATTTATAGTTATATTGTGGAAACTTGCCTTGAAATGGAAGTTGATTATAATATTGCATATGTTGGCTATATTATAGAAATGGAGTTATATCATGAGAACTGAATATGATATGGAAATACATATTGTAATGTATATGTTGTGAAATGCCTCTTGAAAAGAGATGGGATTGACTGGTAATGGGTCGTTATAGCGATCCCGGGTTTACCCCTTTGTGGTACAGTGATCCGGACATGTGTCCGTGGATGTTGTAGTTGAGTATTGTCTTGTTTACATCCTTTCCTACTTTGTATTTGAGTTATAGGATGTATTGGGCAGGTTTGTTACAGGTTGGTTGTGTTTGGAAACTAAGTGTTGCTGTCCAGATTTTTGGCTGGTCGCTCGAGCGAGGGTTTGGTCGCTCGAGCGAGGGTAGTTTTTGTGTCTGGTGGCTCGAGCCAGGATGGCTTCGCTCGAGCGACCGATTGCGTCTGACCCAGACCTGAAGGTTGCATTTCTTGGCTCGAGCGACCTGGTTCGTCTTCGCTCGAGCGAGCGTCGTAGTGCAAATCGGAAAATTTGCACTGTTGGCTCGAGCGAGCGTGTCTTCGCTCGAGCGAGACCAGTTTTTGTGTCTGGTCGCTCGAGCGACGGGGTCTTCGCTCGAGCGAGCCTGTTTATATCAGCAAGGCAGCACCGAACTAAACATCACTTTTTCTAAACTTTATCTTCTTCAAACCCTTGTTTTGAGAGCTTCTCTCTCTACACTTGCATTCTCTCTAAGAATTGATCTACCTAGGGTGATTTCCTACCCTAAGGCCTTTGTTAAAAAGATAGAGGGTGACTTGGGCTTTGTTTTAATCGGAACAAGTTTGGTTTTGGAGCAAGTTGGGTGTTGGGCATCATCTCCTTTTGAGCTCAATCTTTGAGGTAGGGATATCCTACTCCTCTTTATGAGTTTTGTCTTTCAATTTTAGCATTTTGATATGTTGGAAGTTGTTATGTAATTTTGGAAAACTTTGGGCCATTGTGTAATTTTACAAAAAGTTGGGGGTTTTTATCTATGATAAACCTAGAAGCATGTTTGGTATATAAACATGGAATTAATGTTGAAACATTAGTGGAATTGGAACCTAAGGGTTGTGATGTTAATTATGGAGGATGTCCTAATTACGTTGATTAATTAATTTGGATAATTGATTGTATTGGTTTGTGATGTATATAATTGTTGTTTATATGCATTGTGTTGTGTTGGAGGAGATAGGGGATGTACTCCACGGTTTAGGGGAAGATAGGGGATGGACCTCTAAACCGGATGTTGTTGGGAGGAGATAGGGGATGAACTCCGTAGGTAGAGCTTGTATGCTTATCTAGAAATGTGTTGACAGGGCGTATATGCCTGTCTTTGGAAGTATTGATATAACTGTTATGTTTATCTTTGATGAAGTGAAAAGTGTTGGCATGAGTGTGTGTCTCATGTGTGATGTTTGGCCAGGTTCTGAGCCAAGGTTATGAAATGGCAAGTAAAAGGAAAAGAAATGGAAATGAAAGGAAATATAGACTTAAGTGTCTTGGAATTGTGTTATGTTATGAACGAATGTAAAAGTGTTGGCCATCTATCAACTGTTAATCTTGTAGTCAATATTCATAATTGGTTTAGTATATTTCTACTGGGCTGTGGCTCACCCTATATGGGAACATCATTTTCAGGTACAGGAAGCATGCCACCTCCAAGGACTTAGCTTGGGAGGCTAGTGGCGGACAGGCTTTTTGGTTGTCTTTCCTTTTGTTGTATTACATGTAAATTCAAGCCAAGGGCTTTATGTGTAAATGAGTTAGCACTCTACTTTTGTGTAACCAAGTGTTAACTTGGAAAGCTGTAAGCCCTTAGGGCATTTGCTTTTGTTGTTAACATGTGATACTTTTTGTAATAAAACTCCGACGAATGGAAGGATGTGGATCTTTACAGTATCAATGCATGTCTATATTGTTGGGTCTTATGTTGTTATTTTGAGGGCGTTACAGGTCGAGATGTTTAATAATATGTTGTAACCTTGTTGAGAATGGAGAAAACTTGCTTTTGAAAAACTTGTGCTTAATTTCGGGGGCGAAATTCTTTAAGGGGGGGAGGTTATAGCGATCCCGGTATTCCCTTTACTGTTCAGTTGTATTCCGGACTCGGTTCCATGGAGTTGGTAGTTGTGTCTACCTTGTTGTTGTCCTTTAAATTCCACTTGATTGAGTTCTAGGATGTGTTGGGCATGTTTCGAGCAGGTGGGTTGAGCCTTGGTCTAAATCCTTGTCGCTGTGTTTTTCGTCGTTCCGCTCGAGCGGGTCTTGGAGCGCTCGAGCGGAGATTGCACACTCCCAGTATTTTGGTGCCCTGCAAAACTTCTGCAGGTGTGATTTCTACGCTCGAGCGGATTTCCTGCGCTCGAGCTGGTTGCGCTCGAGCGGGCTTGTTGGCGCTCGAGCGGGTAGTACTTTGTCTGTGAAAGTTCTGGGAGCGGGAGATCTACACTCGAGCAGACTGGTTCTTGCACTCGAGCAGATGTACTTTATTCTTGTGTCTTGGCGCTCGAGCGGGACTTCTTGCGCTCGAGCGGACCTAGTTTTTTTTGTTCTTCACGCTCGAGCGTTATGTTTTCCGCTCGAGCGGGAATGTTGTATATCAGTTAACAGCTGGGCATTTTAAAATCACTTTTTACATTCACTCTCTCTCTCTTACTTTTCCAAAACACCATTGTTGAGCTTCTCACTCTAGAGCTCTACCTTCTCTCTAGGTATTGATCTAGTACGAGTGATTTCCTCACCTTTGGCCTTTACAAAAAAGTTGTTGATCGTCGAGGGCTATCTTTTGATCCGAAAAATTTGTGATTTGGAGCATTTTCGTTTCCTTCATCTTCTTTGTTGGAGCTCAAACCTTGAGATAGGGATATCCTACTCCTCCTTATGGATTTTGTCTTTAAATTTTAGCATTTTGATATGTTGGGTGTTGTTGGGTAGTTTTGAGAAAGTTTGGGCCCTTTGTGTAATTTTACAAAAGTTGGGGTTTTGTTTATAATAAACCTAAATTCAAGTTTGGCATGGAAACATGATATAGATGATGGAATGTGGATGAAAATGGAACCTTAGGGTTGTTTTGTTAGTTAAGGGAGTTTGCCCTAATTGACTTAATAAATTAATTCGTGTAATTAATTTGAGAAAAGGAGGAATTGAATTAGAAATGTTGGAATTGGGAATGTATGGGATTAAAGGGTGTAGTTGAATTATTTATCGCTCACCAAATTGAAATGTTGATTTATTATCCATTTTGTGCATTTATTTCCTGTGTAGAAATAACTGCTTTGGGCTATCGGTGGAGGATAGTCTTGATTGTTGTAGACAATGCATGATGATTAGGCAAACGAAAACTAATCAATGGAATGTGTCATGGAGCTTGACGGTTGATAGAATACATTAACTTTATGTATTAGTTGATTGTATATAGAACCCTTGTGTTTATATGCATTGTGTGTAGAGGAGGAGATGGGGGATGTACTCCGCGGTTTAGGGGAAGATAGGGGATGTACCTCTAAACCGGATAGTGCTGGGAGGAGATAGGGGATGAACTCCGTAGATATAGCTCATATGCTTATCTTTGAGAAGTGTAGACACAGCTCATATGCTTGTCTAGAGAAGAGTAGATATAGCTCATATGCGTATCTTTGGTTGTGTGATATAGTTCTTATACTTATCTGCTGAGGTGTTAATATAGCTAATATGCTTATCTGTTGAGGTGTCGATTTAGCTGGTATACTTATCTACTGAAAATGGAAAAGAAATGAAAGGTAACATAGACTTGTAAGTCATGTAATTGTAATGTGATATAAGTGGATGTATCAGTGTTGGCCATCTATCAACTGTTAATCTTTTAGTCATTGTTCATAGTTGGTTTAGTATATTTCTACTAGGCTGTGGCTCACCCTATATGGGAACATCATTTTCAGGTACAGGTAGCATGCCACCTCCAAGGACATAGCTTGGGAGGCTAGAGGCAGACAGACTTTTTGGATGTTATTTTCCTTTGATGTATTACATGTAAATTCAAGCCTAGGGCTTAATGTGTATATGAGTTAGTACTCATTTCTTGTAACCAAGTGTTGGCTTGGAAAGTTGTAAGCCCATGGGGTGTTTACTTTTGTTGTCAACATGTAATACTTTTTGTAAGGAAATATTCTGATGAATAGAAGGATGTTGATCTTTTATATATCAATGTATGTCGATATTGTTGAGTTTTATGTTATATTTTGAGGGCGTTACAATGCTTCTTAGCTTATATTACATGTCTTTTGTATTTTTCGGCTTGAGAAGCCTTTTGATCAGGATGTAATATGTACCTTTATTTTATTTGTATTCAAGTTGTAAACCATGTCGAAATGTATGTCATTTCATTTAATCTATGCATAGCTCTTATAGACTAATTAGATTTAAATTTATTGCTTCCGCATATGTAAGCCCCATATGTATACTCTGATTGTGTGTGACTTTGTTAGTTGGCCTTTGGTAATCTCGGATTACTGGCCATCATGGCACCATTCTACTAGGGTCGGAATGCGGTCGTGACAAACATGTTTTAAGCCAACCCAAAAATGTCAAGATTTCTACTAACAAATCTGTGACTTTCTCATTGTTTTAACAGCTAGTATATTCAATTTCAAACTTTTTATGGTACAATGTAGCATTATTATTGAAAAATCTAAAAATTTTAGAGATATTGATTTGTGATTATGTTTCAATTTTAAATAACGAATGACATTCCCAATAAAACAATCAAAAGCAAATCAACATAACGATTTAACGTGGAAAAACCATAATTAAAGCATCTCCAATTGTGATAAAAAATCATGAGCCAAAGCCACAAAACAATCCACTAAGAAGACAAAAAGAAATTATACAAGTGTACCCTCAATTACCTAGCGAATCCACGCCCGAATTAAACCGACCCCTATCTGCCTCTTCCACCATCGTCTCTTGCCAACGTTGAATCCACAATGCCAATGTCAAATCCACGACGATGAGCCACTCCGGAATCCACCAAAGCCTCAAGCCCAAGTTCTACGGAATCCATCGAAGAACAACTCTCTCTTTTGTGAATAAATGAAAACAAACAAACCCTTGATGATGTTGATATGAAGTTCATGGATCCATTGATCACTTTTAAATCATCAAGGCAACACTTAGAAAACACCCTCTAATATAAAACACTTTGTATCTTGTTCCTCTCTGAAAATCTGGATGGCTCCAACCCTAAAAACAACGAACAATGCACTTTATAGAAAACAAGATCACGCAGACTGCTCGAGCACACATTTCACCGCTCGAGCAGTGTGACTAAAGGCGGTGCGAAACATATAGGCTGACCACTCGATCCCGTACTTAGTTAGCGAAGTGGCAAACATGAAAGGATTAAGATCTCAGACTCATTTGCATAGGCATAATTTGGGTTAGATTCGCATCTAAACAATCATAGCCTCACTGAAACAAAAAAGCAAATAAAATTACAACTGAAAGGAGTTTTGTCAAACATGATTGCCAATTACAAAAACCTAACAATTATTATTTTTTTATTTAAGGAAGCTAACATATTCTGACTAAAGCCAAGAATTTACATACATGTAAAGGGATTTAAGCAACACAAAACTTACTCCTTGGGAACCCTATGTTAGAATGCGGATTAGAAATTTTGATGAGACTATCCTGTGTTTTGCTCTTTTCTTTTATTTATCGTTTATCCTCCGTTTTTTTAATTTGTTGATGACTTCAAGTAAAATTCAATTAGAGTGGTTAATAATGCACATAAGTATGATGGTATTGGGTTATGCAACTCTTTTACGTGGATCAAGGCCCGTGGCAATGTTTGTCTAGATCTTAAGGAAAATCATGGCCCAACCAGCTATTACATTGAAGTACAGTTTACTATAGTATATTAACAAACATTTAATGAACAAAAGCTGATTCTCCGTTATTTATCCAAAAAAAAAAAAAAAACATTTAATGAACAAAACTCAAAAATACCACTCATCAATTTGAAACAAACATGCTAAATGAGTAAGAGGTTAACACACTCCACAAACTTGACTCTTTCAAGCACAAAGCTTTTCAATTGAAATTTCCTATATTCAATACATCAATTCTACATTTTGGGTTTTGCTAAGTAAAAATGATAAGGGTTAAATCCTAATTATGATTTTGGTTTAGGGCATTTTATCGACATTTAAATATATATATATATATATATCAGCAGGACCCTCGGTAGGGGGTGACCCCTAGCACCCCTACCTCCACGTGGGGGGCTCTCACATCATGACTAAAAAAAAAAAAAAATTCTGAGCCAATAAAAAAATAGTGGGGGTGGTGGGGGTCACCCCCATTGGGGGTCCAAGGCATTTTTCATATATATATATATATATGCAAAAGTGCCCTCACGTGATTTTGACTCATCTTGCACTTTACCTCCTTATCGTTACTAATTTTGTCCAAATTGACAGAAATTATGTCACATGACCCTATTTTAAGAGTTGGCATGAAAAACAAATAGTCAAAAGTCAAATTTTAGTGTAAAAAGATAAATTTTCCATTTCATTTTCTTCTTTCCCGTTTGAAAACCTCAACCCTAACCCAAACTCACCCACTCTCTCTCACCACCATCCCCGCCACCTCTCCCACCTCTTTGCCACCATCCCGCACCTCTCTACCATGCCGCCACCTTCCCTTTAGCACTACTCGGGTTTCACAAATAACTTTCATTTATTTACAACATTTATTGCAAAAATTGTCTCAAAATCACTAATTACAGAAACAACCTAAGCAAGTTCAAACAAAATGGAGGTGAGCTTGAACCAAAGAAGTATTTTCTTCTTCTTCTTCTTCTTTTTTTTTTTTTTTTTTTTTTGAGGAAAAAAAATCTACAAAACTAAACAAAGTGTAGATCGCTGCACCTAAGTCGTCTTCATCTTCTTTTTTCTTTTTTTAACTAATCTCTTCAAGCTATTTGAATTTCGAAGTAAACAATATACATATACACAACCCACACACACGCATATATACATATAGATCACATATATACATAATTTCTTTGGGTTTGAATTTCAAAATTAAAATGGAAATTTCAAATCAAAATCAAACGTGTATATCATGTGATGTAGTGGGATTACTGGATCTTAAAACCATGATTCAGGCTGGTTGTTACAGTGGGTTGTAATTCAAACCCAAGATCAAATGTGTATATCATATGATGCAGTGGGATTGCTGGATCTTAATAAAACCATGATTTTGGCTGGGAGTTACCATGGGGACTCTGAGAGAGAGAGTTATAGTCTTTTTGCAATTTCCAATAAAATAGTTCTGGGCGAATTTCACTCACGGTTCCTATAATTTGGGGCTTGTGTCACTTTGGTCCTTGACTTTTCAATTGTGACACATTTGATCTTGAATTTTGAATCTTGTTCCAAATAAGGACAATTGAAGATACCATTGCTTAATTTCAAGGGCAGAATCGTCAAGTTGATAAAATATAAACTAATTTGATAAAAATAAATATCAAAAAAAATATTTTTGAATTTTTAAAAATTATTTATACCCACTAAAGATAAAATTATCTAAAATTCACAAATATTTTAAACATTTATTTATTTATTTATTTTTATCAAATTAATTTTTATTATGTGTTTGGATGATAATCATGTAATGGGTAATTTTATTTTCATTAAATTAGTTTCTATTTTTTTTCAAAAGTCAAATATGGCGACAATTTTATTATCATTGTTATTAAATCAAAAAATTCAAAACTAAAAATATTTCATATATTAAATATATTGATTACACATTAAAATTCTAACAACCACACATTACATGATCATCATCCAGACACATAATAAAAATTAATTTGGTAAAAAGAATAAATAAATAAATGTTTAAAAGATTTATCAATTTTACATAATTTTATCTTTGGTGGGTAGAAATAATTTGTCAAAATTTACAAATATTTTTGTTGACATTTATTTTTGTCAAATTAGTTTATATTTTATCAAATTGACGATTTTGCCCTTGAAATTAAGTAATGGTATCTTCAATTGTCCTCATTTGGAATAAGATTCAAAATTTAGGATCAAATGTGTTACAATTGAAAAGTCAGGGACCAAAATGACACGAATTCCAAATTATAAGGACTATTAGTGTAATTCGCCCAATAGTTATTTTAGTTCAATTTATGTAGGGGTAAAGTGTTCCAAGATGAAACCACAAGGGGTAGAGTGGATTTTGCTCAATGATAAATTACAATTCATCAATCCCCAAAAATGCAGTGTACCATCATTGATTATTACCTAATACACTATTACATACTGCAATTAATCAGCTGAATAATCCAAGCAATTCAACGCAAATGTCAAAAGAACCCATTTGGTTTCTCTACTGGGTTTTGAAAATCAAGACATAATCAATATGGTGTTTCAATCTTCAAAACTCCAGAGGACTAGTATCCATATGAATACACATATATATGTATATATATAAAAAGTAGGAATCAAAATCCAAAGTAGCATCAAGATTTCATCAAATGTTAAAAACCCAATATAGTACCTTGTAAAGGTTAGAGAATTGGGATAAGAACGAGATTGCCTAAGACCTCCACCAAACCCACTAATCTGGGACGGGACAACAGTTGACGAACTCCACGAAACTGTTGCCATTCTCACAAGAATGGGTGGGTGAGGCGTTAACGGTTAGGTAGTGAGAGAAAGTTTGGTGCTTTTGTTTTCCGTCTCTCTAGTCTCTACCTGTAACCAAAATTTCAGCCCCTGAATAAATAATAATAATGAAATTATTTAGTGACAAATTATTGTTTTGAAAAATGTTTTTTTCTATTTGTATCCTATTGCTGCTAGATCGTCAGACTGCCGTTGAAAATGATCGAAAAAGTCATTGAAAAGTTGTCGTAAAGTTGTTGACGTGGCAACCGTTGGTGGTGGTGATTTGTACATATAGATAGATTAGATGGACAAATAGATAAATCAGTTGAACATATAGGTGACATATGAATAAATATGACAATGACACGTGTAGGGATGTAAGAAAAATCGATAAAATCGAGCCGACCGATCAGAACCGACTGAAATTTTAGTTTTTGGTCTGTTTTTCATAACATATAGTTTGTTTCGATTTTGAAACTTTTTATATCGATGCAAACCGAATCGAACGAATATCATATTTAAGTACGTTTATATTGTAATTTCTTGAACATTAAATGAGAAGTAACTAACATAATACACTTTTGTGATAAAAATTAGGGAGAAAAACATTTGCAGAGCAATTTTCATATATTTTCTTCATTTATTTTCAATGTAAAATTCTATAATCTACTATAAAACTTTTTAAAATTTCATGTACATTTCTCTTCTACATCAAACTGACAAAACTGATAAAATCGAACCGTAGTATACGGTCTGTATTGGTTTCTCAATCATAAAAACCGAAAGGATTGATTTGGTGCTAAATATACTCTTAACACCGACCGAACCGAACCGTTTACACCCCCAGACACGTGGATAAATACGTGGACAGATAGATAATATTTGAATAAATAAGTGATGTTGACAGTAACATATAGACATATAGGAAAAAATAATATGGTCAAATTATTCCAAAAGTTTTAAAATTTGACTTGCGAATTGAGTTTCCTTTAATAAATTACAAATATGCCTCCAGAGATTTGTCAAAAATACAAATTGTCTCCTTATATTCTGGAAATTATAAATGCCTCATTGTGAGAATTTATCCTTCAATTCAACTGACCTAACATAAAAATAAAATTACTCAACATAAAATATTTGCGATCCCTAAAAAAGTCCCTTAATTTAAGTCACAATGATATGGCATGATAAGTGTAAACTTTTGATTTGTTACACACTTAACTATATTGAACCCAACTCTACTGTTATATCATTGTGGGTAAATTATTGTGAATTTTTAGGAGTTCTCATTACCCAAATATCCTCTAGTAGCAAAATGAAAATTATTATATTACTTTCATTTCAATCCATAATTTACCAAAGGGTATCGTTTAAGTGTGCAACCCCCTTAAGGTTGCACACCATATGCAACCTAATTTTTAGCCGTTAGATTACAACAATTGATCAAGACCATTGAATTGTTCAATCGTAAAAAATTTGAAACCGGGGCAACCGATTAATCCTCTTTTTTGCATCTCACTTTCCTCTCTCTCTCTCTCTCTCTCTCTCTCTCTCTCTCTCTCTCTCTCTCTCTTATTGTCTTTATTTGTGTAAGGTTGACTGTGTAACCCTTGATTTCCATTAATAGCGACAAGCCCCTGTTAGGTTCCATTGATGAATCTCTGTAGGGAACAGTATAACCCTTGATTTCCAACAACAACGGAACTACAAGGTTCTGTTGGGTTCCATTGCTGAATTAAAGGCATTCTCTCCAACTAGATATCAGGTATGGAGCTATCTCCCTCTCTCTGTCTCTTTACCCTTTTCACTTCAGCAATTTTCCCTCAATTAAACCCTCATCCTAACTTCAACCCCTCTACGCTTTGCATTGACATTGGTATTAATATCAGTTCATGTTGTTTAACTACATGTTGTACTTAGTGGGGGGAAAAAACTGAAATGGGTATCAGCTAAATTGATTAGATTTTTCAGTCATCAAGTAGTTGTTTGTACTAATGTCATGTACAGTATGGCCCTAACTGAAGTTAAAAGTGAAGGTGTTGATTATAACATTCCAATTGAAGTAGATGACATTCATTTGAACAATGAAATTCGGGTAGAACCTTGTCATGGTAGCAAAGTTAGTCCAAGCAATGAAGAAACAACCAATATCGACGTTGAAGATGGCTGAGCCGATGTCAAACAAGAAATGGTTGACGATGCTCATTACAATGACATGGTTGGTGAGGTTGAACGTGCTGTTCTCGAACAGAAATTTGATTCGGTTGAGGATGGAGAAGCTTTCTATAACACGTATGCTAAAGTCAAGGGATTTAGTATACGAAAATCAAAATTTAACACAAATAAACATGGAAAGGTTGTTAGTAGGCTAGGGTTGTGTTTAAGGGAAGGTCAGAGATTACCAAAATACTTAGATCGTGTTGCTGAGAAGAGAAGAGCTCCTAAGGCACTAACAAGAGTAGGTTGCAAAGCACAATTTTGTATACAGTATGATCCAAAGGCTAGTGAAGGGGGAAAGTATGTTGTGGCTCACTTCATTGCAGACCACAGCCATGAATTGGCGGAACGACACTGTGTGATGTATCTGAGGTCACATCGGGATTTAAATAACGATGACCAAGCTCAAGCAATGGCTATGTGCAATGTCAATGTAAAGACTAGCCAAATCATAGACTATACGGTAAATCAATCCGGGTCTTATGAGAATGTTGGTTTCATCCGTACGGATTTGCACAACCATATTCAAGTCAAATGTAGAGCAGAAGTTGAAAATGGTGATGGGCAGGGTGTGTTGGTTTACCTATGTACAAAACTTAATGTTGACCTACGTTTTTTTTACAAGTATGATGTGTGTAAGGATAACAAGTTACAAAATCTTTTCTGGGCAGATTAAAAATCGTGGGCTGGCTACTCAAAGTTTGGCGATGTGTTAATATTTGACTCTACTTATCGAACTAATGCGTACAAGAAACTTTGTCATGTTGGATGGTATGAGTAACCATTTCACAACCACGATATTTGCATGTGTTTTGCTAGCTAATGAGACAATTGATACATAAACAAAGGTTTTGGAAACATTTATGGAGGCGATGGACAATAAAGCATCTGTGTCCGTACTGACAGATGGGGATAAGGCGATGCGAGAGGCAATCAAAAGAGAATTTCCAGACGCAAGACAGCGATTATGTAATTGGTATCTTGGAAAAAATGTCGTGTCAAATGTTCACAAAAGTGGCTTTGCATATGCTTTCAAGCAGTGCATGGAGATGGAATGGATGAGGCAATGTTTGAGAATGGTTGCACGAGAATGGTCGAAAAATTTGGACTTCAGAACAACAGCTGGGTGTTGGAGACATATGAGAAGCGTCATATGTGGGCTGAGACATATATGTGTAGCCATTTCTTTGCTGGGATGAAGAGCACTCAGCGCTCGGAGAGTATGAATGCTTATTTCAATCCCTTCCTCTAACACAAATTGAAGTTATATGAATTTGTTAGACACTATGATCGGGTTCTTGGAAGGATAAGGTATAATGAGGCTGGAGATGATGCCGAAACAAATAACACTTTTCCGGTATTGATTACTCCATTGTGAGATATAGAGAGACATTAAGCTGACCTATTCACCCTAAATATATTTAGAATATTTCGTGATAAAATCTTAGAAGAGGGGAAGTTGAATGTAAATGGCGTGTTCCCTTTGCCAGATGGTCAGAAAGGTTACTATATTCATAAGTACAAGGACAGGGATAGATCGTGGATAGTAACACACAATCCAATGGATGTCACAATGATATGTTCTTGCATGAAGTTTGAGTCGTTCAGTCTACCTTGCTGTCACATGATATATGTGTTATGAAAGTGGAAAATTTAATGCAAATTCCCCCAACTTGTGTGTTGCATAGATGGACAAAGGTTGCAAGTAAGGATGGCCAACAATGGCGTCAACCCTTAATTGATAGCACTACAACACAGATGGCCCATTATGGGATATTGAGTTCTTCTTACAATGAAATATATTTCTATGCCTCGCAATCAACGGAAGTTTTCAAAGAGATTAGGGATGTATGTTGTCCGATGACGAACCGGATGAATGAGCTATATCAAAGGAATCGCAATCATGGTAATGGGGACGATGGGAAACATTCAATCCCCGTCAATTTGAAGTAGAAGATCCTAATGTTGTGAAGACAAAATGAAACCCAGAACGGGCCTCGTCCAAGTGTCAAAGACCAAGAAAATGTGGGAATTGTAAATGCATTGGCCATACATAGGGAACATGTCCGAAGGTTCAGTTTAGTCAAACAGTGGGTAGTAACTCAAATGGAGATACAACCCATATCACTGACCGTGAGTACAATGCAAACTCATTGCTCATTCGCCGTAAAACTGAGTTGGTGGATCCAAGTACACCGCACATTAAGAAACGATGTCTATTTTTCGATGTTTCTCCTAATTCAAGGCAGGGAGTGGGCCAATACGGTAGTGTCGAAGCACAAGTGTGCAAAAATGATTCTACCACAATTGATGAGGTGAATCAGGTAATTGTGTGATTTACTTATTCCCATAATTTATTAGGTACATAGTACTAGCTACTGAAAACACATCATTGCCAACAACATGGTAGATATATACATAGTTTTCATTTTGCACGGATTGTTGTACGCAACGTGTAAATAATTGCTTATGTACAAGGATAGGAATTGACATAATGTTGATGAAAATTCGTGGTCAATGAATCGAACTTAACACATAAAAATAGATGTGGTTGATGTGAATGATCTACACATTACAAGTTGTTTATTGTGTTCACCATTACAATAATCGGTGTGGTATTTGGTCAACTTGTAATTTCCAATATTTATATTTCAATGTACTGTTGAACATCGATTAGTGAGTGATTTGGATTGCGACAGTCATAAATTAGTTTTGCTCTATTTATGTTGACTTACTATGCATAGAACTACATACAGTAATTTCCATATTGTTTAGAGTGATTTGTCATTTTGTTTATAGTGACTTGTCATTTTCAGAACTAAATGAAGGTGAGATATATATGGGTCTATGTTGTCTGTGTATTGTTTTGGGTTGAAAATTGGCTTATGTTTGTATTCCAAGATTCCTATTGTGAGTTGCTTGTTTCTATTTTATATTTGGTTGGATCTAACTGAAGAGTTGCTGCGGTGTGGTTGACAACTAATAATGTGTTTGGCTTCGTATCACTTTGTTATGACTTATTTCGATAAATTACTATTACATTTCATCTTGTGATTAAAATATGAATTTTGTCCATGTGCTTTTTCAAAATTACATCCCACCACATGCATTTTTTCTATAAGTCAAGTGTCAATTAATTATTGGGTATTACTTGGACAAATTAGCCCAACCAACTTGTGTACTTTATCTCTATGCCAATTTCTATATGAATTAAGAATTATGAACAGGAGCTGTGAAATAATTTGATGTTAACTATGAAAGTGATGGGGAAATTGTTAATAAAAATTATACTGGGCCTAGATCGACAGCAACCAAGCAGTAATTCAAACTAGACAATTTAAACAAAAACAATCAAGCAATTATGGTATTGGTTTGAATACCTCAAAAGGATGAGGACTTCTTTGGATCAATTGATGATAACAAAGTAAACAGGTAAAATGAACTTTCTTATATCAACTGATGGTAACAAAGTAGACAAGATAAACAAAAGTAATTTCAGGTTGAAATCACCAAAGTTCACCAAGTTACAAAGTACAAATTACAAGGGAACAAGCAACTCCTAAGTCACAATTTGAACTACTCATAAATCTAAAAACTAAGTTATTGTGTAGTTGTTGATGTCCTCTCTCTCTACAAACCTTTTGGCCTTTAGAACTCTTCTTTCCCACAGCCCCGTGATCTCCTCAATCTGCAACTGCAGCTGTGTAACTTCTATAACTGCACCCTCACTTCCAAGTCTTCAAACCACATCAAACCTTCACTTCTACTTGTCGAACTGCATCTCCTTCAAGTTGCCACGTGTTGCCAAGTCCTTTTAGCATTTCCTCAACAGATACAAACTCTTACTTTGTTCATGTTTCCTCTTGGAGACTACCCACTAAGTCCATGATCACTTCCAGCAACTGCTCCACCATCTAAGTTAGCTCACATGCAAAATTCAATTTTAGTTGATGACCCTTGTTTTCTAATACTAAATATCCACTCTGGACTTGCCATGTGTCCTCAATTGACTGGACCACCTGTTGACAGTATCTGGCAAAAATAGGTGCAAACAAAAATAAAAGAACAAAAAACAATCAGAATTTAGCTTCAAATATTAGTCAAATTCAAAAAAAAATAAAAATAAATAAAATGCAGTTTTAAATTTTATGATTTTAAACCTGAAATGTATAATTTCTTTTCAATATAAATAAGTTGCGTATTTTGGTAACGTAAAATCTAGGACAACAATTGTATTTAAGTCATTAAAATCCAAAAAAAGAGTATTTCAAATATTAACAAGTTTACCTACATTCAATTTATTGATTAAATTAATATTTGCCCAAATGATTCAGGTTAACGAAAAATTTAATATGATTTGGATTGAAAGCAAATCCAAATATTAAGATTTAAATTACGAAGTAGTAAGTAGTCGGCAGTAATTTTTATAGCAGACTGAAACCATAGGCTTTTGTTATCACTCCAATGGTGAGTTGCCCCCTCCAGTTATGGCTATGGGTTTTCCTTAAATATAACCTTAATGTTGGGGAAAAAAACATTCTTCTTCAACATCTATCTTTTGTTGAGCGGTGTCTGTCCTTCAGTTGAACATAGGTAGGCATTTATTTAGTTACGAAATTTGGTGTGTAATTGTTTGTACCTACTTGTGTTGATGAACCTGTCGACAGGTGGACCAATGAAAGAATGACACATAATGGAGTCAAAGTGAAATATTACGACATCAATCTAAGGGACAAATGGCATGAATAGAGTGGTTATGTGCAAGAAATGGTGGAAGCAACTCTGAACCAGCTACTGGCTAAATGTTGTGGTTTAGTGGCCCACTTGCAAAGGATCGTGCTTGTGTTAAGTGGACAATTATCTGTTGATTTTTATCTCAGAATGATGAGGGACACGCGCCAGCATAGTGGAAAGGAAGTTCGACAGGGAAGGTTCAATATTTGGCAAAGTTTGAAGATTGAAAGTCAAGGGGCAGTTACAATGGCAGTTATGGTGGAGAAGTGTGAGATCATGCAATAATGGGCCACAAAAAGAGTATACGAATATAAAACCCACGATGTTGGCCGAAGATAGGACAACATCATCAATAACACAAGTTAAGAAGTTTATAATTCTTTCATAATTTAGGAGTTGCTTTATCATGAAACGAACAGGTTCTTTTGTAAATTGTATCGTTGTAAACTGTTGTGAAATGTAGGACTTTCAGTTGCGAAGCACTATTTCTGTACCGTTGTTTACTACTGTTTACTTTGTAATTGTCACTTGTTGAAGACAACTGTCACGCTTCAAAATTTGGACAATTAAATATTAAATTAGGACTAAATCCCAATCAATATTCCATCATCCAAATCCTAAGGGTGAAACAAAATCTAAATGTTCTCGTCTCCATAAGGTTTAAGTAAATTTGCATGCTCAAAAGATTACAAGGGATAAAAAAAACTAACAAAATGCCAACCAAACTATCCACCATAATTTCATAACTATCCAATACTTCCAACATTAAAGTAACAACAAATAGTCAAAACAACTTAAATAATGTAAAGTTACAAAATAACTCACCATGTCAAATTATCAAAATACTAAGATAAAAAAAAATAATAAATACATAAACTAATATCAACCTTAAGCTCAAGAAAACAAAAGAAGTCCAAGCGACATGTCCAACAACTATAGTTATTTATCGTCACTACCGTAGTCCCAACTAATCCTGCAAAGGAAGTTCGGCTGCGCTCAAACAGAACGCACCCGAGATGCCAAGAGATAAAACGGGTCAGTATACAAGTACACTGGTATGAGTACAAGATTTGACAACCACGTGTGCACCAGACACAAACAAAAGTACATTTAATTCTTATTATGGGACAAAGCAAGTAGTTTTACCCGCACCGAGACGAAGGAGTAGTTTCTCGAGATACTGTGGCATTTAGTTTCTTGCCTGTACACAACTAAATATAAATTGAGTATAAAATAAACAAAATAAAAATAAAAATATGGTGGGTCAGCCCTGCATAAAAAGTTAGTAAGACCCACCATTCTGCAAAAAATAAAGTTTTAGTATAATTTAATTATAAGTAAATTGTTGAAGAAGTATAAAAATGCACTGTTTCATACTTCAATCATTTGAATTGACCAAAACTCAAAGAATAAAAGTTGTACAAAATCACATTTCCTAAACGGCATTGTGAAGGAATTTAGTAGAAATTGAACAGGTTGAGAGAAAAACTTAATAGAAGAACCTAAATGAAATTCGATTGAAAAATCTGGAACTGAAAATGAAAAGAAACTGCCCTAAGATGATTTTTTTCGGAAAAGTTCAAAACACAAAAAGTGTTCAAAATAATGTTTTACTTCAGTTTATGTGAAATCAATAAAAATGAGTTCGTTTCGTGGGTTAAAACAACATCTAAAATCTACATTGCTAAAATGAATAAAAACTATTGTAACCAAGATCATCCAATTACAAGTTCTAATCGATCTTTTTACTACAAAGTTAAAATGCAAAAGTTGTCTAAAATTACATATACATGCCTTTGTCCAAATTTTGTAATTTATCAAGGTCGTTTACTATTTTTCAAGATGTACAAATCAACACAATTCAAACTATACCAATAAGTTCATATTTAAATCTTTGTACCTCAACTCCACCACTTTGGCCCTTTACTTCCGGCCTACACGTATATCCCATGTGCCTCTTGTATACCTAACACCGCTTCGAAGCCAAACTTGCACAGGGATATCGTCCCGAGTTTGACCCACACTCTCCGGATGGTTAGCATATATGTACACGCGTAAATCAAAGCACTCGTCTGCTCCTGAGAACGAGGCAACAATATATATATACACAACCCCTCATCTACTCATGAGAACAAACACAACAATGCCAAGCCTAAGACATTCAAATAAATCTCATAATCTTCATTTTTTTTTTATACACTCTTTCTCACCAGCACTCAAATAAAACAACAATCCATGGAATCATGGTGGAGTATTCAGAATTTATCTATGGGTTCCAAGTTTATTTTAATTTAATATATCCTTAAGTGTGATTACAACCATAAAATAAATATATATATAGAAACCCTAAACCTTACATATACAACTAACCAAAATAATTGAAATCAATCCATCATCTTCATACCAATATAATATCAAACCAACATCAAATAAATAACAATAAATAAATAATAACAACAAAATAAACATAAATCAAGGAAAGTGAGTTTTGCACTCACAATTATTTTTTTTGAAGATCAAAGAAATATTTGGAGAATTAATGAAGCCACCACAACAAAACCTGAACTATTTTCTTCCTTTTTCTCCACCTCTCTCTCCTTACCGTCTCTCTTTCTCGGCTCTCTCTCTCTCCAGCACACACTAAGCACTCTTTCTTTTCTTTTCTTTGATGATCACAAAGTCTCTCTCTCTCTCTCTCTCTCTCTCTCTCTCTCTCTCTCTCTCGGCTTGCAGCTGCTATGAGTAAAACCTAATAACTATTATACTTATATTTTACAAATACAACATAAATATCACATACATAAATATGATATATATTTTATCAATATATAAAACCCTTTTTTTTAATATAAAAAATATAAATATATAAATATATGGATTAATTATATATAATTAACTAACACATTAAATTAATTAAATGCCACATTAAATTCTCATGTATCCACACAATTAATAAAGCCAAAAAAAATCAAAATAAAGTAATAATAATAATAACAAATAATGACTTAAGAAAAATTAGGATCTCTACAACAAGTCTTGTTGGCACCATAAATTTAGTTTCTCTATCACCAGAAGCATAATCATGAACAGTAGGGGTCCAATAGTTGGGCCCATGAAGCAATATACAAACCTCGTTTGGCAGGTGGACTTTTTTGGTTTTTTGGCTACATTAGCCACAAAATAGACAAAATATGCTAAAAAGGCAATAACCGAATGTGTCCCATCCAAAACCCTAAAAAGAAGGGTATTAGTAAGCAAAAGACATGTTAATTGTAATTAAGTGACAAGTTAATCGTATTTTTTTTTTTTTATATCCAAGTTTCCATGTGTTTAATCCTTTGTTTTTTGACAAAACAACCTCCAAAGAAGTCCTTCAATCTGTGTTAGTCAAAAGTATGGTAGGCCTGGATCGACAGAGGCAACCAGCAATTTCAACAAACAATCAAGCCAACACTAGCAACCAATGGTGTAAATTGATTCACTGTGTTTTGGTTTGATGGACCACTGCTTTGATGCTTTCTTTATTGTCTACACACTTGATGTAAAGAAATATTTGTGGTTAGGTAAAAGTAATCGAATGCTTTGTAAAATTAGGTTAACAAATATACCATCTGTGAAGGGCAACAACAACAGGTGAATTTGTATCACATACACTATTTTCAATGGATTTTTCCATGCGGGTTTCAACAAAAATAAATAAATGATATATTAATCAGCTTGTTTGGTTTCACTTTTGCCAAAATTAAAATTTGTAATATTTCATATTGTGTTGTTTTTAATAAATTTTTTAAAGTAAGTTTTTAATTTTGTTGATATAGTTAACATAAACACACTCAAGGACTATAATATTTGTGAAAAAAATCTTGTACAAATGGGATGGATAGAAAACTGTGTTTTGCCTTTAATGAATCTTAACTCGAGATGACATACTTCAAAGGCCCAAGAATGACAATGACTAAATAAACTAAATTGGTCCACTAATGAGGCCCAATATATCATGGTCCAAAAAAAGGAAAATTTATAATACATAAGCATACGATTTTGAAATTGAAACACACTTCATTTTTGCTTCTTCGGTTTGTCCTGCTTTCGTTTACTAGGTGTACTACTCTTCCTTAAACCCTAGCGATGACTCCTAAGAAATCTCAGTTGAAATCAAAGGCAAAGCAACCATAGACCTCAGAAATGTCTCCTGTGCGTTTCCCTTCCAAGATTGAAGAGATCATTGAAGCACACAAATTTGACAATTGTATTATCCCTAGCAACACCACTACACAAGAAGAATTAGGTCCATCTTTCCTTACTACTTTCCCCGACAAATTAGCCCCATACTATCTAATCCCCCAAACTGAAACCTTGCTCCTTGACAAGGCCAAGTTATCTTGGCACCAATGGGACACCAGCAACAGCCCTCTCCGTTCATGGCAAAAACCCAATTTGAAATGGAAACACTGGGTTAATCGCATGATGGAATATGATCTTCGCTTATGGAGGGCTTTGGGTATTTATGAAGCCATTCAACTATCGACATTCCCACTAGACATGGATAAATACGCTATTAGTGCTGCAACTTGCTTCTGGTCAACCTCATGCAACTCTTTGATGTTGAGGTGTGTATGCTTTCTCCCACCATTCTTGATGTTGTACACTTGGTTGGCCTACCTGTGGCTGGCGAACACATAAGTGCCCTTTTGAGACCTAAGAAGACTAGTTTTGACATTACAACCAACATTGGTTATGGCAATTTTATGAAAAATACCAAAAATTTGCCGGCCAACCCTCTGCTGAGGAAAGGGTAGCATTCTATCTCTTGTGGCTAAGCCAATTCTTTTTTTTTGTGTTCCTAGTTTTAAGATTACCAAGAAATACCTACCTCTTGCCATCTGCATTGAAGAAGGCACACAACTTGCCTTTGCCCTATTTCTTTTAGCAACATTGTACAGAGTCCTTTTTTCATTAGCTTCTAAAGAAATTGATGTTGATTATAGTGGCCCATTCTGGCTTTTTCAAGCCTGGCTTTATGCCTACTTTCCTGAGATCAGGCCAACTAAACAACTTCCATTTGCTTCTCCTTGTCAAAGCTACGTTTAACATTTTGTTTCTTTCAGACCTAACCCTCAAAACTCCTTTACTCAAGCTTTCACTTTCTTTTTTGAACTTGCAACCGACAGAGATACAGCTCTGTTCATACCTTTCCATGACTTTCACTTTACTTCTTCTAGGCTACGTGATGTTTATACTGACCCCCAAACCTTAGATGATACCCTTAAAGGCAAGCAAAAGAACTTTCGGGCCCAAGTTCTCACTACAAGATGCATCTTAGTTGGAGGATCTATAGCCACTAACAAATTATCCAACTACAATTTTGAGAGCTATAACCCATGCCAATGGGCTAGGTAGTTTAGGTTGATCCAGATCTTACCTTGTTCTTATTATTACCCCACTATCCATGAATTTGTGGAGGTAAGAGGACAGTTGAAAGAATCTACAAAAGTTGATTTTATTTTAGCTAAAAATGCACAACCTCTTCATAAGTTCAACTTTTACTTCTGCACCACTACCCCCTATTCATCCCAAAGATACAAAGATTGATAGATGTTTATGGTTGCAATAATTTTCAACAAGGAGCTCGATACTTGTATTTGGGATCTTCATCCAGACAATAGACAAGGAGCAGAGAGAGTAATCAGTAAGTTTATCACTTCATTCTGATTACGTCCCTTTATATTTTCATTAATTTGTTACTATCATTACTTTTGTTCTTTATTATGTTTTACTTTCCATGTTAAGATCCTACTCCTTTGGCAGTACAGAACCTAGTCACCTCTGGCAAAGGCAAGGAAAAATCTACAATGGTTCAAACCCCAAAACCAAGAAAGAACCCATTGGATAGTTCGTGTGCCTCCTTTATCCTATATGAGGCAGCTACTAAAAGAAGTTAGCAAAGACAAGAGGGAGATGCTGCATCTACAGTGCTTCCTCCACTAACCATATCTCAAGAAGTCCCCACTGTGGCTGCTTCTGCAATTTATTTGTCATCATCATTTGACTGGGACACTTCCATCGGCCATATATTTTGCCCATCCACTCAAAGAACACTTGGAAAGCCCACCAAAAGATCCTATGCAGGCCCCTGAGTCACAGGTTCAGACTCTGTACATTCTTAACCATGATCCCATTTTTTATTATGGCCGTTGTCTAACAACATATCTTCTTTTCTCAGGGATGAAAGAGAAGAAGACTCATTTCTCCTACCAACAGTCCTGACAGTCAATTTAATCAACCTTCCCATGACTTCACTCGTCCAAGGATTGACCCATCTCCACTGAGAAAAATCTTTGCTGATATTCCACCTGGCATAGCTGTTCGAGATCTTCTGGTTTTTCCAGTCCAAGGCACGGTCCTTGGTTCTACTGAAGTGTTTGACTCTGAAAACTTTGATGATATCATCAATCATCCTAAGGATGCCACGGATGCCAACATAAATATAAATCACCTAACAATGACAGGGGATAATACAACAAACATCCCCATTGTTGACGTGGATATCAGTTGTAATGAAGAATCACAACCTGTTGACAGTGTCTCTCCTATATCCAGTCAACCAAAAAATCGTAGTGGAGATGACACTCAGGAAGTTGATAGTGAACATGACTCCAACCAAGATGGATTGAAGACCCCTCAAGTTGGCATTACAGCTTCATATGCGAGGCATACTCCATCTCCTTCTACGACTGCACCTGACTTAGAGGGTATTTCATTCTTTCAACTCCCCTCAACTGTTGTCTCTCCCTTAGAAGGAACTAAACCGGCTGATCTTGACATTACTGCAATCCTTTAGGTTGAGGTTCAACAGACTTTTACCTATCTAAATGCTGTTGTCAACAATCAAGCCTTGCAGAACTCTCCTGCTAATCGTCAGAAGGAGGTAATCTCAAAAACATTGCATCATCTTTGCTGATTAATACATACACCTCTTCTAACTAAATTATTGGTAGGCTACAAGTGCGTCACACACTCCTGCTACTGTAGATATGGGTGCGCAAACCACTTCACCTCCCAGTCCAAATAGGGAGGACATGTCACCAACAACTTATCCAGCAACACCTGCCACTGCAATCATTTTAATAGTGGAGGTAAATCTCTTATCTTTACTTATAAAGATAAGGTAACACTTCTCTTAACTTACTAATATTGATTTGTTTATATAGGTTGACTCAACTCCAGTGGTCACTTCTTCATAACCTACTATTGAAGCCCTTCTCGTGGAGGCCTATAATCTCTAACAATCAATTGCTAACCTCAATTTTGAAGAAATGCTCAAACAACTTACTCCAAAAGAGCAACAGATTGTTCATCAATTTTTTCAACTATTACACCTTTCATTTGATGAGGTGGCCCTGAGCAGATCTTCAGAACTGATATAATGTTTTCAGGCCATTAAAACCCTAGGGCCAAAGCTTGTTGACCTAGATCAAGTACGAGTCTTTGAAGACTTTTTTGATATCTTTTCGCGGTAGATTTTAGCCATTAATAACCATCACACTCAATGTGAGGCCAACAAAGCTCAAGTCAGCCAACTGAAATCGGTTGCTACCTCTTTGGCTGCTACTTCTCAAGCCTTTCAACAAACTCTCGTACAAGATAACCTCCTTCTGACAGAAGAAGCTCACTTGGAAGCTCAACTGGCACAAGTTAGAGCAAAAAGGGCTCTCCTCAAGTAAAAACAAGTTCAGATCAAGCAGAACATGCAAGCTTTGCTAACTGAAGTAGAGAATGGTGCTGCCAACATTAAATCTGTTACAGCCAACCTGCAACAAATAAAATTTAGGCATAGAACTGTAATCCAAAGTTGGAACAATTTCATTTCATATTTTGAGAAAGACTGGCAAATTTAATTTTGTGACTACTTTGTACATTCCTCATATTTTATCAATGGAACAATTGTTGTGCATGTATGTTTGTTTGTCTTGTATACTTAACTTTCATCTCATACTTTCCCACGTAGTTGGGTAATACTTTTTCAATTGTTTCCCATTAATTACTCTTGTATCTGGTTCTCCTTTGAATGATGCAAGATGATATGCTCCTCCTTTAAGAACAAAAAAAAACCTTGGTCCTGCTCCTTCCCAACTAGGGGGCCATTTTCGATACTCTAGATTCTTTGTTCCAAAAGGCAAATTAGTATTCCAAAATAAATGCAGAAGCAATTGAGCTTGCCGACATAGTTGAAATGGAAACAAGGAAGAATTGCATCTAATTGTTTGAGGTTGGAAGTTAAAGTTTTTGCATAAAATCTCTCAATGGTGTTCTGCAAATGTTATGCTCGTAATAACACTGTATGTGCCATTGTTGTTTATTTGCAACCTCGCATATAGCGATCCCGGTTTTTCCTTTCTTTGTTTATTGTATTCCGGACTCGGTTCCGTGATTGTGTTGTTGTCGTATTCTTATTTCCATCCTTTACTCTTGGTATTTGAGTTTTAGGTTGTGTTGAGCAAGTTTGAAACAGGTTGGTTGAGCTTTAGTCCCCATTCTTGTTGCCCAGGTTTTTGGTGATCCACTCGAGCGGGCATTCTTGCGCTCAAGCAGAGTTTGCGTCATTTCAGCATTTTGTGCGTCTGTAAAAATACTGCAGGTGTGTTTTTCACACTCGAGCGGAGTTATTTACGCTTGAGCAGGTCGCGCTCGAGCGGGTATCCTTGAGCTCGAGCGGGTGTTCGAAGTCTGTGAAAATACTGGAGGAGTATAATCTACGCTCGAGCGGTTCTTCCCTTTGCGCTCGAGCGGGTGGAGTTTGCAGTTGTATCTCGGAGCTCGAGCGGGTATCCTTACGCTCGAGCGGGTCCAGTTTTTGTGTTTGACGCTCGAGCGTCCTATTATCCGCTCGAGTGGGTCATACGTATATCATATCTGGGCTGCATTATTTCAGATCACTTTTCATACTCTCCTTCTCTCTCTTACTTTTCAAAAACCTATTTTGAGAGCCTCTCTCTCTCTAGAATACAACTTCTCTCTAAGGTTTGATCTAGTTTGAGTGATCTTCCACCTTTGTCCTTTTGTAAAAAGTGTAGAGCTTGGCTTGGGCTACCTTTCCATCCGAGAATCTTGAAGTTTGGAGCATTTTCGATTTTCTTCATCATTCCTTTGGTCTCATCTTTTGAGGTAGGGATATCTTACTCTATCTTATGGGTTTTGACATAAATGTTATTCATTTTGATTAGTTGGTGTTCTTGGGTAATTTTGGGAAAGTTAGGGTTTGTTTGGTGGTTATAAAAAGGGGGTTTTCAAATGTTAAACTCCATGTGTATGAGAGACTCTGGAAAATGGAACTATTGTTGTCAAGTTGGTGAGATTGAACCTTAGGGTTGATATTAGAAATTGTGGGAGTAAATGCCCTAATTATGTTGAATAATTAATTTGAATAGTTGATTTGGGGAAATGTGAAATTGAGCTGAGGATAATGAAATTGGAAATTGTGGGAGTAAATGGTGTAGTTGAATAATTTAATCACTCACCTATGAAAATGTCGATACTTTATCTGTTGATAAATTTATCATCTGTTTAGAGATAATTGCTTTGGGCTATCAGTGGAGAATAGTCTTGATTGTTGTAGACACTGTATGTTGATTAGGGAAAACTAAAACTAATCGAACGTGTTGTGTCGTTGAATATGACGGTTATAATAATACAGCAAATATGTGTATTAATTGATCATTGTATGTGATGAAGTGCTTAATTCATTATTTATGTATCTTTGTTTGGGAGGAGATAGGAGATGTACTCTAGTGTGTGCGAGGAAATAGGGGATGTACTTCACACACATATGTGTTCATACACTTTAACACATTATCTATGTATCTTTGTTTGGGAGGAGTTAGGGGATGTACTCTAGTGTGTGCGAGGAGATAGGGGATGTACTCCACACACATATGTGTTCATATACTTTAACACATTGTTTATGCATCTTTGATTGGGAAGAGTTGGGGAATGTACTCCATAGACAGTTAAGTTGGTCGGAGTGTCCGGGGTAAAAGTCCCGCAACCTTATAATTGAAAAGAAGGAATAAAGTTGTTAGTTGAAGTAGTAATTACGTGAGACGTATTCCCATTTTGGATTGAGGGAAAATGGAGGTGTTAATAAGTCGAGTTGTAGTCTCACTTAAATTGTTTGGGTTAGATAATGGACCATATCTAGGAATTGAATTGGTTAAATAAGGGAGGTGGAGGGAAACATGGATGTAATTGTTGTTGGGCTATGAGTAGGGTGTGAATTGGTTTACACGTGTTAATCATTTGTCGAATGTTAATGTTTTAGTTATTTCTCATATTGGGTTTAGTATATCTCTACTGGGCTTTGGCTCACCCTACTCGGGACATCATTTTCAGGTACCGGAGGCGTGCCAAGTTCAAGATCTTTGCTTAGGAGGTTTTCAGAATTGAAGACTCGGTTTTGTTATTTGTTTTATTGATTTTATGTAAATGCAAGCCGAGGGCTTTACCTGTAAAAGAGTTAGAACTCTTCTTTTGTGTAACCAAGTAACAACTTGGAAAGATGTAAGCCCGTAGGGCATTCTATTATTTTTGTCAACATTGTAACTTATATGAAATACTCTTTTGTAATATTAACACTGATGTATGTATGGAAATGTGATCTATCTATCATGTACATAGAACTGTTGGGTGTTGGGATTATGTAAAATTTTGAGGGCGTTACATTGCACTTACCTCGACCAGGAGAAGGTCATAACGTAGTGTGATGTTGTCAACACAGACCTTATATTGTTTTCTATGGCAGATCTTCAACTTGTACATTCTTTCAATGTTTCATGGCCTCAAACCATGTCTAAGCAAGATCCTTTTATTGTTCTTTGAAGCCCAACTTTGTGAAGGAAACAAAAGCTGCTCAGTTCTCTTCTTATTTATCTAACCATTCAGCTTACCATCATCATGAGCATAGTCTTCCCAGTACCATCATTAGCGTGGCATAGGATTATATGGACAGCTTTAACTTCAACCTGCTTTAATTATACGCTCACTTTCGCACTCGTCATCAGGTGACGATATAAATATTTCACTCAATCAAATGCAAACAAACATATTCAAGTTTCTTGTTTTGTTTTAAAATTGGTTCCTAGTCTTACATGTATCATTGTTTCTTAAAAGGGAGGCACATATCATGCGAGTGGTAGGTACATATACACTCGACTTTCTCCTATCACACAGTTCACGTGAGCCAAGGATGATGTTATACTTCTTCATTACTTGAATGAAGATTAGTTGATTACCATTGACCTCTATACCTTTGTCATGCACCAAAAATTGTACAAACTTCCCTGGGGTTTGCCAAATGCATATTTTTAGTTTGTTCATTTTTAACTTATGACTTCTCATTATTTGAAATATTTGTTTTACATGATTTACATGTTCCTCAAATGTTTTAGATATATCTTTGCAGAGTACAAGCATCCAAAACAATATCCTACATGGAGGGTTGAGATGCCATGGCAGGAGGGTTTAAGTCAACCTACATATACAAAGCAACATTCATTATTTAAGAGATGTGTTGCCTTATCCTTACCATCTAAATAGATAATGACTGTACAACCATGGGTAAACTTGTTGAAGTGATCTGTTAATGTTGCAGGAATTACTGTTAGTGTGCCCTCTCTACTTGGATTATTACATGTAGTGGGTTGTACACCCATTTCAGCAGTGGCAGGACTTTAAGGTCTTGTTGACAATTGGATCTTCTTCATTGGAATCAGTATCCAAGTCATATTTCTCAGGCATTTCAATCAATTCGAATTAGTTGCCTGGTCACTTTGGTTTAATTATTTACTTGAAATTCTTGTTTATTTTGTGTCCATTCATAATACGCATGATTTATAGTCACACTTAAGCATGAAATGTTATTTCTTGTAATACCAAACTCCTTTACATCCTTTAATTTGGGATTGATTAGGAATTGGTGTTATGTTATTGTTTGCAGTATAAAATTTGTGTTAATTCCTGTTGACACGTGGATCAACCACAGCATCACGTGTGCCAAAGTCAATGTCAGAGTCCATCAGTTACACAAATCAAGAAGGTTTACTTTCACTGTATTTGAGGGCCCACATGGTGCAGCAGTTACCAGGCTAGGCCATGGACTAACTGGGTGGATTGCAGAAAGGGGTCATTGGTAGAATACAGAGTTTGACCTGTCAATGAAAAGCCCACAGTATGGAGGGACATGTGGAACATAATAGTAAGGTGGTTCGACAGGAGAAGTTCAGAAGTTTGTTGATCACATGAATTCCTGTCGACAGGTGGACCCCTGTTGCTGCATTATTCTCACTGCACCGTGTTTCTTCTTTGGGTTAATTTTTTGCTTGGTCTCTGACAATATTATGGCATTCTAAAACAAAGCCAGAAAGACATCCCACAGTCACATCGGATTTGTAGGAATTTAAATGTAAGTGATTCGAATTATTCATGATATAGGGCTATTTCAGTAACGACTTCATGATCATGGTCTACATCATTCCACCTAAACATGTACCCATAATTCCACTGATATTAGAGTTACCACATCCAAATTATGCCCAATTTGGTAAGTACTTACAGGAGACGATAAAAGCTTACAAACATTAGTATTGTCCTTCATTTGTTCCAATCCCAAACATCCGAATTATGTGTACAATCAATATGCTTGCAATAATTAGTATTATCACAGCTGCCACATCCAAATTGTCGCCAGAAGCTGATTCACCCATCTTTATATATTACTACAAACAAATTATTGATCCATCTTTACATCATTGTTCCTAAACATAGGGAGGACTCATATTTACACCCCTCTTCAAAACAATTACTACAAAAAAGTGAATCGTGGTTGGCCATCCAAATTATTGTCATATTGGCAGCCCATTCCCCATTACTGCCTTATTTATTGTAACTGCAATCAATCATGCATGAAGGATACTCTTTGATCTTTGAATTATTCACATCCATAAGGAAGTCAAGTAACAACTTACAACGCGCAGACGGATAAAACTTTGTACACAAAACGAATAACAGAAATCAGGTACAGTTGTAGCAAATACAAGTAAGGATTTATTTCACAATTGGAAATGAAGTGGTAGAATGTACCTTGTGTGGACCGGCAGGTATCTCAGGCCACTGCATATACTTGATCACGAACATCCCACAGTCAAAAGTGCTATAAATGAAATTTAACATTAAATTTCTCATCAATATAAGTAGGTTCGTTAAATGAGTCATTCAAGAGACACATAAATGTGACAGACGAATTGTGGATTACTCGTCCACTTGTTGTAATGGCCCTTCGTCTAACATGCAGACGTCAAAGCTACACATGTCTTTACCATATTCATTTCCAAATTGTAGTTGCAGTAAGTCATGCATAGTTTGAGCCTGTTGCAGAAGGTAACAGTTGGTTTATGTAAAGGATGTTAAAGTTTGTTGTAGTTTTGTCAAATCCAATAGGATATACCAACATTTTTGCCACATTAAGCTTCCTGTCATCCAGTGTGGCGGATGCTAATGAGTCAAATAGGTACGCCACACGGTCTACCATATCTATTTGTACGCACAACCAATGTAGTCCTCTATAATTGAAAGGCATATAAATTTACACGTAAACAAAAATGAACACATTGTTTAGAGGGCCTGTGAATATGTACTCACTTTCATATTTACATTGAATATAATGGGATCGACATTCGTATTACCTTCTCATATGCATCAAGCACACCAGCATATATGTCATGTCCCAAATACGATTCGACAATATTTGCATGATTCAAAGGTTGCGCATTTTTATTTAGTATCAAAGTCTGCATGTTTAGTGTGTAAAGGTCATTGAGCCAAACATTTGTCAAAATATGTCATCTATAATACACAACCTAACTAAAACACTTACTTATCGATGGATATACTGGAAAGAACCAGGCAATATGCCTCCCGTCTTTGTGTAAATCCTGCTCTCTATTAGTCAATTAAACCGCGACCAAGTTTATTGGCTAGAACATTGTATGTAAGAGACGAGGCAACTTCATAAATAAGGTTTGCAATTTCTTTAAATCTAATACGAAGATGATATGTGAGATGCCAACACTTGCAGTGTCGGATAGCCACACCCTTGGTTTTAGCGTGTGTATCTCACGTCTGGTACCACATTCGCATGGCATTCCATGAAGATTCATAGACACGTCAATGTCCCTACAAGGAAGAAATATCCGTACAAAATGGAAGTTATTTCACAAATACTACTGAACAGGTTAATTGCAAGTACTAAATTGAACTATAACTTTCTTTCTTTTTTTCTATCGTCAAGTACATAGTCAACAAGTTTGTCTTCGTCTGCCGATAAAACCGTTGTGCTCTCCAATAACATCAACTCCTCCTATTAATATAAACAATCAACTAATTGAACACAGTTCACAAAACAAATTTATAAAATACATAACACATATCATTACGCATATAAAATTAGTGAAGCGATATCTAACCTTTGAATGAAACCGCTTGTCTAACTTGTGCAGCTTCGACAGGACTTTGTCCGAAATTTGTAAAACAATAGTCCAACATTTTTTAGAGCAAACTTGCACTTGTTTGACAACTATTAAAATACAACACAAATAATGGTTCAGTTATGAACAATAATGTTGTCGGCATCAATTGGTAATGAAACATACGAAAGGTGAAGTGATGTGGTGACTTGGGAATTTTTCTGCAATAAGTCGAGTACTTATTTTGCTATTGTTGTACGAATGCATATCCCCTACGTCTATGGCTTCAACTCCTCTTTCTCTTCCTTTTCCTTTTCCACTTCCTCTTTCCTTTCCTCTGCCTCTTACCATTCCACTTGCTCCCAATGTTTGGGTAATCTTAGTAGGAGAAGTATGCACTTTGTCTGCTTCTCGTTGTATTGGAGGCAAGGTTTGCACATCATCAAAGGAAGATACACTCTCTTTCGCCATGTTCTTGATGGCCAAAAACTCAACTAAACGAGATTTTGTTTCTTCGTTTTCATATGTTTCCTCCGAGGCAAGGTCATGCTTCTTGTGCGTGTCCCCAACTTTTTGGACAGTACACGAAGGTCTATCATGTATATCAATTTTCTCATTTGCCAATGTTCCCTTCACATTCTTTTCCTCATGATTCACCCTCTTTAAAGTTGGACCAGAGAGAGAGAGAGAGAGAGAGAGAGAAGATTCATGGAAAGTAGCTCCAGATTATGAAGATCGAATCCAAAGACGATTGATTCACGTATATATATATATATATATATATGAATTCAATGAAAGACGTAAAAACAACGAACACAAAGAGAGAGAGAGAGAGAGAGAGAGGGCAGAGCTCGATATTGATGAGTAGAGACCAGAGGAGGGAGGGAAATAGGTGTCGTCACCGTCGGCAGCAACAATGGTGGTGGCTTGTTAGGGTTATGGTTTGGAGGATGAAGATGGTAAGGGTATTTTTGGTATGGTAGGATGTGTATTGAGTGTAAGTTGATAATTTAAATTTATGTAGTGTGTGTATTGAGAAAGATGTGGAAAGAGGGGAAGACGTGTGTGTGCAAATAGAAGCTCCTAGCTTTCGTGGCTGTGGTGTTAGTTTTCTTGCCAAAACCGTAAAATTGAATCAAAAGGTAAAGACTTAACTTAGTGATCTCATCACTAATTCTGAATTCTACCCTGCATCTTCCATTTCCTTTTTAGAATTAATAACTATGATTGAATTCTGTTTCTGGGTTTTACTTTTCTAAGCCATGTATGTGTATGTCAAATGTATACACACATGGGTGTGTGCTTGATATGGTTGAACAATAATTTTGGGTTTTTTGTTTGGCTATGTTGAACACAGTGATATGTATCACCTCGGTGTGATTTGATTTACATCATATGTTGTTACTATGAGAAAACTTGTCATTGTTTGTGTATTTTGTTAAATTGGATTACTTGTCGGCTATGTCATTGTTTGTGTATCTTGGAATGAAGTGAACTATCCAAAGTGACTAAATGTTTGGGATTCGGGCATTTCTCGATACTAGAATAACTTGTAATTTGGGGGCTAGATGTATATGTATATATAAGTGGTGGGTGCAAATGCTATGTGATTGTAATTTTACATTTAAGTTTTTGAACAGATGAATGAGGTAAATTGTTTTGCAATTTTAGGCAGTTTGATAAATGAAAAAAAACCATTTAGTAGTTGTTGAATGTGGCAATTATTAGATGTGAAGGGCATTCTTTTTTCTTTTTTTTTTTTAAAAAAAAACAAAACATGACAATGTTCACACAGAGATGTGTTTTTATGAAGGTAGAAATTCCTCATATTGTTATAATTACTAGTAATGTTTCTTATGAATTGGGATATTTTCGTCTAGCATTTACTTATGATTGCAAGATTTGAGATTAGGTGTTATTTGATTGGTAAAAATTCAGATACTGTATTGGAAATTTTGGTAGAGATTGGACTTCAATGTCGTAACATTAAGTGACCTACCCGAATCTTCTTTTTTTTCTCTATTATGCTTTATGAAGGGCCATATGCTCACTTAAATTAAGTAAATTTGTGTCCTTATTTACTACACTATCCCATGTCAACATAGGTCTCCCCTTCTCCCCAACATTTCCATTAACCGTGATCCTATCAAACATCCTCATTGTTGCCTCTATTGGTCTTCGTTATACATGACAAAACCATTATAATTTGTTCTCTCTTAACTTATTTAGTTGGTGTTGCTTTTACCATTTCACAAATAGATTTATTTCTGATTCTACCTTTCATGGTCTTACCATACATCCACCTCAACATTCTCATCTCAGTTACATTCATTTTACTTATGTGTTATTTCTTAGTTTATTAACATTTGTCTCATGATGCATTGCTGACCTTATAACTGTTCTATAATTTTTTTTTCCCCAATTATGTTGGTATACGTAGATCACATAATATGTCAGAAGTATTCCTCTACTCTAACCAACCTACTTTATTTTATGGGCCACATCATCTCCAATCTCTTCATCATTATTAATAATTGAATCTAGATAATGAAATTGTTCACTCTTAAATATGTCTTGGTTTTCAATTTTCACTTCTCACTTCTCCTCATTATTAGAAATCAAAGATAATAAATTATCTCAAAAGTGTTAATTTCTTAGCCAGCTCAACTACAAAAATTTTCATTGTTCTATTGTTTGTTGTCAAATGCTCTCATTTTATTTTTATTTTTATTTTTGTTTTGCATAGTCTGTTCTTATAATTATTTTTGCTACCTTGCTGGCTCAGCCACTTACAAATTTTGTGCCCTATTCTTTCTTGTAGTTTGTTATCCATAATTCCTAAGATTGCACTAGAAACATGGATTTGAATGTGGATTCAAATCTAAGGATTTAAACTCTAAAATGCTAAGAATTAGTAGATACATTTGGGAATACACACACACACACACAAAAACATACAATATGTACATAAATATAGATAACTATATAGTGTTTGAGCTAGGGTTGTGGATTTGAAGAAAATCATGGAAGGGGAGAGAGAGCTGGCTCAAGCAAATCCGAACATAGCCCAAAAGCAATATATTTCTTTGGAATGAGCTCAAGCAAATCTTACTATATGTTAAACATATATGTTATGTATGAGATAATGGTCATCTTAATTGACTTGCCTTTAAGCAATTGTTGTTTTGTGGTGTGTAATTTTAAGCTCTTCCAGTGCTCACTCCTTGTTCATTAAGGTCTTCATATTGTGGTTTTATATAGAAGGTTAAAGAGTCATGGGTAAGGACTCAAAGGCAAAGGAGTCAAGAGGAAAGGGAAAGGGAAAACAAGCAACAGGAGGAAGTGACAATACTGCTTCAAAAGGTAAATGAAAAGGTGCAAAGATAGACAGGCTTGGCACCTGCACATATGTCGAAGGTTGTTTCTTTTCCTTAATCTGTTTTTCAGGAGCTTCTATTTTATTTTAACTGCAATTTATCTAGTATGTTGAGTCTCCTGATTTGACTCTGTGTCACGCCCTGACTTTTATTACCTGAATTCATTATCAAATCCTTTATAATTATCCCATTTTAAATAAATCTATCCATTTGAGAATATAAACAATGAATAAATAATAACATTCTCTCACGATAATGATAGTGATATATAATTAAAACATGGTACAATGCCCCTAGGCATACATTGAATAGCAGTAATTAAAACAAAAAAGGATTTACCCTTATACAAGACATGGCTCCCGGCCAACAAATAAATGGCCCCATGGCCAACAAAGTAAAAGACATCAAGTCCCGAACAATCCTTCAACCTTGTACTTGAAATTTTTTTTATCAACACGTAGGATGAGCACTAAGCCCAGTAGAGATCCCAAGGATTCTAACCAATCACAACATATAGATAAAAATGATCATGCATGCTCGACATTATACATTATAAATAGTGTGACAATTAATATCCAAAAATAAAAAATATACTCATATAGACATATTTTTTTCCGAAAAGTTCCACTGGACACGACACAGTGTACAAACAAATCATTTCTTCTCTTTTACGTTCTCATTATTATTTCCAAAAGAAGACATTTCAAAATCCTATCCTTTCTTTGATAAAGTTTATAAAGAAGTTTCACTTAAACATCATTTCTGACAATACAACCCCTCATGCACGTTATACCCAGTCCTACATCTCAATACACCATATACACCAACACACCAATACATCCACTATCTTCCCTGGCTATAGGCCCAAGGACAAAAGACAACCAAGACCCGAAATCCCATAACATATATATATATATATATTTAAAATAAATGTCACGGCTTGGGTTTACCGAGTCAGGCCCACATTAATAAACCACCCAATAACAAGCAATAGATAAACAACTCTCATGCAGATGTATATGCTATAATCACACAATACATGTGTTTATTCGATAAGAGACATTCCTAGATACAACATCTACGTCAAATGAATGTTCTACAACTAAAACATGCACTGATGTTATAAATTAAATTAATTGCCCAGAGGCTTACATCATATACAAAAGGGACAACCCTGACAAGTAAGGCACACGGCCTAATAAAGAAACGAATGGCCGATGGCCTGCAAATAAGGAACCACCCTACACGGTTCCGATCACAACTTCTACGTCTCAGTCCACATCCACATTGGCACACCTGAAAAACGTTTTCAGCCACGTAGGGTGAGCATAAAGCCTAGTAGGAAATATTTCAAGAACTAAATATGCTCCACCAGCATAAATGATTATGATGCAATACATATATACAATATGCCCCAATGCAATTTCAATCTATTTGATTTCTCAACAAAATCCTTTCTTTCCAGTTACCAAAGCCTCACGTTTAATCAAAATGTTTTCCAAGTTCAAAACATATATTTGATATAAAATCCCATTCCAAAACCACATTTAGGTATCTCAATACTAACTAGCAAATACATTGCCAAATCAAATACGAATACATCGTTAACCAATAGCAATTACATTGCTAAAATCGTTTTCAAATCATTTCTTTTCAAAACAAAAATGATAATAAACAAAGTGGGTAAATCTCCAAGGCTAGTATTTATACATGTAACTATACAAGTCACAAGGTTATTTTTACCAGGATTATCCGGAAGGCTCAACACCTACCGTGCGGGTTTTAGGTCTTACACCATGGACACACAGACCAACTTAATTCTACTTTAACACCTACTACCCAGCTTTATCATTTTATTTACCTTTTTCCAGTAATGCAGTACATGTGATTCAAAATTTTGTTTTCCAAAACAATGCAATTATTCCAAAACAAATACGAGGATTTTCAAAACTTCTTTCCAAAACAAACAATTTAAATTTCCAAAATCCATTATATGCTCCATGATATGCATAATTTATAAACAGTCCAGTTTGCCTAGTCCACATGCAATTTATAACACACAGCAATGCTATCCTCCACCAATAGCCAAAATAGTTATCTCTAATGCAACAATTAAAAGACAACAATATAGATACACAATCCAATCTAGCAGTTTCAAAACAGTACTTAATACTCGGTATTTTCAAACAATCTCATCATACTTTTCCAACCAATTCCATTTTCCTAAAACACACCAAGCTCCTAACATCAACATCATTTATAAACACCTCTCAATAACTTAATATTTTTAAAAAAAATATAAAGCCCTCGCCAATTCAAAAATTCCATAACATTCTCTTTCCAACCTAAACCTCTTTTCCAAAAATCCATTCAAGGAGTTTAAAATCACATTTCCAAAAGAGTATCAACACCCATTTTCAAAATTCATCATCATTTCCTTTCCATCTTTGTCTAACCCAATTAGTTATAACAAAAATCAATTCAACTCCATTTAGGGTATTTTTTTTAGAACTTGGGGTTTTCCATTTCTACATAACCACATACAATTGATTACCAAAAATAGATTTATTAGAACATAAAACACAACCAAACAGCCCCTAATGTCACAAAACCCTCAAATCCAACATAATTCTGAAACTAAAATTAAAACAAAATATAAATAACGAAGTACGCCATAAATACGCTACCGAACTCACATCGAGTTTGAGAAATAAACCTTACCTCTTGAAGTGAAGAGGAAACAAGCCAAAAAAGCCGTCGATGACGAAAAGACGGTCCATTCAGATTAAATGTAGCCCTTAGTGAGCTCTACGGTTTGGTATGTGGAACTAGGGGTAGAATATGGGTGGAACAAGATCAAACCAAGCTAAAAGAGCTTAAGAAGCCAAAAATGGCAAACTGGAACATAAAGAATAGAGAGAAAAGCAAAAATACATATTTCGGTGACTTTCGGACCTTTTTATAGTGAAGACCATCGCTGGCGAGATGGGGAATACCGCTGCCACGACCGTTGCAGTCGTGATGAAGGCGGTAGTGGGCGCAACGTGCCATGGGGCAAACTGCGTAGTGTGATCCTAGGGTTCATCCAAAGCTAACCTACTGAAAATAACGTGCAAAATAAAAACAAAAAAAGAGGAACACATCAAAGTAACATCATACGGTGTGGGTCGAACCGAACCGTCACAAAATAACTGTGAGTAATACATACTACCAATTCCATCTCCACCAGCATATAGCACGGATGGCAGATTCCACAACCCAAATAACACATAACACTTTACCGACCTCACCCGGAAGGGAGTGCCCCTTAGGTCATACTTTACCGAGCACAAACCAGAAGGACGAAAAACCTATCACAAGGCGCCATGCTTTGCCGGCTATGATACGGCGGGAAACGGACCCCATTTCACACTTTATCGGACGCAAACTGGAAGGGAGAGGAACCTCTGTCAATGTGCCACGCTTTGCTGGCTCAATACGGCGGGAAACGAACCCCCAAACAACATCATCATAATAGATAACAAGCCAACCAACATCAATATACACCGGTGTATTACATACACCTAATCCAATTGTCACAATCCTAACTATTAACAGTTAAATACATTAACCCACTTTTTTCCAAATGTGCTCAACGCACCGCCATTTAACAACGGGTTTTCTTAATTCTTCTCAAAATGTTTTCAAAACACTAACATTAAAGCACAACTATCCAACCATAGCCTCATAACATAAACAACATTTATAAACGTTCTGATTTCTTCTTTAATAACAACATTCATAACTCAACAATGAAATTGTCTATCCACAATGTTTGATTAAAAATCAACAACATATTATCCAACATCACATAGCACATCCTACAATAGTACTCATAGCCTATATCTAGCAACAAGCAATACCATCCTCCATCGATGGCCAAGGACAAAACTCTAGACATCAATTACATAATCCGAAACAATAAATACACCATTAAGCACTTCCATATTCTTGTGTTTTATAAGACAATAATTTACCCAGAAAACCTCACTACTCTGAATCCCAAAAAACACCACCATAGCCAACATTCCCTATTACAAATCTGATACCCCAATTATTTAATAACAACAACCATTATGTATAAGCCTAATTGTAACTCACGAATTTATAAAAGAAATTACACAATATGTATTTGTTTTGAAAACCAAGTTCCATTTTATTTTAAAAACAAAATCTCACAAGTCCAACTCTCAACAACTATGACAATAGCCAACATTCACAATAATATTCCAAAATCCACTATCCTTAATTCAAAATCCCATATTTGCTAAAAACCATAACATAACCCAAATTTCATTTAGTATTCAACTTTTTGTTTAACATTCCTAAAATTGCAATTAAAATACCAAACCTTCAAAACCACATCCTAACATGATTTTACAACCCAAAATAAATTATAAACATAACCCGCAACTCACCAATTCCAACCAAATCAGCCCCCAAATGCTTTTTAACAAAAATCAACGGTAGCTATGGTTTTAAATGTTATAAAAATTACCACAAGTCTATCTATAGCGAGGTATTGAAAAGAAGCTCAAGAATCCTTACTTCTTGAAGCGAAGAGGAGAAAAGCCGAAAATCTACCAACAACGAAAACATGATCCGTTCAGATTAAATCGAAACCCTCACGACCCTCTACGTTTTGGTATATGGAACTAGGGCCCAAAAATCACTCAAACTAGATCAAACCCATGGCCAAAGAGCTTGGAAGCTCGGCAATAGAAGACAAGAGAGAGAGAGAGAGAGAGAGAGAGAGAGAGATGGAAGAAAAGATCTGCAAATCTGACTTTTCAGCGCATTGACGGACTTATAAAGACGCACCACCATGGGCGTGAATCAACTACAACAATAGGTCGCGGGCGCGACCGGCCACAAACACGATCGCGGGTGCAACCAAGCAAAAGCCCATATTCCCTGGCTACTGCCAGCAGCCACCTCGAAGCACTTTCAATGCCTGAAAACCATCCAGCACAACCTATATCACTCTGCATAATCTCGTGTCCCAACCAACAGCAACACAAATAGGGTTAAACTGACTCGAGCCTGTACATTCTAGGTTTTGGATTTTGTTTTTAGCAAGGCATATCTTATGCGAGAAGCAAGGGAAGATTAATGAAGCATACAAGAAGCTAGAATAGATGGTTGGCTTAGTAATGGAGACAAGGTTCCACCTACTAAGTTTGCAAAGGTGATTTCCCCATTACATTATCCATTTTCTCATTATTTTTTAACACATTTAGTTTAAAACTTTTACACTTGTTGGTCAAGTTTGTGTCAGTATCAATTTCTGGTTTTAAACTTGGAGGGGATCATTTTTTACTTTCATATTTTTGTAATGACTAGTAGAGTAGCACATGCGTTGCACGTGATAAATTTTCTTATCTCTCTTATTATTATTATTATTATTATTATTATTATTATTATTAGCTTTTATAATAGTTTTGAACTTTTTGTGTTTTACCTTTTTAAAATAGTTGCATTGGCCAGACTGTATGATTGGGTATTGAATGTATGATAAAAGAATATAAATTAGCATAAACATTTCACATATTATCCTATATTTTTATATTAATGTTTAAGCATTAAAAATTTGAAGGTAGATCGAAACCAATCACGTAAAATAATTGTAAACCATACCACATGGTTGGACTTGTTACTATTAAATATATAATTCACTAGAGTGTTTTACTTTTGTTATATATATGTATGTAGAAACCACTTGGTAATTGAAAGGTGAAGAAATAAAACACCTAACTAACATAGTATTATTATTATTATTAAAGGTGAAGAAATAAAACATCCAACTAGCATTGTAATATTATTATTATTATTATTTTGAAATAAAATAAGTAAAGAAAATTAAAAGCTAAAATATTTTTTTATAAAATTCATTCATTCTCTAGTTTGATCATCTTTGCAGTTAAGATTTAGGAATTTGTTATATTGCTATTTTTCATTCCATGTGGGAGCCAGAAAAAAAAATATATCAACTTATTGGGCTAACCCAAACAAGCCTTGCCAAGGGCCCAACTATTGGGCTTATTTGGCCCACCCCCGTTTATAAAAGGAAGGCACCTCATGGCATATGGTATGATCTCTTTCTGCTCCACACAACACACAAAACCACTTTACTATTCTTGATTCTTCATTCATGGATTCTAACTTCATCATCGGAGTGTCCCCGGCTGGTAACCCCGGTTAGGTGGCATCAACCAGATTTATCTCTTGCAGGTTCATGGAGCTGTCTTCGTTGAATCTCACCAACAACATCCATGTGAGAGGATATTTCATGGTCTCACAATTGGCGCCGTCTGTGGGAACGACTGAATGAGATCAACGAAGAACACAACAAACATATTGCTGTAAGTAAACATATATTGGTTGCATTGAGGTTAGTGCACTTTCTACAAAAGCAAAATCAATCCCAAGTAATACTTCCCACCGCTGGGTCTCTTTAATTCTACTTTAACTTGATTCTGTATCTATAGTATTCTTGATCAATTTTGTGGTGGGTTGTTGTTGGAATATCATTAGCAAAAACAAGCATAGTATTCTTGATCAATTGTTGCCCCAATTATAGCTTTTTTACACATTTAGATGCAGTGCTCCTGAATTTATTTGAGCATTTTCACTTTCTCTCTCTAAAATTGGGTTTCACATTTTTGTTTATGGAAGTTTCTTTTCGGCATTATACAAATGGTTGCTCGGCCAAACCCACTTCTAGAATTGTTTATTTATTTCTTCATAGGAGTTTGTTTAAAATTGATTCTTGCTAACATACATGTTATTGAATTAAGGAATTATGTTTTGTGACTCCCCAACTAAGAAACAAATGGCTCACGTCTTTCCTTAATAAATTTTTGTATCTAAGTTGTTTCGACAACCATACCCACTGTTGGAATTATTCGGCATATTATTGGCAACCAAAATTTCTGAGCCCAAGCAACCATTATTTGGCACATTATTGGCAACCAAAATTTGAGCCAAAATAACCATTATTCAGCACAGCATTGGCGCATATTGGGCACATTATTGCACCTTATTCGGCAACTTTTATTCGGCATATTATCGACAAGGAGTTCGGCAACTTATTGGTTTATTCAACAATTTTTATTTGCGTGTTATCTACATGTTATCAACTTGGCTTCGACAACTTATTCAGCTTGTTCGGCAACTTGCTCGGCATATTAGTAACTCTGCAAATCATTACCGTTGCAATTCGGCATATCATTCTACATATTATCAACTCAACTTCGGAGTATTATTCGGCTTCAGCATTGCTTATCAACTTTGAATTATACACTAAATATCATCACATTGCTATCCTCTGTAATTCGGCGTGTCATATTATCAACTTGGCTTCGGAAATATTATTTGGCTTCGGCAATTTATTCGGCAACAATCACTCCGCAACGTTTCTTATTTGGCACATTCTTTGACTACAGTACAATATTCTTCTACAATAATATTCGGCAACGTTGTAACTTAGTCGACACTAATATCTCGGCATAGAATTAGCATCTCGGCTTGCCGAAATCCACATTTGAACATACCACAGGATTTGTATCGGCTTAAAGAGTCCAAACCCACCAACCCGAGAAGCCAAGAAGCAACCCAAGTTTGCCGAAAGTTGTGAAACGGATCACACGTGCCGAAAACTGAAATTTCAAATGCTATCAAACTCAAGTTTTGACCATACCAATGTGAAGTACTCATTGAGATGAGTCCAACGCAACAAACCGCGTCGAAATCGGAGCTAAAACGAAGCCGTACGAGCCAATTGAAATTTGTCTAGAAAATCACATATTTCGCCGAAGAAGACAACCAGAGGCTACATGGAAAACAAAAGAAATTATTCGGTGCATCGTGGCTAAGCTACATCCCATAATAGCTGAACAATCACATTCAAATATAAACTTTGTTGATTACAAACATAAGGCTTTGTCTTGGCATAATGGTTCAATACTCTTTCTTCCTTCTAAAGGCAAGGGTTCAAGTCTTATTGGCACCATATTTCTATATTTTTTTATTTTTTTCCAAAGCCACCAAGCCAAGCCGAGAACTTATCCGGCGCTTCGCGGAGCTCAATTCTTCACCAATTTGAGTTGTCTGATCTATTTTTGGCTGCACTTTTGCCCTAAAAGGTCTGATTCTAATGATCCGTTATTCGTTTCTTGCTATTTGATGCATTCCGAGCCCATCCGTACGGACAAAATTTTCAAATTAAAAAAAAAAAAAAATGCAAATTTTATTCAAAGAATTGAGCACAATGGCTCACTTTGCATATCACCACAACACCGAACAGGGGCACGGACTCCGTTTCAAATTGTTATCGGCCCACTCGGCAATTTTGGCCCAAGTCAATTTTGTTCCTTCCGAATAACAAATCTTATTCAAAAGCAATGGGGCAAATATACGTTGGGCAAGAAACTCAACTTCAATAAATTGGCAACCATTACCAACCAAGTTCTTAGCAAATCCAACTTCGAAGGGATGCCGACACACCGTGAAGCTAAGAAAAATCGCCGACCAAAAGATTGGCACAATCACCGACCCAAGTGTAGCCGACCAACTTTTTGGCAAAATCACATTATATATGAAACGGACGCCGATGTTTTGACACTAGTTACTCGGCAGTGCATCAATTTTACTCGGCAAGATTATTCAGCACCATTATTAATTCAACATTATGTATGATCATTATTCGGCCGTGCATCAACTTTCTTCGGCTAAACAACATTATTGATCAACTTTATGCATTGTCAAAATTTTATGCAGCAACATTGGCCACAGTATTCGGTAACTTTATTCGCCTAACAACATTATTTGGCAAAACAATTGCCCATTGGGACATCAATCAATTTTTCGCTTTCCAATTGGGGCACATCAGCTGGTCATCATCTTGGCACCTTTGATATGCATGCATACTCGGCCAACTCGGTACAAACATTACAACGACATTTACTTGAGTTACACACTCCCGCTCCTTTTCACACCGCTCTAAGCAAGCGCCAGTTTTGGGGCAATACATTACACACTTGGCAGTTGGCCACTAGCACTTGGCAGTCAGCAATTCGCATTTGGCAGTCCGCAGTTTGCATATTTTTGTGCACCATCATTTTACCAAGCCGAATCTTCCCTGCAACATAGGGCAATGGGAATCTGCATTCCTTCCGACTAACATCTGTCCTTTGAAAGCAATGGGGCAAGTCTACTTTGGACTAAACGCAAACTGAGCAAAACACAAACTGAGCAACTCGACAATTAAATAGTCAGCCTAATATATCGCCACTTAAAATTATCATAAGTCTTCGAGTACAGCGTAATCTTCGCACTCGGCATAGAGCGCCATCAGCAAAGGCCTACACCCTCGCCCGGGGGTAATAATACTGCAGGCCTACACCCTCGCCCGGGGGTAATAATACTGCAGGCCTACACCCTCGCCCGGGGGTAATAATACCGCAGGCCTACACCCTCGCCCGGGGGTAATAATACCGCAGGCCTACACCCTCACTCAGGGGTTATAATACCGCAGGTCTACATCCTCACCCGGGGGTAATAATACCGTGGTCCATCTTTTGGCTGATATATCTACCTTATTTAATCTGTCTTATTTGGTTTAGGCAATCATTTCCATGCCCGGCATATAGAAATATTTCTAGCTTAGCACGAAAGTCCACATTTGGAAGCAATCTTTGCACTCGGCAATATACTACACCCTTGTCCTGGGTTATAATATCGCGGCTTACACCCTTACCTGGGGGTTATAATACCGTGGCCCATTGTTATAGAGATAATATTACTCACTGGGCTTTAGCTCACCTCTCTCCTCTATATACATATATTTGTATATACATTCATACATACATGCATTCATCCAGCCATTCATTCATTTATGTTATTCATTTATCAAATGCATTCTTTGTCAAAGGACCTAACATCTATTTGAACAGCATAACTCGGTAATAAAAACTCTCATTCCTTCTACCGAAGACAATGAAAGTTTTGGGGCAATTGTAGGAGCTAGAAAAAAATATATATCAACTTATTAGGCTAACGCAAACAAGCCCTGCCCAGGGCCCAACTATTGGGCTTATTTGGCCCACCCCCGTCTATAAAAGGAAGGCACCTCATGGCATATGGTATGATCTCTTTCTGCTCCACACAGCACACAAACCCACTTTACTATTCTTGATTCTTCATTCATGGATTCTAACTTCATCATCGGAGTGTCCCCGGCCGGTAACCCTAGTTGGGTGGCATCAACCAGATTTATCTCTTGTAGGTTCATGGAGCTGTCTTCGTTGAATCTCACCAACAACATCCATGTGAGAGGATATTTCATGGTCTCACATTCCATATTGATCTTCATCATTTTGTACTTCTTCTGCTACAATCTTCCCAGATCTGCGATCCTTGTCATTCATTTTGTCTAACCTTGTGAAAAATATGTATGTTCAGAAGCAAGGTTTAGCGCTTTAGAGTGGGTAATACTGATTGTAGAATCTATTTTAGATTGCAAAACATGGTTGTTCTGAACCCTCTGAAGCAGAGTCAATTATTATTTATGAAAGTGTTGCAGTAGATTGTGATCGGCGGTTGTTCCGAACCCTCCGAAACAAAGTCTATTATTAATACATAAAACCCAATTGAAAAAAACAATTCAAGGGCTATCAGTTTACCAGCAAGATCAATTTGAATCATCATCACTCATTCAAAGTAGAGCAATTGCAAAAATATTTATTTTCTTTATATGTTTTCATGATTTTTCTTCATTTGAATCTCACAAAATTTCTCACTCCCCATTCATGAGAAGGTAATGGAGAAAACAAATATTGAACAGGCCACAATAGTGGAATTATTAAAAAAATAAACATATTATGATGTTTGAAAGCTCACCGTTCATGAAAAGGTAATGGATGAGACAAATATTGAACATGCCACAATAGTAAAATTATTAAAAAAATAATCATATTATGATATTTAAAGGTGTTTAATATTTGAATGTGCTTGAATTCCAGAAGGCGTTTGGTTGTTCGATAGATGTAGGTTGCTGTGTGATGTTTAATAAGTTTGGGAGGATATTTTCGGAGTACGTAGAAAGTAGAAAACATGGCAATTCTTCACACTTTTATAATAGTAGTAGATTTATGATCTTGATGGTGAACCTGATTCAATTGTATTTAGTTGGTTTTTGTTTAGGTAGTTAATGGGTTCATCATTTTCACTTAGCTACTTAATTGCTTTCAAGCCTTCTAAAATGTGCTAAATAATCATGATCTCTTCAACTTAATGATTATTATAATAGTTTTTGAAGTACTACATTACAAAACCTGGAAACAAATTGCATGAACATAACATGTTAAAAGTTAACTAACGGTTCATATGTTTAGGTGAGAAAATGTTTTTCTTATTTTGTGGGTTTGGTTCAATGGAAAATGAAAGTCAACAAAAAATATTTTTTTGTGGTAAAAAAAAACCTATTTCGGCGGAAAATGGTTTCACTTTTAAAAGGTGCAAAACGTTTTCCAGACCAAAGTCTTACCAATCTCACCACATTACTACTAGCAACACCACTACCGCACTGCCACCACCACCACCACAACCACCCCTACTCTTGCCACCACCACCGTCACCCTACTGCCACCTCCTTACCACCACTAATACAACTGTTAGTGTAACATCCGTATCCTTTAATCCATTGGAGTGTGTATTTAATTCCCCTATTTTTATCTTTTTAGGAGTCTTTGGAGTTGTTGAATGTTGGTTTTGGAGGAGTGTGATCCGATTTAAACTCGTTGGGTTTGTTTATTTGCGCTTGTTCTTGTCAAAAAGTTCATTGGGAACTTAGAAATTCCATTCTGGGGTCAACACCAGCCTTTCTAAGGGTCGACCCTTACCTGTTGGTGAAGTTTCTAGAAGTGTTGCTGGAAAATAGGGTAGACACCAGTCTGGGGAGGGTCGACCCTCTTATGTTGCAGAATTTGTGTGTTAGTTGTTGGAAAATAGGGTCGACCCCCTCTTGTCTAAGGGTCGGACCCCCTTGCTTGTGCCAAATTGTCTTTTCTACCTAAAGGGTCGACCCCTGCGTGTTTTTTTTCAAATTTTTGGGGTTTGTTTGGGGCCTACCTTTGGAGGGTTTTGGGCCTATTATTTTATTGACCTTAGGGCTACTTTTCTACTACTATAAATAGGCTCCAAACATAGTTTTATTTCACTTTTCTCCTCTTTCATCTCTCTCAAACCGTGAGTTCTCCTCTCTCTCTCTCTAAACTCAAGCTTTTGGCACTAGGACCTCTAGATCTACTCACCTAGAGTGATCTTTTCACCATGGTCCTTTGAGAAAAAGTGTAGATCTCGTCAAGGGCATCCTTTTGGTCTAAATGGTTCATGGTTTCGTTGCCTTTGATTTTTGGGTCATCATCTCTTGGCTTCAAGAGGTAGGGGTTTCTAGTTCTCTTTCAATACCCTCGTTTATGGATAGATTTGTGGTATTTTCTTTATATAAATACAAAAGTTTATATTTTTATGCATATTGTGATGAATCACGAGATTGGGGGTTAGGGTTTGAAAAGAGTTGGGTTTATTGTTAGGTTATGATCTTGGGTCATGAGTTTGGGTGTAAAAGTAATAGAAGGGTTGGAATAAAATGTGCTTTTGTGAAAAGCTTTAAGTCTCTTAAAAACCCTAGTTTGGCTCATGAAGATGGTTAATAGTTTTGCTTCAATTAATAGTAGAATCATGAAATTGAGGTGTTAAATTACACATGTACAAGTTTAATTGAAAATTTAAAGAGTTTGCAAATTTATGTAAAAGTTGCGATTGAACCCTCAATGTTGATGCTTTAAATTATGTATTAATGTGAACCAAACTTGGGGGAAAAGAAATTACTAATGGTATGGATGATATGAGCTTTGTATTGAAATGGTTGTGTTGAATCTTGTTATGTGTTATGTGAATTGTATTGGGTTATGTGGTGCTAAGTTGGTTGAGTTGTGTTGTGTGGAATTGAGTTGTGTTGGGTTGAGTTGAGTTGTGTTGGGTTATGTTGTGGTTGGTACCCACGCGGGGAGTTGAAAAATGGTTTTTCAATGGCCACGACCGTCCGTATCATAGCCGGTAAATGTGGGGGATGGTTTTAAAAATTGAAAAAAAATGGTTTTTCGATGCCCACAACTGTCCGTATAATAGCCGGTGTAGACACCCCATTTTTGACCGACCTTAAGACTCAGACGTCATTGATTGAGCGCTAGGTGATCGTGCATGTTTGAGCTTGTTTCAAGTTTCCGGAGTTTTTGGCTGAGAGCCTTGCCTCCGGGCCTCTGAACTCTTTGTGCTTTGGCTCGGTTTGCGGACCGAACCTTGTTTTACCTTCCTTGGAGAGAGGGAGAGGTCTGTAGACCACTTTTTGTGGTCGTAGACCACTTTTCCTGCTTGGAGACTAGTTTCTGATTTTCGGAGTCTTCGGCCGCACGCCTTGTCTCGGGACCGCTTAACGTTCTCCGTTTGGCTTGGTTTTTGAACCATGCCTTGTTGCCTCTGCCTAGAGGGACACTATGGTTCAGGAGACCACTTTTTGTAGTCGTAGACCACTTTTGATGCCCGTAGACTAGTTTTCGAGGCTCCCGGCCGCGCGCCTTGCCTCCCGGACTTTCGTCTTGCATCCTTTTTGGTTTGTTTTTGGTACAAACCTTGTTTTCCTTGTTTGGAGAGTGGTATAAGGGTGGGAGACCAGTTCTTCCCCTTGGAGACCACTTTCCTTCTTGCCAGCCAGTTTTTTGGTCGGCTAACTGGTTTTCTTGGTCTTTGGGCCACCTTTTCTGGTCGGCCACCACACCACTGCCTTGCCTTCATGCTGCAGACCATCTCCCCCCCATGGCCGACCACTTTTTGCCCTAGCCGACCACTTCCATTGGTCGGCTGACCAGTGTAAGTAGCTGGCTGACCACTTCAAGTGGTCGGCAGCTTTCCATCACCTTTTTGGAGATATTTTCTTGCCAGCTATGGCAGCTGGAAGGCACAGAAGTCATCCTCCATACACGTGTATGGAGGGATGGCTTTAAGCCTTTAGCATCCTCAACAATCTTGAGGCTTGTTTTTCTATATAAGGGAGCCTCCTCCCTCATGCCTTAGGTTCAGAAAAAGTTCCTGGAGCTATACATATCATCTATATCTATACATCTTCATTTCTCTCTTGTTTTGTGCTTTAAAGTGTAGTTTTATCATATTATTGCACACAAACACACACTCAAACACCATCCTATTGTTGCTGAGGCACTTTGAGGTTGATTTTGGAGTTTTTGGACTGGTTTGAGCTCAAAGAAGTTGCTGGAGTTGCAGCCTTGAAGTGGTTCTACAAGGGTGAGCTTCTAACCCTTAAAACCCTTATTTTGGTTTAAGCTTTTGGACCTATTTTCATGCTTATTTTGGCTTGACTTTAAACTATAAAAAGTTCTGTTTTTCAGTCCTTAACATGTTTGTTTGAGGCCTCGTTGGTGTTGGGGGTATTCTACCCCCTCTTGTGCCTTGTTAGGCCTTGTTTTGAACCTTCCTTTTAAGCTATTGGGACCACCTTGTTTTGGCCTTCTCACCACTGAAACTTAGAGGAATTTCAGTGGTGGAAATGGTGTTTTGAGGTCCCAAATAGGAGAGGGTCATCCACTCTCCTTGTGTCTTGTATGCTTGCTTTGAACGCCTCATGTTTGTTAAGCTTATGTTGGCCATATCTTAGCATATATTTGGGATTATTTTGACATGGCATACCACTATTTTTGGTTGTCTTGATCACCTCATGCATATTTTATACACTTGTAGTGTAAATGTCATAAACTAGCTTTGTGTGCTTTATGAAGTAGCATGTCATTCTAGCATGATTTGATTCCATTTCAGCATGTTATTGGTGTTTTTTTTACCATGATATACCTCTGTTAAGGTTTGGTTTGATAGCCCCATGCATGCTCCATGCACTTGTAGTGCAATCCCACAAACTAGCCTAATGTGTATCATGCTTTTGATCATCATTCTAGCATGCTTTTGGCTTAACTTCAAGAAGCTTTTGTCCATGATTTACCATGCTTAAGCTCTGATTTGTGTTGTTTTGGTCATGCATGCCATGCTTTGTATAGCTATAGTGCATTCTAGCTTGTTAGCTTTGTGTATCAAGTCCACTAGCATGCATTGCTTGGACTATTTTCATGATTTGGCATCATTTGAAATGTGATTTTAGTACATGTAGTGTGGCCATACACTTGCATTTGTCACTCTTTCAATGCTTTGGAGAGTTGGTGTTTTATGCTAAACATGAGCCAATGTGTATGCCTCCATGCCTAAGCTTGCGAGCTATCATTTCAGTATGTATTTGGGGTTATTTTGCTATGATATAACTTTGATTTTTTTTGGCGAAGCCATCTCATGCTTGGTCTTGGTAGGTGTAGTGTAATCCTCCCTTTTGGCCTTGCATATTTCATGCTTCATGCTCACCATGCTAGCTTATTTTGGCTTCCTTCCATACATGTTTTAGCATCATTTTGACATGCTCTAGGACTGTTTTGGGTTGCCTTGGCCATATGCTTCATGTATTGCATAGCTGTAGTGCAATTGGCCTTACTTGCCTTGAGTTTTGAGCACCATAGCATGTTTCATTTGTATCATGTACATGATTTGGCATCATTTAACATGACATTTCAGAGCATATAGAATTGCCATGTTCTTACTTCTTTCACTCTTTAAGTGCCTTTGAGTGTTATGCATTGTTGCCTTGTTTGTGGCCTAGTGTAACGCCCTCAAAAATAAACCCATAATACATAATATTAACATGCGGAATTATAAAGAAATAAAGTATTTTATTCCATTTATCAGAGTACCATGAAATAAAAACATCATAATAAAGGCCCTATGGGCTTACATCTTGCCAAGCCAACACTTGGACACAATTCCATGAGTTCTAACTCAAAAACAAATAAAGCCCTAGGCTTGAAAGTTTACAAGTTATTCAAATAAAACAAATAAAATAAAGCAAGTCTTCGAATCCAAATCCTCACAAGCTAAGTCCTTGGAGGTAGTGAACCACCTGAACCTGAAAATGAAGTTCCCATATAGGGTGAGCCACAGCCCAGTAGAAAAATACTAAACCAAGCATAAGAATTAACTAAAGCATTAGCATTCGATACGTGGTTAACACAAGATAATCAATTTCCAATTTCATGACACTAATGTCTACATTGTCTATGACATATTGTCTATGACACAATACACTTTCCATTTATACAGACATGGCTCAGAACCTGGCCAAACAACTCTACAAGGATAACAAATCAGGTTAAACCTTTCATATAACAAAATAAACACACATGCTGGTGTTATAACAATCTCAATCAAATCCACTTCCATACTTCCCAACTGATACACATGGTGGTGATGTATCATATCAACAACGAATAGCAATATTGCTATTATCAATAAGCACACATATGAGTGATGCTACTGGAGTCCATCCCCTATCTCCTCCCAACAAATCCGGTTTAGAGGTACATCCCCTATCTTCCCCTAAACCGTGGAGTTCATCCCCTATCTTCTCCAAACAACATGCATATGCAATGAAACACACAATTGCCATATACAACACATAATCAATACAAGTAATGTTCTGTATTAATTCAACAGTCAACATACGTGACTTAATTCCAGTTATACCTAAGCCACATGCAAGGTCTACAACAATCACGACTATCCTCCACCGATAGCCCAAAACAGTTATTTCTAAACAAGAAATAAATACAACAATGAATGTAAAGTCCACATTCTCATAGGTAAGCATTTAAACTACCCAACTATATCATTAATCTCATAATTTTCCCAACTTCATGAATTAAACCCAATTCCACATTTTTCCCTTAAATTAATTATACAAATTAATCTAAGCCAAAACCCTAAGGTTTCTCCCAAAATTACCAAACTACCCCCACATACCGAAATACCAACACTTAGGATTAAAACGTATAAATGGAGTAGGAAATCCCTACCTCGAAGCAAGAACCCAAAAAGAAGAAGACGGAGATGATAGCCCAAACTCCAAAGTGCTCCAAATCAACAACCGCTCAGATTAAATGGAAGCCCTCGACCCACTCTACCTTTTTAATGAAGGAACTAGGTTAGATACTCACCCTAAATAGATGAAACCTAGGAGAGAAGATGAGTTGGGAGAGAGAGAACTCGTAACCTAGGGTTTTAAAAACTGAAAGGGGCTGAAAAACTGTTTTAAAACACGCTGCTGCGTATTTAAACTCGACAGTCCCGCTCGAGCGCAAAACACACCGCTCGAGCGTAAAGAACAAAAAACAAGGTCCGCTCGAGCGCAATGATAACCGCTCGAGCGTAGATTCCCCCATTCCAGAACCCACGCGAAGAACACACTACCCGCTCGAGCGTCAACAATACCACTCGAGCTCAACCCGCTCGAGCTCAGAAATCCCGCTCGAGCGTAAATATCACACCTGCAGAAGTTTTGCAGGGTTCAAAAATACTGGAAGTGTGCAATCTCCGCTCGAGCGCAATAAGGTCCGCTCGAGCGGAACGGCTGAAACTTCAAAAATCTGGGGTTTGATCCCAGACTCAAACCACCCACTCGAAACAGGTCTAACACACCCTAAGACTCAAACAATGACGTTGAAGGATGACAACAACAATAATATGACAACAGAATCCACGGAACATAAGTCCATATACAATAATCAAATGGGAAAAGACCGGGGTTGCTATACCTAGCATGCATGCCATCTTGCCTAGGTCCTTGAGCCCTCATCTTGGCATGTTTTGGTCCTTGTCTTGACCTATTTGAGCTCTGCCCATGGTTGGTTCATGCCTTTGTGCCATGCATTGCATGCCCCTTTGTAGTCCTCTTTACTAGCCTTATGCTTTAAGGGCTCTTGCATGCTATGCTTGTATTGTTTGAGTGATTTGGCATCATTTCATACCTCATTTGAGAGCATGTAGTGTTGTCACACTTCCATGTTTGTCACTCCTTGAGCGCTCTTGAGAGTTGTGCTCTTAGGCCTAGTTGATAGGCCAATGCATGTGCATGCATGTCTTGCCTTTTGGTGCCTTAGTTTTTGAGTTATGGCCACTATTTTGGGCATGGCTGAGGTCTGTCCACATTTGGTTTAAGTCCATTTAGCATGTTTGTTTGCATGTTGTTTGTATGCTCATCTTACATTGCATTGTGTATGCCATGTTTATTGCATTGAGTATGCCATGTTGTTACATTGCATTGTGTATGCCATGTTCTTTGCATTGTGTATGCCATGTTTATTGTATTAAGTATGCCATGTTGTTACATTGCATTGTGTATGCCATGTTCTTTGCATTGTGTATGCCATGTTGTTGATTGCATTGTGTACGCCAAGATTACATTGCATTGTGTATGCCATGTTACATTGCATTGCGCATGCCATGTTGTTCTTTGCATTGAGTATGCCTTGTTGTTGCTTGCATTGTGTTTGGATTGGGTGTTAGTCCAAACACGAGAAACGAGGGACGTTTCATACTTGAAGTGATGAAACGTGCCTCAATTCTCAGTCGCTGACGCTCTTGATCAAGCATGATAGAGTTCAAGGCTTTATGTGTTTATGTGTGCATTCATTCCATATTGATTCATACAATCTTGGTTTCTCGGCCATCATGCATCGAGATGCGTGATTGGTGGCCCGAGGGTCGAGGACCGCACTCCATTGAGCTTATGAAATGATAGGGAGTGTGGTTGTGCACACATATCTTGCAAATACATTGCCATGCCCTTTCTTGCTCTCTGTTGCAGCAAACTGGAGAAGTGCAGCAAAAAACTGGTCAGTCGACCAGTAAAACTAGCTGGTTGACCACTTTTTCTGGTCTGCAGCAAAGAAAAGTGGTCTGCAGGTGGTCTTCCACATCAACAACTGGTCGGCCATGTTCCTACAGACCCCCAAGGTGAGTTGGAAGCTTTCTGGAGCTTGGTGCAAGGTTCTGAGAACAATTGAAAACAGAGGCATGTTGGGGCATCGCGACGGATTTCCGAACGAGGCGACCGAGCATGTATGCACTCTTCATCCCGAGGACCTCTTTTTACTGCTTTCCTTAGCTAGTTTATGCTTTGGTTCTGTACCTAAGTAGTTAATGCGTTTAGCTGCTTATTTGTGTTGTAATAACTAGTTAGTTAACTTGTTAGTTAATTAGCTTCATTTTGTACTTAATTAGTTAACTTGTTAGTTAATTAGTTTTGTGATGTAATAATTAGTTTAATTACATTAGATTAGCTAGTTAGCTTCTTATTCAAACCCTCCGTCGAGAGGGCCAACTGTTGTAATAAGCTTACATGTGTGTGATGCATGTCTTCCAACCTCCATTTCTTTCTCCCTTTTACTTAACCGCTTATGATGGTTAGTTTTAGGGCATATTTCGATTAGCATACTTATGCTTCACATGCGTGCATTCATTCATCTGTCTTGCATGCACCGGGCTTGGTGCATCATTCAAACTGCATTGTATTTCAATTCCAATTTGAATACATGTACCAAGTTGCATTTCATATGCCATCTTAGAATAGCCGAGCCTATTTTAGTTGCATTTTTGCATGTGTTGCATTAGCCATCTTAACATGAACTAGGATCATGAATGATTTCTAACTAGTTCTCTGTTTTGGCTCGGAGTACACTATGAGTGTTTACGCTTTAGCATGCTGCATGAGATGTGTATGTTGCCATGTTAGCATGCTTGCCATGAGGCTAACTGCTTAAGTGTATTAACTGCCTGAATGCCTGTGGGTGAAGATTGGATTGCTTGAATTGGAACAATTCATCAAAATCTGCGTCTTAGCCTACTTGCAAGTAGCAAACTTCAAACCGTTTTCAAACAAACGAACATGAAATGTTTTGTTCCAACTTAGGTGATCTAGTCTATACTTGTATGCTGTGCACATTTCTAGGTTAATAACCGGAATAAGAACATATGTGTTTTAAAAAACAACATATCATGTTAGTAAAAGCCGATCATTGATCGGGCGAGCGGGGGTGCTCATTGCATGACCTTCCCCTCTCGCACCCAAGTTCCTGAGCCGAGGCAACTTTGGTGATGACGAACACGTGGCCTTAGGCACGAGTCAGGGTTTCCTAAATTTTCCAAAATAAAACATTTAGGTGGCGACTCTGTATCTAGCAAAGCAGCCCATGTTTGGTATTTCTTTATTAAAAATCAGTTTTCCAAAACGATTTGCTAGATTTGGACTCTTTGGTGATTTATCGGTCTCGCATTGCACTTTGTGAGATTAGATTCAGAACCGTGACACGAGTCCGAACTGTAGTAGCTAAGAACAAAATGAATTTGCGCCCTCGTACATGGAGCCGAGGAGTTCTCCAGGCGATTTACAGTTTCTGGCGACTCTGCTGGGGATTTAGAGAACTTGACTCGAACTGATGATATCTTGTTTTGACTACACTTATATGTTTATTTGCATTGGTGCGCCTAAGACACTATGTTCGCCATCTGTTATTCCTGAATGGTTTGCTAGAGGCTGTGTGCCATAAGGTTGACCGGTTACGGGCTCTGCCACGATGGAAACACAAACCTCGGTTGTTACCGAGGCACCCTTTTGACCATTCGACCTAGTGCATATCAGAAACTATAGTGACTATTCCAAGCTAGGACAGGTTGCTTACTCGATTATAGGTTGTTTGAAACCACTGCGTGCGTAGTAAAACCCTAGCTCCTGACAAAATAGGACAGGGAAACCCTACCCCAACATAGGGGTGTTTTGGCTCTTACTTGCTTGATATGTGCTGTCAGAGTGTGTCTCTACAGGTTGTATGTATCAGTTTGCAAGTCTGGGTATCAGGCCCGAGGGCATCAGTATTTGGGAATCATTTTTGACCTGAGGGTATCAGATTCAGTTTTGGGACAGTGAGTTGGGAACAGTGATTAGTGTTTGAGAACAGTTATTTTGACTTGTGTTTGCCACCTGTGTGTTGTCCTTAATTTATTCAGCTTATAACATAGCACACTGCACTTTCTGGTTGTTTGTTTTCTTATTATGTTTTATTTATCTTTTTGCAAGGTAGTTTAGCACAATTGCATTCGACCAGGCAGATATTTCCCAAGCACTCTGGGTTAGAGGTTGCAGACTTCATCGATCCGCGGATCTGATAGACGAATAACCAGTGTTCTGTTTATTACCCCCAGTTACTAGATGGAGGGCAGTTAGGCAGAGGATATCAATTCAGCAGTCAGTTCAGAGAGCTTTGTCTACCCCACATGAGTATAGTAGGGATCAGAGTTCTGTTTCTTCCGCAGAGAGAGAACATACACTGGTTCAGTCAGATCTACGCTTTATAGTAGAAATGGAAGAGATGATGCGTCAGCTCCACGAAACTATGCAAGCCATGCAGCGGGATGCTGCCGCACGCCAAGCTGAGGTTGTGGCCTAACAAATAGAGCTGATTACTAGGCTCCAACAACCACAGCAAGCCGGAGCATCTGCCTCGCACCCACCTCTTCCCCCACCTAGGGTTCTGACAGCCGGGGAGACTGCAAACGTCCAGGAAAATACGGACGTTCTAACAGGGCCAGCTCCGCCCCCAATCCTACCCCAGCTATCCAAAATGCCCACCAACCTAGTGGATTTACCGTTTGAATTTGAGGTGGATCCAACAGCGCTAAAAGTGAGCAAGCTAGAAGAGCTTTTCAAGAAGGCTCAAGGCATGAAATCCATTCTGGATATAGAGGATGGTTACACTGACTCAGCCGTGACGCTGCTAGACCAGTTTAAGATGCCTCATATAAACCGTTTTAACGGGTCTGGAGACCCTATGGTGCACTTGCGGCTGTTTTCGGATATTCTAAGGCCGATGGGCCTCTCCAGATTGCAGAAGCTTTCCTTGTTTGGCTGGACCCTGTCGGGTATAGCGACTATTTGGTATGCAAAACTGGAGGGCTCTGATAAGAGAAGCTAGAAGGAGATGGCTGAGGCCTTCATAGCTCAATACTCCTACAACACGCAGATTGAGGTCACAACTCGTGATCTCGAGACAACTAGGCAAGAACTGAAGGAGAGCTTCTCCGATTTTGTGACCCGTTGGAGGGCTAAAGCCTCGATGATGACCATCAGGCCGATTGACAGAGATTAGATTCGGATGGTTGTGCGCAACCTCCAGCCCATGCTCATGCAGAAGATGATCGTCCTCCCCCTACCCACCTTCGTAGATTTACATGAGATCGGGGTACAGATCGAGGACGCCATGAAACATGGTCTGATTGACCATGATAGAGAGTAGCCCAAGAGGGCATTCAACCGCAGTACAAATGCAGGCACAAGCAGTGCTACAGCTGCCAGATCTTTAGATGTGGGCATGGTCACCACCACCACCCCAAAAACCCTTGCAGTTACACCCCTTACCGGCGTGTTCGGAAGTAGCTCACAAGCAGCTAGGTATGCACCCCGAGGCCAAAGAACCTTCACCCCATTATACATGCCTCTGTCCAAGGCTTTGGGGGTTTTGATCAAGAAAGGGCACTTGAAGCCCCTGGAGCCGCGGCCATTACCAGAAAAGCTTCCTCCCGCCCATAACCCGGCGAAGTACTGCGCCTTTCACCAACAACATGGTCACGAAACCGACCAGTGCTTTCGATTAGGTCATGAGATTCAGTATCTCATTGAAAACAGGGTGATCGTGCCTCTGGAGAAACCGAATGTTACAACCAACCCACTCCCACCACATAACCAAACTCTACCTCCAAAACGCATCAATCTAATCCAAACCTCGGCCATCCCATATGACCCGAGCATATATATCACCCCTTCCCATCTACCCAAGCCGGAGGTGTTCATTCCAGACAGCACTGACTTGTGCATGTTGGACATCTCCCAAACCCAACCTGAACTGGTGGTGGTTGCTATCGAAGACAGAATTGGGATGGCTGTTGAGGTAGATGGTAATGAGGATTCAGGGCCTGAGGGGTCTGCAAGCCTTGTGTACAACCTGAGCAGTTACATTACTTCAACAGGCCAGGTTAGTCCGAGAGTAGAGCTGCCGGTAGGGTGGAGATCTGTGTAGTTCGGGAGGATGGACTTAATCAGGGGCTAGATGACCTAGTGGAACTAGAAGAGGATATAGCCAACCTTTAATTCTTCAATGAACAGGATCCGGGAGACGTGACTGTCAACTGGTTTGATCTAGAAGGGTTAGCAGAAGCTACTGGGTGGCTCAACGATGAGCCGGATGTTGTTTAGCAGTCTCAGTCAGAACGGGGTCCATCAGACACGAGGACATTAGCAGTGGCCGGAATGGCCGGGAATCAGGAGCAACCGCCGGAGAGCACCGGTCAAAAGAATTTTGCTCAGAACACGAGCAGTTTGAGTACGGAAGATTCTGAACAACAGGCTGCACTGAAGCAGTTTGAGACGAAAAAGATCAAAGATCTGGAAAGGGATAGAAAGGCCAAAGCCCTTGCGGGGACAGAATGTGCTGTGCGCACGGAAGCAGTTGTAACAGAACTGGACAGGTGTCTGTCGGTTGCCGATGGCATGTGGTGGGAAGATGACGACCTATGTCTTGCCCACACCGACGAAGACTGGGGACAAAATCAACCGGATGATACCTGGTATGTTGGCGAAGTGGACCACATGACCAGGAGTGGGCGGTATTTCAAGCCCCCACACCTGGATCAACCAGAGGCGTTCGGGAAGGACAAGGAGGTGGAGAGGCAGAAAGAAAAATTACTCGAGAAGGAGGCTGTACTGAAACAGCTTAAGAAGATACAAGCAGACATCTCCATCTGGGGACTGCTTATGGCCTCAAGAGTTCACAGACAGGCTGTCCTTTCTGCCATGGACAAGGCCAAACTTTCAATAGACACCACACCTGAGCAGTTGGTAGGATTGGTTTTTTCGGGAGGAGCTTCCCCGACGTTGACCTTCACCGACAAGGAGTTGCCGCCTGAGGGCTCGGATCATGACAAACCTCTCTATATCTCTGTGGAGTGTAGAGCAAAATGGATACTGGTGGTTCTTGTTGACATATGATCTGCTATCAACATGTGTCCGTCGAGGATGGCATATGCTATCGGGTTGAAGCTCGCTGATTTTGTGCCAACTGCCTAGGTGATAAGGGCTTATGACAATACCAGCAGAGAAGTGATGGGGACCGTGCAGATTCAGACTCAGGTCGGTCCAGGACATCAGGATATTGACTTTCATGTCTTCGACATTCCCGTGACCTTCAATCTACTCCTGGGGCGACCGTGGTTGCACCAGGTGAAGGCAGTCTCTTCCACCCTGCACCAAATGCTTAAATACCCCCACGAGAAGGGGGTGGTGATCGTTTTTGGAAATTCTTCAATCCATCCACCACCAAGGTTTCTACGCCAGTCCTGGAGATTGAACATGGCGGGAAGGATGTGTTCCTGTCAAGATTTACCCTAGCCGAGGCCCGGGTTGTACAAAACATATTGGCTATTGATGAGGGGCTATATGTCAGCGGACAGTCTGTGTACCTCATGAACAAGCTCCAGCACATCCCCGAGATGGGATTAGGGAAAAGTGGCCGGAAAGGCATTACAGCGTCGGCCGAAGTGCCGCACAACCCGCATACCTTTGGTTTAGGTTATCTGCCTACCAAGGAGGATTGGGTGAGGAAAGGGAAAGAGATGGCTGGAAGAGCTAGAGCCAAGCAAGCCGGGAAACATTATAAGTTAATGCACAGGCCTATCCAGGGTACCTTAAACGGACGCTTTGTCCGGGAAGGGGAGGATTTCCCATTCTGCGGCTTCCCAGAGCCATGGCTAAACATAGAAAGGCGGCAGTTGCCGGGGTTTGAGATATTCTTTGACTTACAATTGTCTGGGGATGATGTTGCCGAGGAGCAGACAGACCCACTAGCTGAGGTTGAGCAATGCAAGGAGGAGGATTCCGAGAGCGTAGAGATTGAAATGGGGGTAGCACTGGCTTGTCTACTTTCAGATCCTCAGATCATACAGGAGTGCTTGGGGGATAACTTCTCGGTGTTCATGATCGGGAATGAAATGGTTGTGAGCCCATCTTCAAACATTCTGGATGTATCTATCGCATCCTCCGTCGTCTGGCAATACAAGAAGGGCTTTTTATCAAGTAGCACCGAGTCAGGTAGTGAGCCGGAATCTGATTCTACTGAGTCTGTGGAGTCGGAATCAGATTCCAGCTCGTCTGAGTCTGAGTCCGGTATTCTTGGGGGTGACAACCCGGATGCCACAGTCCTGTCTAAGTCGTCTTTTTCTTTTTCCTTTGAGTCTGTTGTAACAGAGGAATCAGGCGATTTGGAAGTGATTAATGAGAATTGTGCGGCTGTGGCCTTCGAGTACTTTTTTGTGCCCTTAATTTATTACATTAATTAGAATTTTCAAAATTTTGATGAAAACGACGAGGAAGAAATTCCTCCGGTTTTGCAGTATTTGCTTGATCAAGAGCATGAGAGGTTTGTTAAACCCTTGGTTGATGAAATCACCCAAATTAATGTTGGTACTGAGAAAGACCCACGGCTGGTCCAGATCGGGTCCACGTTGTCTTCGGAGGAGCGCGAGCGCTTAGTCGCTTTATTAAAAGATTTTAAAGATGTTTTTGCATGGTCCTATGAAAACATGCTTGGAATCGATCCTGAGATTGTACAGCACCGGATCCCTCTTGACCCAGAGGCCCGACCTGTTAAGCAGAAGCTTCGAAGGATCCACCCGGACTGGGCTCTCAAGATCAAAGAAGAGGTCACCAAGCAAATTGACACAGGGTTCCTGCTGGTATTTGAATACCCAACTTGGTTGGCCAATATAGTTCCGGTGCCGAAGAAGGACGGCAGAATTTGGGTATGTGTGGACTTCAAGGATTTGAACAAAGCCAGTCCGAAGGACGACTTTCCTCTGCCGCATATCGATGAATTAGTGGACTTCATTGCAGGGCATACGCTGCTCTCATTCATGGATGGATTTTTAGGCTACAATCAGATTCTGATGGCACTCGAAGACCGGGAGAAGACTGCTTTCACCACCCCGTGGGGAACCTATTGTTATAGGGTGATGCCGTGTTGGCTGAAGAATGCTAGAGCTACGTATCAATGGGTTGTGACCACGATTTTGCATGATATGATCCATAAAGAGGTTGAGGTGTACGTGGACGACATGATTGTCAAATCCAAGGAAAGATAGGGCCACTACACCACCTTATAGAAATTCTTCCACAGGATCAGAGAGTATCGGTTGCGGCTGAATCCTCAGAAATGTACATTCGGTGTTACAGCAATGCTGGGGTTTTTAATCACATAGAGAGGTATCGAGGTCGATCCTTCCAAAATCAAGGCCATCTTAGAAATGCCACCACTGAGGACTGAAAAGGAGGTGTGAGGCATTCTGGGTAAAGTGCAATTCATAAGACAGTTTATTTCAAAATTAACCTTGACTTGCGAACCACTCTTTGGTCTCCTGAAGAAAGGAAAGAAGTTCCAATGGGACGGCCGATGCCAAGCTGCTTTTGAACAGATCAAGCAATATCTATAGAACCCACCTATGTTGTCACCGCCTGAGCCGGGGAAACCGTTGATTCTGTATCTTTCAGTGATTGAAACGACAATAGACTGCATGCTTACACAGGAGTCTGAGGACAAAGTGGAGAGAGCTATCTACTACCTGAGCAAGAAAATGCTGGATTACGACACCTGCTACACTCCGCTGGAGAAGGCTTGTCTGGCCTTGGTATGGGCTACCAAGAAGCTGCGGCACTACCTGTTAGCTCACTCTGTAATACTGGTTTCGAGATTAGATCCCATCAAATATCTTTTCAACAAACTAGCACTTACGGGTAGGCTAGCCCATTAGTTGCTTCTGCTTTCCGAATTCGATCTGAAGTACATGACGCGCAAGTTAGTGAAGGGGAGAGCGGTAGCGGAGTTCCTAGCCGATCACCTAGTTGAAGGGGATGAAGTAGTTGAATATATGTTCCCAGATGAGGCCATTCTGCATGTCGAAGAAGAGACTTGGACGATGTACTTTGACGGAGCGTCAAACCAATACGGGCATGGGATAGGAGTGTTGCTGATAGCACCCGACAATTCCCGCATCCCTCTAGCATTCAAACTCTGGTTCAGAGTATCGAACAACGAGGCAGAGTATGAGGCATGTATTGCTGGACTAGAAGCTGCCCTGGAACTAGGAGCAAAACGGTTGGATGTCATCGGGGACTCAAACCTTGTTGTATCTCAAGCTAAAGGAGATTGGAAAGTTAAAGAAAAAAAGATGAAAATCTATCACCAGGCCTTAGACATTTTGATTCCTCGGTTTGAGAAACTGAATTTCGCTCATCTGTTAAGAGAGAACAATAGGTTTGTAGATTCATTAGCAACTCTATCTTCTATGATAGACATCCCTTTCGGAGTCCGGATGCGTCTAATCATCATCGAACAGAAATTCGTGCCGGCCTACGAGCTGATTGCTGCCATAGATGAGGTACAATATGAGAATCCCTGGTGTTACGATGTCTCAAACTTCTTGGAAAAAGAGGCGTATCCACCAGGGGCAAATGCCAAAGATAAGAGGGCAATTCGAAGAATGACTGCTTAGTTCATCACCTGCGGGGGTAAACTATACAAGAGAGGTCATCTTGGGATGCATAAACTGTGTGTTGATGCTGAAGAATCCAAGCGCCTAATGGAGGCCATTCATGGAGGAGAGTGCGGAGCGCACATGAACGGGGTGATGCTAGTTCGGAAGATCCTTAGACAGGGTTATTACTGGTCCACCATGGAGGAGGATTGTATTGGCTTTGTCCGGCGATGCCACAAATGTCAGATCCATGCAAACCGCATGAACATTTTGCCGTCGAAGTTGTACAACATGACTTCGCCATGGCCGTTTTCAGTCTGGGGGATTGATGTGATCGGGGCTGTCACTTCGAAGGGGTCCAATGGGCATGAGTATATTCTGGTAGCAATAGACTACTTTACAAAGTGGGTTGAGGCCCAATCTTACGCGGTGTTGAAAGCGTCGCACGTTGCTAAGTTCATCAGGAACAACATCATCTGTCGCTACGGGGTCCCGAACGAGATTATTTCAGATAATGGTTCCCACTTCAAGAAGGAGGTGATTGACTTGTTGGACAAGTACAACGTAGCTTTTCACAAGTCATCTACATATCGGCCGCAGGCCAACGGAGCAGTTGAGGCCGCCAACAAGAACATCAAGCACATTCTGCAGAAGATGGTGAAAACCTACCGGGACTGGCTAGATAAGCCGCCATTTGCTCTGTGGGGCTACCGGACTTCAATTCAAACTTCTACTGGAGCAACTCCGTATTCCTTGGTTTATAGGATGGAGGTTGTTCTGCCTATCGAAGTTGAGGTTCCGTCATTACGGGTATTGGCTGAGTGTCAGATAGCTGAGGCAGATTGGCAGCAAAGCAGGTTCGAAGAACTCAAGCTGTTTGACGAAAGAAGGCTAAAAGCACTGTATCACGTCCTGGGTTATCAACGAAGAATCTCCAGGGCTTTCAACAAGAAGGTTAAGTCCAGGAATTTGAAGAAAGGGGATCTAGTGCTCAAAGACAATCGAGCTCCCATCCACGACCCTAGGGGCAAGTTCAGACCCAATTGGACTGGCCCTTACATTATCAAGTCTATTTGGTCGGGTGGAGCTGTCGTTCTCATGGACCTAGATGGCCTAGAGTTCTCTCAGCCGATCAACATGGACAAGTTGAAGAAATACTTTCCCTGAGTGGCTCACTAGGCCGAAAACCCGAAAGGGCGACCTAGGCAAAAGTTAGAGCACATAAAATTTGAAATAATAAAAACTGAGCTCGCAAGGTTGAAAACCCAGAAAGGGCAGCCTTGGCAAAAGTTAAAGCGCAAAAGGAATTGGAACAATTCATCAAAGGGCGGCCTAGCATGTATGCCATCTTGCCTAGGTCCTTGAGCCCCCATCTTGGCATGTTTTGGTCCTTGTCTTAACCTATTTAAGCTCTGCCCATGGTTGGTTCATGCCTTTGTGCCATGCATTGCATGCCCCTTTGTAGTCCTCTTTACTAGCCTTATGCTTTAAGGGCTCTTGCATGCTATGCTTGTATTGTTTGAGTGATTTGGCATCATTTCATACCTCATTTGAGAGCATGTAGTGTTTTCACACTTCCATGTTTGTCACTCCTTGAGCGCTCTTGAGAGTTGTGCTCTTAGGCCTAGTTGATAGGCCAATGCATGTGCATGCATGTCTTGCCTTTTGGTGCCTTAGTTTTGGTGTTATGGCCACTGTTTTGGGCATGGCTGAGGTCTGTCCACATTTGGTTTAAGTCCATTTAGCATGTTTGTTTGCATGTTGTTTGTATGCTCATCTTACATTGCATTGTGTATGCCATGTTTATTGCATTGAGTATGCCATGTTGTTACATTGCATTGTGTATGCCATGTTCTTTGCATTGTGTATGCCATGTTGTTGATTGCATTGTGTACGCCATGATTACATTGCATTGTGTATGCCATATTACATTGCATTGTGCATGCCATGTTGTTCTTTGCCTTGAGTATGCCATGTTGTTGCTTGCATTGTGTTTGGATTGGGTGTTAGTCCAAACACGAGAAACGAGGGACGTTTCATACTTGAAGTGATGAAACGTGCCTCAATTCTCAGTCGCTGACGCTCTTGATCAAGCGTGATAGAGTTCAAGGCTTTATGTGTTTATGTGTGCATTCATTCCATATTGATTCGTGCAATCTTGGCTTCTCGGTCATCTTGCATCGAGATGCGTGATTGGTGGCCCGAGGGTCGAGGAATGCACTCCCTTGAGCTTATGAAATGATAGAGAGGGTGGTTGTGCATACATATCTTGCAAATACATTGCCATGCCCTTTCTTGCTCTCTGTTGCAGCAAACTGGAGAAGTGCAGCAAAAAAGTGGTCGGCCGACCAGTAAAACTAGCTGGCCGACCACTTTTTCTGGTCTGCAGCAAAGAAAAGCGGTCGGCAGGTGGTCTCCCACATCAACAACTGGTCGGCCATGTTCCTACAGACCCCCAAGGTGAGTTGGAAGCTTTCTGGAGCTTGGTGCAAGGTTCTGAGAACAATTGAAAACAGAGGCATGTTGGGGCATCGTGACGGATTTTCGAACGAGGCGACCGAGCATGTATGCACTCTTCATCCCGATGACCTCTTTTTACTGCTTTCCTTAGCTAGTTTATGCTTTGGTTCTGTACCTAAGTAGTTAATGCGTTTAGCTGCTTATTTGTGTTGTAATAACTAGTTAGTTAACTTGTTAGTTAATTAGCTTCATTTTGTACTTAATTAGTTAACTTGTTAGTTAATTAGTTTTGTGATGTAATAATTAGTTTAATTACATTAGATTAGCTAGTTAGCTTCTTATTCAAACCCTCCGTCGAGAGGGCCAACTGTTGTAATAAGCGTACGTGTGTGATGCATGTCTTCCAACCTCCATTTCTTTCTCCCTTTTACTTAACCGCTTACGATGGTTAGTTTTAGGGCATATTTCGATTAGCATACTTATGCTTCACATGCGTGCATTCATTCATCTGTCTTGCATGCTCCGGGCTCGGCGCATCATTCAAACTACATTGTATTTCAATTCTAATTTGAATACATGTACCAAGTTGCATTTCATATGACATCTTAGAATAGCCGAGCCTATTTTAGTTACAATTTTGCATGTGTTGTATTAGCCATCTTAACATGAACTAGGATCATGCATGATTTCTAACTAGTTCTCTGTTTTGGCTCGGAGTACACTGTGGGTGTTTACGCTTTAGCATACTGCATGAGATGTGTATGTTGCCATGTTAGCATGCTTGCCATGAGGCTAACTGCTTAAGTGTATTAACTGCCTAAATGCATGTGGGTGAAGGTTGGATTGCTTGAATTGGAACAATTCATCAAAATCTGCGTCTTAGCCTACTTGCAAGTAGCAAACATCAAACCGTTTTCAAACAAACGAATATGAAATGTTTTGTTCCAACTTAGGCGATCTAGTCTATACTTGTATGCTGTGCGCATCACATAGTAATTCTAGGTTAATAACCGGAATAAGAACACATGTGTCTTCAAAAACAACATATCATGTTAGTAAAGGCCAATCTTTGATCGGACGAGTGGGGGTGCTCATTGCATGACCTTCCCCTCTCGCACCCAAGTTCTCGAGCCGAGGCAACTTTGGTGATGACGGACACATGGCCTTAGGCACGAGTCAGGGTTTCCTAAATTTTCCAAAATAAAACATTTAGGTGGCGACTCTGTATCTGGCAAAGCAGTCCATGCTTGGCACTTCTTTATTAAAAATCATTTTTCCAAAACGATTTGCCGGATTTGGACTCTTTGGTGATTTATCGATCTCGCATTGCACTTTGTGAGATTAGATTCAGAACCGTGATATGAGTCCGAACTATAGTAGCTAAGAACAAAACGAATTCGCGCCCACGTGCGTGGAGCCGGGGAGTTCTCCGGGCGGTCTACAGCCGGTAAATGTGAGGGGTGGTTTGAATTCAAGGTGCCCAATTACCCTGTCTAGGCTTATCGCTGGACGAATGTAAGAAAAGTATTTTTGGTTGTCCACATAGTCTTGCCGTATTGTAGCCGGGGAAAATGGAAAAATGATTTTTGGGTGTCCACACAGTCCTGCCATATTGTAGCCAGTAAAAGTGGAAAAATAGATAGTTTTCGAAAATGTCTTGGGTGCCCACATCCTGCCGCATAATAGCCGGCAAATGTGGGGGATGGTTTTAAAAAGTTGAAAATAGTTTTCAGAAAACGATATGGTTTTTGAGAAAATGATTTTTGGGAGTTCACTTCCAACCGTATAATAGCCGGCAAAAGGTGGAATGTGCTATGAATTGGGTGCCCGCTATCTTGCCATATCAAGCCGGCAAAAGGTGGAATGTGTTGTGAAGTGTGTTGAGGTTAGTGATGATATATGAGACCTGATGAACTTGTGAAATTACCATTTGATGTGTAAATTGGTATGGAATGGGAATGCATATAGAAATTATTTGAAAAGAATGGATAATGAAATGGTAATTGGATAAGGGATTGGTAATAAAGAACTCACCGGGTTGTTTGTATCTATAAGGAAAAATTAAGAGTTTTGTTTTGTGATTAATTGAGAAATTGAATTAAAAGGGTTTATTATCCTCGTGATATGTTGAATTATGATTGATAACACACATGTGGATATGATGTAGTTGTGATATGTTGAATTATTATTGATAATGCAAGTGTGGATGTGATGTAGTTGTTAGATAAATAGGAGTTGAGTGTAGGATAACAATTGTTGACTATAAAAGAGATTTGGATTTTTACATTGAGCAGTTACAGAAAATATGAATAGATTGGTGGGAATAACATGTATGTGGGATGTTTTTGGAGTATTAAGGGAACTTGAACTTGAGGTTATGACGTTATAATAAATGTAACTAGAAAAAGGGGAGAATAGGAATAAAAAGAGGAATGTTAAGATGAAATTAAATGAGGAATATTTTGGAATGGGGTAATAAATTTAAAATGATGTTGTTCCTTAAACATATTTGTTTTCAAAAGGATTTATGATTTTCTAATGAAAAGGGATAGTTTTTGATGGTCGAAGGTTTCCTTAAATGTTCAAATAAATTTCAAGAAAAAGATACTCTACGTATGATATTTTGAAATTACAAAACGTCACCTACTATATGGTATCACCCTGCATGCATGATCATTTCTATCTATAGGATGGTTATTGTTTTAGAACTATGAGATTTCTTACTGGGCAATTGTGCTCACCCCTTGTTGTTTCAATTTTTTTTTACAGGAAGAGAATTTTGAATTGATTGGTTGAAGGATTAGGAAGTTCGTGTGTATCTTGTGTGTAATCTCATTGTACTTTGATGTTTGTAGTTATTTATTTGTAACTCCGTAGCGGAAGCTTGGCATGTATCATTATTATTATTTTATTCATCATGAGAGAGAACATGTACTATTATGTTTCTATTACTCAAGGGTAATAGATATTTGTATTTTTTTTTTTTTTAAAAAAAAAGACCTAATTTACAGGCTTTTGGTAATGCTTCCGAGTAGTTAAAATTGGGGCATGACAGTTAGTACATTAGTTTCAAGGATGCAAAATGTTTTTCGTTGGAAAATGTCTTTCGCTGAAACAAAATGAGCGTAAGAAAATGGTTCAGGTGTTCTCTGTACATTCTCCTAAAGAGAATTTTTGGCCAAGATATTGTCTCAGGAATATTTGAAGGAGCCATAACACTGACATCTCCGTGTTGCTTTTTTTGTCTTTTTCTTCTAGCTAGTAGCAGAATATTCAGAGTGCCCATCGGGAAAGAAGGGTGGAGACTTGGGATGGTTTCTGCGTGGCAAGATGGCTGGCCTATTTGAAGATGTTGCCTTTAGCACACCTGTTGGAGCTACCAATGCACCATTTAAATCAACATATGCTATTTTAATTCCTGATTTTTGCTCTGCAAACCTGCTAACCATGTGTTAAGCTTTATCTTATGCTGTTCATGTCGCTCAGACCGACTAACTTTGTTATGCTATTGATGGTACAGGCATGGATACCACATTCCTTGTCTGAAAGGAGAAAGAATTGATAGAACTTAGCATTCAAAGTTGGGCTCTCTCGGATTATTAACCATCAAATCAAAGTAAGTATTGTGTATTTATCTGTGTGAGACTCTGGTTTGATTATGGCATGGGTTTTAGAACATAATTGACTCAATAATGCTTTACCCTTTTAAACATTGGCTTGATAAGTAGTTTTTTTTTTTTTTTTTGGTAGTCCATTTTCTGTTATATAGAGTTCTGACTGCTGGATTTGGTCTTCATTGTAGTCCACTTTCTGTTAAAAATCATTTAATAATCAAAGGTTGTGCATGGAATCCACTGATCCTTAAGTTTATACAAAAATGATGAGAAGGGGAACATAACACCTCATACACATTCCAGAATATACATAACTCTCTCTCTCTCTCTCTTTCTCTCTCTCTCATATATACATTATTTAATCACCTATTGCCTAACTAAAGAAGAATGTAGTTTAGGTGAAGGTACTCTATGGAGAGTTGTGCTTGTCATATGCAAGATTTTGGGGTCATCATAGGCAAAATGGTCTCTAACATGTGCCAATCATTATCACATTATTTGGTTTTCCAAAACGAGGATAAAACTCCTGTTTGATTTATTTTTTCTTGGACAAATTACTCTTAACCCCTAGATTAGACTCAAAATAAAGGAGACCCTATATAGTTTCATTTGTGATGATAATGTTGGGAATCTTCTATGTATAAAATGAAAATTGAAACAAAGTAAATAAATTACTTACAGGAGGTTCTTGTACTGGAAAGTTCGAATAGCAAAATCTCCGAAAAGTTTACAACAACAAAATCAAGATCAAGTCGAGTGTGTGACACTCTATCCTTAAAATAGATTTGTTGTTGCACAGGTGCTCACAGATTATCGACATTTATCTCCCAAGATACAATAATCACCTTTATTGATTGTAGTAGCACTACAAACAATCTGTCTTGTGAAGTAGAAGATAAGTTCTGCACTCTCCAAAACTTCTAAGAACTAGTATGAAGAACAGATGTAGGAAAGAAAGAAAAATGAGAATGAATTGAATGAATAAATCTACTGAAGGACCTTATATTTATAGGCCAAGAGGTGACTGTTTGGAAAGGCAGAAAACCCTTCGAATAGATGTGAAACCTAGAACCGCTGGAAAATGAAGAGAGACGACTAGAGAGGTACTATTCTGGGAAACAACATTAGGATTTTAAATTTTCCCACAAAATTTTGAAAAAATTGTCCAAAAAATTAAAACTAGGACCTGACTCAATCGACAACCCATACCACGCACCCACACCGGGCTGGACGGATGGCGGCGCTTGTGCACTTGTGTTGTGGATTTGGGTCAAGCCCACTTTGTCCATAACTTCGCTCCTTACAAAACTTGGGGTGCCTCTTAGAGCCCATCTGTAACGCCCTCAAAATTAAACCCATTAAATATAAAACAAGACATGCATCATTAAAAGAAAACATTATATTATTTCAATCATCAGAGTATTACGAAATAAAACATCATAATAAATGCCCTACGGGCTTACATCTTGCCAAGCCAATACTTGGACACAATTTCATGAGTTCTAACTCAAAACAAATAAAGCCCTAGGCTTGAATGTTTACATAGTTCAAATAAAGCAAATAAAATAGAACAAGTCTTCGAGTCCAAATCCTCACAAGCTAAGTTCTTGGAGGTAGTGAACCGCCTGAACCTGAAAATGAAGTTCCCATATAGGGTGAGCCACAGCCCAGTAGAGAAATACTAAACCAAGCATAAGAATTAACTAAAGCAGTAGCATTCGATACATGGTTAACACCAAATAATCAATTTACAATTTTATGACACGAATGTCTACATTGCCTATGACACTTTGTCTATGGCATAACTCACCTTCCAACTATGGCACAGAACCTGGCCAAACAACTCAACATGGATAACAAATCAGGTTAAACCTTTCTTGTAACAAAATAAACACACATACTGGTGTTATAACAATCTCAATCAAATCCACTTCTATACTTCCCAACTGATACACATGGTGGTGATGTATCATATCAACAACAAATAGATAAGCATATGAGCTGTATCTCTGCTATAGGCGCGCATATAAGCAGCAACCCTGGGTTCATCCCCTATCTTCCCATAATCATTAACCGGTTTAGAGGTACATCCCCCATCTTCCCCTAAACCGTGGAGTACATCCCCTATCTCCTCCCATACACAAGTAATGCATATAAACATAAAGTCATATACATAATAAATCAATACATAAATTTAATGTATTATTCCAACCTTTATACTCAACAACTTAACCAAATGATTAGTTTCAATTTTGCCTAATCCACATGCAGTGTCTACAACAATCATGGCTATCCTCCACCGATAGCCCAAAACAATTATTTCTAAACAAGAAATAAATATAACAACAAATGTAATATCAACATTCTCAAAGGTAAGTATTTAAACTAACCAAATACATCATTAAACCACTAAATTCCCCAATCACATGAATTAAACCCAATATCACAATCTTCCCTTAAATTAATTATATAAATTAATCTATGACAAACCCTAAGATTTCTCCCAAAATTACCAAACTACCCCCACATACCAAAATACCACCACTTAGGATTAAAGCGTATAAATGGAGTAGGAAATCCCTACCTCGAAGATATAACTCAAAAAGAAGAAGATGAAGAGGATGCCCAAAACTTCAAAGTACTCCAAACCAATAATTGCTCCGATTAAATGAAAGCCCTCACTCTCCTCTATCTTATTTGTGAAGGAACTAGGTTAGATACTCACTCTAAATAGATGAAACCTAGGAGAGAAGATGAGTTGGGAGAGAGAAAACTCGTAACCTAGGGTTTTAAAAACTGAAAGGGGCTGAAAAACTGATCTGAAACACGCTGCTGCGTATTTAAACTTGATAGGCCCGCTCGAGCGTACAACACACCGCTCGAGCGTAAAGAACAAAAACAAGGTCCGCTCGAGCGCAATGATAATCGCTCGAGCGTAGATTCCCCCATTCCAGAACCCACGCGAAGAACACACTAACCGCTCGAGCGTCAACAATACCGCTCGAGCTCAACCCGCTCGAGCTCAGAAATCCCGCTCGAGCGTAGATATCACACCTGCAGAAGTTTTGCAGGGTTCAAAAATACTGGAAGTGTGCAATCTCCGCTCGAGCGCAAGAAGGTCCGCTCGAGCGGAACAGCCGAAACTTTAAAAATCTGGGGTTTGATCCCAGACTCAAACCACCCACTTGAAACAAGTCTAACACACCCTAAGACTCAAACAATGATGTTAAAGAATGACAACAACAATAATATGACAACGGAATCCACGGAACATAAGTCCAGATACAATAATCAAATGGGAAAAGACCGGGGTCGCTATAACCTCCCCCCCTTAAAAGAATTTCGTCCCCGAAATTAAGCATAAGTTTTCAAAAACAAGTTTTCTCAATTCCCAATGATATGATATAACAATAAACAACTTGACCCAATCCCGGTCACTTCATCTCTTATCAAGAGGCATCTCACAATATGTATAAATCAACATATATTCAACCTGCATCATTATTATGCATTATTCCTCTCAATGTTAACAATTTCCATATCATATTCAATCTCATGATATAAACAATACATTCAATATATAAATGTTATATTCTACTTCCATTATGAGGCAAGTTTTAAAAATGTTAACATTAAACCAAAACATTCTCAATGTTTTCCAACTTAAGACATATATAAAATTCTCAAGTTCCACAATATTATATAATCTAAATACAAGATTACAAATCAATAAACATGTCCGGATATTTCCCGCGAACTTCCAATTTACGTTCCCAAGTGGCCTCCTCCACTCCGTGATGCTTCCACAAAACCTTCATCAAAGGGATGGTTTTGCCTCGCAAAACTTGATCCCGCCTATCCAAGACTCGTATCGGTCTCTCTTCATATGAAATATCCTCGTCAACCACTAAGTCAGTCCAATCCAACACATGTGATGGATCCGGCTCATACTTCCGAAGCATACTCACATGAAACACGTCATGAACTCCGGACAACTGCGGTGGCAAAGCTAAACGATAGGCAGCCTCACCAATTCTCTCAAGGATCTCAAAAGGACCAATAAATCGAGGGAACAACTTCCCGCTCTTTCCAAACCTCATCAAACCTCGCCTAGGTGATATTTTCAGAAAGACATGATCACCTACCTCAAACATCAAAGGTCTCCTCCTACGGTCGGCATAAGATTTCTGACGACTCTGGGCTGTAACAAGCCTCCTACGGATAAGCTCAACCTTCTCCGTCGTTTCCCTCACTAACTCCGGACCCAACAAAGGTGCATCACCCACCTCGGCCCAACAAACTGGAGACCTATACGGTCGGCCATACAAGGCCTCAAACGGGGCCATACCGATACTAGACTGAAAACTGTTGTTGTAGGCAAACTCCACTAAAGGCAAGTGCCTCTCCCACGACCCACTAAAGTCGAGAACACAACCCCGAAGCATATCCTCAAGGATCTGAATAGTACGCTCGGACTGCCCGTCAGTCTGAGGATGATAAACCGTGCTAAATGTCAACTTAGTGCCTCCCGGATGCACCGCAAGGCGCGAATGATGAAACTCTCGGAGTACCTCCTCTCGGCAAGACTCCGGCACAAACAAACGGTCTCGGTATCTCACACTCAGGTCGGGATACACCGCTAAACCCTTCTCAACCTTCCCACTGGAAATCTTCTCTCGGAGAGATTCTACCTCAAGATCACCCCTCTGAGCCTCTAACACTCGAGTCGCAAGTGTAGGCTGCGCAACAATAGAAAACAAGGCCGCAGCCTCAACGGATTCACCCAAAAGCAAATCAAACTCCCCAAGTGCACCCAACATCTCCCACTCCCGGATGGTTATACTAACTACGTCACCAATAGGTTTCCTGCTAAGGACATCAGCCACAACATTGGCCTTTCCCGGATGATAGTGCAACTCGAAGTCATAATCCTTAATACACTCTCTCCACCTCCTCTGCCTCAAGTTCAAGTCTTTCTGTGTAAACAGATATTTCAGACTCTTGTGATTAGAGAATACCTCGAACCTCTCACCGTAAAGATAATGCCTCCAAATCTTCAAGGCAAGTATCACAACTGCTAACTCTAAATCATGCGTAGGGTAATTCTTCTCATGAATTTTCAACTGACGTGAGCCATAGGCAACCACTTTCCCCTCTTGCATCAACATGCAACATATCAACCACACACTATCCTGCGTCGCACTGTGCAAACTCCCACATTTAGAGATTTCCTCACCATCTCAACTGAACTTGGAGTAACAAAATTTGCCTACCCCTTCCCTCGTACTGAGTTAACTAACCGGGTTTGCTACATCGTGACATTCAATACTTACCAAATAGCCGCTCATACCGGACATACAAGCCAACATAGTACCTTCATCCACCAACGACCTATAGGGTCTATCTTTTATTTTGACTCTTATCTGTCACTCATCCCGAGGGTACAACCAAGACACCCAACCCCCGTGCTAGACCACTAGCCAATGCTAAGATGCGAATCTATTACCTTCGATCCTAATAAAGGAATCTAGAAAACTTAGGAAACACCCATTATACTACTGCCCGAGATATAGTACTAGGCTACTCACAACATACCACTCCCGATACGACAACCATTACCTTATATAGGGACTGACGTCCCTTTACTCAAAACGGCCAAACAGTACACATACAATCTTGGCAACACTACCTACCATGAAGGTACAAGTCCAATCCTAACAAAATTATGCATTATGCCCCCGTGGGACACCATATTAAATACATACAACAACTAGTATAAATCGCCCACTTCGCATCCTCTCGAGTTCACCCGTCAGTAGACCAAAATCTATGCCACGCACAAAATTTTAAATGGGTAACACCCCTGAAATCCCACACACTCGGCAAGTAAAACAGTTCTCGCCCCAATATTGCCTGGGTTAAGACACGCAACTCTCGGTGGTTCTCAACTTATGAACACATGGCTCCTTAGCCCTTATCTTTCCCAAATCAAGTCACACGCATAAAATGCATCTATACCAAAAATTTTATGGTCTTACAGCAGCTTATTACATTAATAAAACTTTAGAGCTATAACTAGCTCCAATCCACCCAATCCATGGAAATTAACAAACAAGGCATATATATATATATATAGATAACCAAACAGTTTAAATGTTTCAACATTCCCAGAACACATAGGTTACACAACCGAACCTAATAGTCACAAAACAATAATCCACTGATGACAAAACGAATTAGTCAAAATAAAATCAGCCCATCGGTATCACCACCACTGCTGCCCCTTGCTAGACCACCAAAGTTGGTCAACTCCAAACATAAGATAATCTACGAGCTCCCAAGCCACGGACAAGAACTACCGACGTGTCCCCTCTGTCCACATCGGGAACAACCACAAACTTCCCCAACTGGGGCTTTGGAACTCGACTCTACTGAGGTCCGCGAAGTCTGGCCTGCTAGTCCCCCAAAACGACACTGCTCCTGCCCAGTCGAATGAAACTGAGCCTGACTAGGTTGCAAAACCCTTAAAGAAGCCCCCGACTGTTTACAAAAACGTCGAATATGACCTGGCTGATTACACACCCAACAAGTAAACGGTGCCTGAGTACGAGATTGGTTCAAAGTCTGGGTTGATGAAGACCCCAACAACTGCTTCTCCACTGAGCCCGGTTGGCCAAAAGATTCTAGTGGTGCTACTACTGGTCGAACTGCCAATCTAGCCCTCTTCTTCTGAGGGCAAACCGAAACCTTGTGGCCCAGCAGACCACACTTGAAACAAGTAACAACCTCCCGTTCATCCTTACCCGAATCTAGACTAGGCACTGGAAAAGTGGAGCCAGACAAAGCTCTCTGAAATTGCTGCGGATTAAAACCCTTCTGTTTCTTAGAAGGCCTACCAACACTCACAGGAGTCGCCGAGATGACCTCTTCCCTAACCCGACCAACACTCATAATCGTGGCCCCTTCCCTATTTTGCCCCATAGCTAGTACTGCTGCCTCCACATGAGTCGCAGCCTTAACAAGCACACTGTAACTCCTATTCCAAGAACCCGCAATCCTAACACGGATGTCGTCACACAGCTTACTCTCAAACTCCGCACAACGCAATTCCTCCGTCTCCACTAACTCTGGAGCAAACATTGACAGGTTAGCAAACCACGCTTCAAACTGTACCAAAGGTGTAGTACCTTGGCGTAACCCTACAAACTGTTTCCTCAATTCTTCCCAAGCCGAAGGGGGAAAATCAAAACTTCCTCGCCCTGACATCCTAATACAGGTAATAAAGACGTTAGCACTCTAAATAATGTGCCAAAATTATAACACTCACGTCCTAATACATTGGATAACAATAAATCACACCACGTAAGCACATAATCACATAAGCACCTACGAATTTCATTCCTGGATAATGATAGTCCCGAGGCGCCACTAAAGTTCCGGTTAGAAACAACATTGATCAAGTGCCTTTCCAACAAGACTTTCAGAGACTCAAGGGTCCAGTCAACATCCTAGAAACTACATTCCATACCCACATAGTCACATAAACATGTTATCACATAAGCATATAACATTACACTAAGTCTCTATCAAACGAGACGAACCCATTGTGATACTAATCACTTCCCACGTACCCAAAGTATTCAAACCCGATACGCTCTGATACCAAGTTGTAACGCCCTCAAAATTAAACCCATTAAATATAAAACAAGACATGCATCATTAAAAGAAAACATTATATTATTTCAATCATCAGAGTATTACGAAATAAAACATCATAATAAATGCCCTACGGGCTTACATCTTGCCAAGCCAATACTTGGACACAATTTCATGAGTTCTAACTCAAAACAAATAAAGCCCTAGGCTTGAATGTTTACATAGTTCAAATAAAGCAAATAAAATAGAACAAGTCTTCGAGTCCAAATCCTCACAAGCTAAGTTCTTGGAGGTAGTGAACCGCCTGAACCTGAAAATGAAGTTCCCATATAGGGTGAGCCACAGCCCAGTAGAGAAATACTAAACCAAGCATAAGAATTAACTAAAGCAGTAGCATTCGATACATGGTTAACACCAAATAATCAATTTACAATTTTATGACACGAATGTCTACATTGCCTATGACACTTTGTCTATGGCATAACTCACCTTCCAACTATGGCACAGAACCTGGCCAAACAACTCAACATGGATAACAAATCAGGTTAAACCTTTCTTGTAACAAAATAAACACACATACTGGTGTTATAACAATCTCAATCAAATCCACTTCTATACTTCCCAACTGATACACATGGTGGTGATGTATCATATCAACAACAAATAGATAAGCATATGAGCTGTATCTCTGCTATAGGCGCGCATATAAGCAGCAACCCTGGGTTCATCCCCTATCTTCCCATAATCATTAACCGGTTTAGAGGTACATCCCCCATCTTCCCCTAAACCGTGGAGTACATCCCCTATCTCCTCCCATACACAAGTAATGCATATAAACATAAAGTCATATACATAATAAATCAATACATAAATTTAATGTATTATTCCAACCTTTATACTCAACAACTTAACCAAATGATTAGTTTCAATTTTGCCTAATCCACATGCAGTGTCTACAACAATCATGGCTATCCTCCACCGATAGCCCAAAACAATTATTTCTAAACAAGAAATAAATATAACAACAAATGTAATATCAACATTCTCAAAGGTAAGTATTTAAACTAACCAAATACATCATTAAACCACTAAATTCCCCAATCACATGAATTAAACCCAATATCACAATCTTCCCTTAAATTAATTATATAAATTAATCTATGACAAACCCTAAGATTTCTCCCAAAATTACCAAACTACCCCCACATACCAAAATACCACCACTTAGGATTAAAGCGTATAAATGGAGTAGGAAATCCCTACCTCGAAGATATAACTCAAAAAGAAGAAGATGAAGAGGATGCCCAAAACTTCAAAGTACTCCAAACCAATAATTGCTCCGATTAAATGAAAGCCCTCACTCTCCTCTATCTTATTTGTGAAGGAACTAGGTTAGATACTCACTCTAAATAGATGAAACCTAGGAGAGAAGATGAGTTGGGAGAGAGAAAACTCGTAACCTAGGGTTTTAAAAACTGAAAGGGGCTGAAAAACTGATCTGAAACACGCTGCTGCGTATTTAAACTTGACAGGCCCGCTCGAGCGTACAACACACCGCTCGAGCGTAAAGAACAAAAACAAGGTCCGCTCGAGCGCAATGATAACCGCTCGAGCGTAGATTCCCCCATTCCAGAACCCACGCGAAGAACACACTAACCGCTCGAGCGTCAACAATACCGCTCGAGCTCAACCCGCTCGAGCTCAGAAATCCCGCTCGAGCGTAGATATCACACCTGCAGAAGTTTTGCAGGGTTCAAAAATACTGGAAGTGTGCAATCTCCGCTCGAGCGCAAGAAGGTCCGCTCGAGCGGAACAGCCGAAACTTTAAAAATTTGGGGTTTGATCCCAGACTCAAACCACCCACTCGAAACAAGTCTAACACACCCTAAGACTCAAACAATGATGTTAAAGAATGACAACAACAATAATATGACAACGGAATCCACGGAACATAAGTCCAGATACAATAATCAAATGGGAAAAGACCGGGGTCGCTATACCATCCCAAATATGTCAACCTAGAGCTTATATACTTATGCAAGCTCCTTTAATGTTTCTATGTGGGACAACCAAAACAAGGTAACCCACATTCGACTCTTCAACTTCCTATTTCACAAAACTGAAAACGACGTCAACTTCCCATTCACCTATAAATGGTTTTGATGACTGTCTTCACCGTGTGACTTGCCATGCGGCAAGGAACACGTCACCACTTGGACCCACCTCAAAAGACGTGTGGGCCCCACTTAAAGTTGGGCTCAAAGTTAGCCTAAAATAAGCCTATAAACCAAAATTTCCAACAATTCCCCACATGAATGGAATTGACGGAGAGAAAATGCAACAATATGATGTTTCTAAAGAGAGTACAGAAATTGGAAATATTCTACAAAAGATAGGTAGCTTTTGGCTTTGAACCTTCCCTTATGAGACATTATCGGATTTATTAGCTAATCAGTGAATATGATGACTTGAACTGTTCAGTCATTTGTATAAACTAAGACAATAGAACTTACACAGCATATTTCTAGAGACAGTTTAGTTCTCACGATTGTGTTCATTTTGGACTTGAACAACCTAGTACTTCATGAGTGCTCTAGAGAATTGTAGCACTTACAAATCTTATAGAATGGGCCCAGTTCACACTCATATAGGTGATTCTTATGAAGAGTATGCTGCCATACACCACTAGGTATTCCTAGATATAAGAATCATTAAAAGCATTATTTATCCTAACACGTTGCAGATATCACTATTTCATCATGGAAATGGATAGGAGTTTGACTCCCTAGTGATCCTTATGAGTCATACACAACTCGGTTGTCCCTTTGAACCTAGATCTTGGGATCTCCAGTCAACTAGGTTGGGTTGCCGTTGTGGTGACTCTTATTCAATAGGCTTAAGTCCCATTCTCCTCGATGAATTCTCAATTAACTCTGTTGCTAACCCTTTGGTTAGTGGATCTGCTATGTTGTATTTAGACTTTACATATTCAATAGAAATAATTTCATTAGAGAGTAGTTGTCTCACGGTGTTATGTTGATGACGAATGTGTCGTGACTTACTGTTATACATATGACTCTGTGCTCTACCTATTGCTAATTGACTATCACAATGTATGCATATAGCAGACACAAGTTTCGGCCACATTGGAATATCTTCAAGAAAGTGACGAAGCCATTCTGCCTCTTTCCCAGCTTTATCTAAAGCTATAAACTTTAATTCCATAGTAGACCTAGCAATACAAGTCTGTTTGGAAGATTTTCAAGATACAGCTGCACCACCAAGAGTAAAAACATACCCACTGGAGGATTTTGAGTCTCTAGTATCCGATATCCAGTTTGCATCACAGTATCCTTCAAATACTGCTGGATATCTAGTATAGTTTAGCCCAATGTTATGAGTAAATTTGAGATATCTTAGAACCCTTACAATAGCTTTCTATAGTTCTACTCTTGGATTACTCGTATATTTACTTAATTTACTTACTGCATAAGCTATATCTGAGCGTGTGCAGTTCATCAAGTACATTAAGCTTCAAATAATTTGGGCATACACTAACTGAGAAATACTTGCTTGTACATTCTTAGAAAGAAACAAATTAACATCCATAGGTGTTCTAGTAAGATGATTATCATCTTTGCTAAATTTATCAAGTATTTTCTCAATGTAATGTGACTGTGACAAAGCATATCCTTCTGATGTTTTGATAATTTTCATACCAAGAATTACATTAGTAATCCATATGTCCTTCATGTCAAAATGTTTATTCAACATTTTCTTGATAGTTTTAATAATGTCATTATTACTAACTATGATGAGCATATCATCAATATAAAGACATACTATAACATAACCTTTGTTTTTGTTTTTAACACAAACACATTTGTCACATTCATTAATTTTAAATCCATTTGACATTATTGCCTTGTCAAATTTCTCATGCCATTGTTTTGGCGCTTGTTTTAAAACGTATAATGATTTAATCAATTTACATACTTTCTTTTCTTTCCCTAGAACAGAAAATCCTTTTGGTTGTTTCATGTAAATTTCTTCATTTAACTTGCCATTTAAGAAAGTTGTTTTCACATTCATTTAATGAATTTCTAGATTGTATAATGATGCAATGGCAATTAGCATTCTAATGGATGTTATTCTAGTAACTAGAGAATATATGTCAAAGTAATCAAGACTTTCTTTTCATCTATATCCTTTGACCACAAGTCTTGCCTTGTATTTGTCAATTGATAAAACTTCTTTCATTTTCCTCTTGAAAATCCACTTGTATCCAAGAGGTTTACAACCTGGTGGCAAACCCACCAATTCTCATGTGTGATTTTGCAAGATGGATTCAACTTCACTATTTACAGTCTATTTCTATAAAGGAGCCTCAAGACTGGACATAGTTTCTTTAAAAGTTAAAGGCTCATTTTCTAGCAAAAAGGTTAGAAAACCTGGACCAAAAGATTTTAAGATTCTAACATGTTTACTATGCCTAGGTTCTTCTTCTTCATTTTGATCTATCTTTTGTTCTTGTACTTGATGTTGTTCTTCATCATGACTAGTAATAGCATCATAAGATCTTTTGCTAGTACTAGTCACTAGTCCAGTTTTGTCACGCCCCACTTTTTATTACTCGAGGTCATTACCAAGTTCATTAACTTAATTCAATTTCAGAGATAATATGCGGAAATAAACTCATACATTCAATCCATAGCAATGAATATCAGTACTCTCATTCGTATGTAAGTAAATGTTTCATGAACAAACTAATAAATTACCCTTAGGCTTACAACTTTTAAATAAACAACTGAAGGGTGTAACCCTTTTACACATATGGCGTTCCGCCAACAAGAAAGAGGCCCCGTGGCCAACAAATAAGTAGATCCAAATCTTGCAGCTCAACCTGCTTAATACCTGAAAAGATTCAACAACGTGGGATGAACATATAGTCCAGTAGGGATCTCAACTTGATCCTCAACAATAACAACAGTACAGATAGCTATGATCATGCACACTCATTCTCATACTAGAATAGTAATGTGACAGTTTAGACAAAATATATATGTATATAAACTTTTCTCAAAAACAACTATTTCATTCAATGCTATAAGCGTTTCATCTTTCCCTTTTTCCTTTCATTAACCCCGTACCCAACCTTTTATACATAAGCAATTACTTAGGAAATAAATTCATTAAGACCACTACTATTCTCCAATTTCCACACATACAACAGATGTGCCTTTCTAGAACATATTTCTAAAATGTTTGATTCTCTTTACACTTCTAAAAGACAAGGGGTAGCAACTAATACATGATTAACACAAGATAATCCAATTACAATTTCATGACATGAATATCTACATTGCCTATGACACATAGTCTATGGCACAATTCACCTTCCAATTATGGCTCAGAACCTGGCCACATAACTCAACAAGGGTTCCATCTCTCATTAACAATATTTCCAAATTCAACAGGGATAACAAATCAAGTTAAACATATCTGATAACATAACGAATACACATGTTGGTATCGTAACAATCACAATCAAACTCACTTCCATACTTCCCAACTGATACACATTTTGGTGATATATTATATCAAATAAACAAACACTTCGGTGGACAAGCATATGAGCTGTATCACACTTCAATAGATAAGCATATGAGCTGTATCTCTGCAATAGGTGCGCATATAAGCAGCAACCCTGGGTCCATCCCCTATCTTCCCATAATCATTAACCGGTTTAGAGGTACATCCCCTATCTTCCCCTAAACCGTGGAGTACATCCCCTATCTCCTCCCATACACAAGTAATGCATATAAACACAACGTCATATACACAAACAATCAATGGTGTAATGCATACACAACAATTCAACGCAACCGTGTCATCCTCCACCGATGACCAGGGACAAAACCTCTAGATGCAGGTATATTGTACATCTATAAACATACTCAATTATCATGAGATTATCAACTTATCACTAATACTAACATAGTAGTATAAGATACAACAATCCAACATTCATACTTATTTCAAAGTGTCTTTCCCATTCCACAAAACCAATCTTGCTTCCTTTTGTTTTCACAAAACCGTTTTCATTCCTTTTGTTTCCACAAAACCAAATCCAAAGGCAACAAAGCCAAAACTCATTTTAATCTACCACATTCCTTTCAAAGCCATTCCAATTTAATTTTATAAATTAAATCATAACTATTAAATTAGGGTTTTACTCCCTCTTTCTCAATATTGAACAAAATGCCTCAATCATCTATAATAACCAATAATGGCTTCAATTAAATCCAAATACCCAAGTATTTACCCAAAGATCAAACCCCTCTATCTTATTATTAAATCAATAAATATTAGGGTTTCCTCTCCTTTCAACAACAACTAGCTAATTAACACCCAATTAGCCCCAAAACACATATAATAATCATGGATCTAAAACCAACAACCAACCCAAAGTTCAACCTCATGAATTTATACAAAAATCCAACATGATATAGTTTTCATGCAATACAAAAATTACCACATGTCTATCTATAGATGAAGTATTGAAAAAGATCAAGGAGAATCCCTACCTCAAGAACCAAGCAAGAAACCAAACCTAGAGAAGAATCCTACGCAATCTCGAATTCCAATCGGTTGAAAAAATGTTCATCTCCTCTTGTTCTTCATCCTTGATACAAGAATCATGGTGGGTTGTTGATCAAAGTAAAGGAATTCAAGGGTTTGGAGCTAGGGTTTCGGACTTAGGAGAAGGGGAAAGAAGAGGGGAAAAGAAAATATCAATAACTGATCAAAAATCTCGTTTTTAAAGCTGCTGTCCCGAAACCCTCGCTCGAGCGTCCAAATGCTCGCTCGAGCGGACCTGTTCCAGCACAGATTCCAAAACTTCAAATAGGTGTAACTCTCCTATCCGGACTCCGTTTTAGGTCATTCTTGTGTCCAAATTGAAGCCCCGGAAATAAGCTTTCCAATGGTTCTAACCTCATATCCAAATTCAAAGTGTGGAAAAAGAAAAGGGAAAAAGAGTGGCAGCTATTCGTAAAATAACTATCCGAATTAAATTCTTTGGTTCAATCATACATTACCATCATATTACCACCTCAACTAGAATCCCAAAATAAAATAAAGACGCTCCAAATACACTAATAGGATGTCAAAAATGAGTCCACATGCCTCAGAAATACAACTCATCCTGGAGACCCGCTTGAGCGCCAACTCCCCCGCTCGAGCGGAAGGAGAAATTCTGGGTCATTACACCCTTCCCTCCTAAAAAAAAATTTTGTCCTCGAAATTGAGGATGCGCCAAAACACAAGGCCAACTGATTACACAATACCAACACCCCCCCAATACCAGGAGTGAAACCGCTCTCACTACAAACCGTCAAGCCACTCTTACCAAGGAAGAGATTTACTAAAGGAATACGTTCGAAACGACAACATTTAGGTACGAAAACCCTAACAAACCAAACCTTTCATGAAACAATTACCAACAACTGACTAGCGCTTCAAGCTAAGTCACTACTCAACCACATAATTCTCAACAACGTAACCAAAGCAAATCTTTTGAGTAATTATTACGAAAACATTTTTTTTTTTTTTGCTCAAGAGACATTTCTCAAAGATAGTCAAATTTTCAATGTTGACATTACGAAATAAACCTTGCATTTTCCATGCGAAACTCAAAAAAATTTTTTGTAAACATTTTTCACAAATACGGTGTTATCCAAAACACGAAAATCATCCACAGTTTATTTACCAAAAAGATTCATTTGGAATTTCTCAAAACTCTTGAATTAAATCAATTTCTCAACAATGCCCTTAGATGGCCAACATTAGGAAAATTTTGTTTTCCAAATCTTTTCAACATAACACTAGCAACAACCATCACTCATACAGTGATACCAAAACCAACACGAAGCATAACATTTCTATAATGATAGTTAATAGAAATAAATACAGTGCTACCAACACATAAGGCATAAGAAATTTATGGTTTTGCAATTTCATCTCGCCTCCCTTTACTTAACCAGTTTAATAACATACACCTGGCCAAACAATAAAATGAGATAGCAACTCATATAAAGCATTTTTCACTTCACCACAGATAAGCATATTAGTTATATCATATTAACAACAAATAGAAATATTTCTATTATCAATAAGCACACATATACGTGATGCTACTGGAGTCCATCCCCTATCTCCTCCCAACAAATCCGGTTATCAATAAGCACACATATTGTGATGCTAATGGAGTCCATCCCCTTTCTCCTCCCAACAAATCTGGTTTAGAGGTCCATCCCCTTTCTTCCCCTAAACCCTCCCACAGATTCGGTTTAGAAGTCCATCCCCTTTCTTCCCCTAAACCGGGAGTTCATCCCCTATCTCCTCCAAAACCAAATGCATATGCAATGTAACACACTTGCCATATACAACACATAATCAATACAAGTAATGTTCTGTATTAATCCAACAGTCAAAGTAAATGACTCAATTTCAGTTATACCTAAGCCACATGCAAGGTCTACAACAATCACGACTATCCTCAAGGTGATAAATGCCAACCCAAAACACAATACCAATAAGCTGACTAATCAACTCAACAAACCCCACACTCAGTAATCCACACACTGATGTGCCACTCAAATTACTAACCCCAAACACGGAGTTCTCTACATAAATCCCCAAATTTTGGAATCTCACTGGATCGCCTCAAATTTAAACCGCATCAACACTGTGCCTAAGGGTATCACCACCCTCTATGGCCACACAACAAGCCTGCTCATCCCCTCAACTCAAAATCGACAAGGTCAACCTCAATCATACCAACTCAATCACGAAGGACAATTTGACCAACGTTATTCTCGTTATTCTAGAACACAAACGCTGCCAGCATTCACTCACAAACCATACTCCACAATTGATAACCAATCACAACACGAACACTACCCCCATACAACCGATGGGGTCACTACAGACTCGCTAACTAGCAAAGCCCAAAACACAAACCAACAAACAGGTACCATTCCCACTAACCCGAGATACAAATCTCACATAACCTTGCTGACACCACACAACTCTCGAAACCATCACGTCTAACCCATACACCCATGGATTCCCGCTCTCAACAATTAATCTCAAAAGTGAACAGGGCCCACAGGCCGCCACAAGATTATCTCAACATACAGTACCAAGCAAGCAACAACACTAGGATCATTGACCCCATTAACAACTTCTCGATACATAAAAGAGAGAGTTCAAAATTCCATACATACTCCCCAATACATGAGGATTAAACAAACAATACTATGCATATAAATGCAATACATAAACATGGTGCCTCAGCATCCACAGTACACCGGTCAACAACAAAATCAATAAACATGATACACCACCGGCCAACATTACAAAAGTCCCTCTCCAAGGTAACACTATAGGGCTCACTAATTAGTCGCCCCTCGCAGAGGACAAGAACGTCAACCATGGCCCAGCTGGCCACAAACAAAACAACCGCCAGACCTTCTACCCAGAGACTGGTCTGAAATCTGCACCTCCCCGGAACCCCCAATAGAAAGATCCGAAACCCCTGGCGAAGAAAGGAACCAGCCCCTAACTGAGCATGTTTCCGTCTCCACCCCTTACTGAGCCTAGAGTGCTTAGGAACTACAAGACTGACCGAGATGGTCTCCTCCTTAACCCCATCATCACTAGCAATCAAGGCCTCTACATGGGCCGCTGCCTCAACTAAAGTATAATAATCCTTCCACAAGGATCCAGCTACCTTCTCCCGAATATCGGAACACAACCGCTTTTCGAACTCAAAACAACGACGCTCCTCTGTTGTCACCAACTCTGGAGCAAACCACGACAAACTACCAAACCGTATCTCAAACTGTGCCACAGGAGTGTCATCCTGACGCAACTCCAAAAACTGTTCCCTCAACCTTTCTCGAGCAGAAGGAGGGAAATACTTGGCCCAAAAGGCCTCGGTAAAAGCAACCCACGTGCCACCCACATTATTCTTAGCATTCTTTCACCAATAACTCGCATCACTCTTCAACTGAAAGGTCGCCAAAGAAACCCTCAACTCCTCATCTTCGACTCTAAGCATATCAAGAGTCTTGGTAATCTGCTCTAACCAACTCTCTGCTTCCAACGGTTTAGCCTCCCCCACAAACCCAGGTGGACCGGAGCGAAAGAACTCCTTAGTAAGCTTGAGAGCATGCCCTCTGCCGCCCTCAGTATGAGCTAGGGTGTTTTGCACTGCTCTCACAATCTCACGTGCGACATCCTCGCCGACAGCCGATGCTGTAACGGCAGGTACTAAAGGAACTGCTGTGCCTCTCCAGGCGTTCCTACTACTCAACCGACCTCTACTCCCTCGTGTAAACATCCTATAAAGCACAAAATAAAATACACTTAGTGCCAACACAATAGCCTTCTCCGAGACACACCCTACTACTGGTAAGTCACAAGACACACTTAGCCTCAAACTTTACATCTCTACTGCATATAAACATCTAAACATATAAACACATAATCGAATCAAGTCCACAAAGATAGCCACTCATCCCGGAACTCCCAAGGAATTCCTATCAGAAACCACGTTGATCAGGCGTGTTTCCAAAAGGACCTCAAAGCAAGTTCACCGGTTATGAATACTATCCAGGAGACTGAATCCCATGCTCACATAAATGCAACACATAAGTCCTAATATTCATGTTAACTATATGCAACGTCCTCACTACACTACACGTAGTAAACCCACTGTGGTACAAACCACTTCCCACGAGCTCAAGGTATTCAAACCCGGTAGCTCTGATACCAAGTTGTCACGCCCCACTTTTTATTACTCGAGGTCATTACCAAGTTCATTAACTTAATTCAATTTCAGAGATAATATGCGGAAATAAACTCATACATTCAATCCATAGCAATGAATATCAGTACTCTCATTCGTATGTAAGTAAATGTTTCATGAACAAACTAATAAATTACCCTTAGGCTTACAACTTTTAAATAAACAACTGAAGGGTGTAACCCTTTTACACATATGGCGTTCCGCCAACAAGAAAGAGGCCCCGTGGCCAACAAATAAGTAGATCCAAATCTTGCAGCTCAACCTGCTTAATACCTGAAAAGATTCAACAACGTGGGATGAACATATAGTCCAGTAGGGATCTCAACTTGATCCTCAACAATAACAACAGTACAGATAGCTATGATCATGCACACTCATTCTCATACTAGAATAGTAATGTGACAGTTTAGACAAAATATATATGTATATAAACTTTTCTCAAAAACAACTATTTCATTCAATGCTATAAGCGTTTCATCTTTCCCTTTTTCCTTTCATTAACCCCGTACCCAACCTTTTATACATAAGCAATTACTTAGGAAATAAATTCACTAAGACCACTACTATTCTCCAATTTCCACACATACAACAGATGTGCCTTTCTAGAACATATTTCTAAAATGTTTGATTCTCTTTACACTTCTAAAAGACAAGGGGTAGCAACTAATACATGATTAACACAAGATAATCCAATTACAATTTCATGACATGAATATCTACATTGCCTATGACACATAGTCTATGGCACAATTCACCTTCCAATTATGGCTCAGAACCTGGCCACATAACTCAACAAGGGTTCCATCTCTCATTAACAATATTTCCAAATTCAACAGGGATAACAAATCAAGTTAAACATATCTGATAACATAACGAATACACATGTTGGTATCGTAACAATCACAATCAAACTCACTTCCATACTTCCCAACTGATACACATTTTGGTGATATATTATATCAAATAAACAAACACTTCGGTGGACAAGCATATGAGCTGTATCACACTTCAATAGATAAGCATATGAGCTGTATCTCTGCAATAGGTGCGCATATAAGCAGCAACCCTGGGTCCATCCCCTATCTTCCCATAATCATTAACCGGTTTAGAGGTACATCCCCTATCTTCCCCTAAACCGTGGAGTACATCCCCTATCTCCTCCCATACACAAGTAATGCATATAAACACAACGTCATATACACAAACAATCAATGGTGTAATGCATACACAACAATTCAACGCAACCGTGTCATCCTCCACCGATGACCAGGGACAAAACCTCTAGATGCAGGTATATTGTACATCTATAAACATACTCAATTATCATGAGATTATCAACTTATCACTAATACTAACATAGTAGTATAAGATACAACAATCCAACATTCATACTTATTTCAAAGTGTCTTTCCCATTCCACAAAACCAATCTTGCTTCCTTTTGTTTTCACAAAACCGTTTTCATTCCTTTTGTTTCCACAAAACCAAATCCAAAGGCAACAAAGCCAAAACTCATTTTAATCTACCACATTCCTTTCAAAGCCATTCCAATTTAATTTTATAAATTAAATCATAACTATTAAATTAGGGTTTTACTCCCTCTTTCTCAATATTGAACAAAATGCCTCAATCATCTATAATAACCAATAATGGCTTCAATTAAATCCAAATACCCAAGTATTTACCCAAAGATCAAACCCCTCTATCTTATTATTAAATCAATAAATATTAGGGTTTCCTCTCCTTTCAACAACAACTAGCTAATTAACACCCAATTAGCCCCAAAACACATATAATAATCATGGATCTAAAACCAACAACCAACCCAAAGTTCAACCTCATGAATTTATACAAAAATCCAACATGATATAGTTTTCATGCAATACAAAAATTACCACATGTCTATCTATAGATGAAGTATTGAAAAAGATCAAGGAGAATCCCTACCTCAAGAACCAAGCAAGAAACCAAACCTAGAGAAGAATCCTACGCAATCTCGAATTCCAATCGGTTGAAAAAATGTTCATCTCCTCTTGTTCTTCATCCTTGATACAAGAATCATGGTGGGTTGTTGATCAAAGTAAAGGAATTCAAGGGTTTGGAGCTAGGGTTTCGGACTTAGGAGAAGGGGAAAGAAGAGGGGAAAAGAAAATATCAATAACTGATCAAAAATCTCGTTTTTAAAGCTGCTGTCCCGAAACCCTCGCTCGAGCGTCCAAATGCTCGCTCGAGCGGACCTGTTCCAGCACAGATTCCAAAACTTCAAATAGGTGTAACTCTCCTATCCGGACTCCGTTTTAGGTCATTCTTGTGTCCAAATTGAAGCCCCGGAAATAAGCTTTCCAATGGTTCTAACCTCATATCCAAATTCAAAGTGTGGAAAAAGAAAAGGGAAAAAGAGTGGCAGCTATTCGTAAAATAACTATCCGAATTAAATTCTTTGGTTCAATCATACATTACCATCATATTACCACCTCAACTAGAATCCCAAAATAAAATAAAGACGCTCCAAATACACTAATAGGATGTCAAAAATGAGTCCACATGCCTCAGAAATACAACTCATCCTGGAGACCCGCTTGAGCGCCAACTCCCCCGCTCGAGCGGAAGGAGAAATTCTGGGTCATTACAAGTTTTATTAGGAAACACATGTTCAAAGAACGATACATTCCTAGATTCAATAATAGTATTTACATGCATTTCTGAGTGTTCTAACTTATGAATCAAAAATCGATATGCACTACTGTTCTTGGCATAATCGATGAATATGCAATCAACAGTTTTTGAACCTATCTTAGGTTTTTTTAGGACTAGGAATAGCCACTTAAGGCAAACACCCTCACACTTTAAAGTATTTGTAGGATGGTACTCTCCTATGCCATATTTCATAAGGTGTTTAATTCACTTTCTTTCAGGGTACCTTATTGAGAATATAATTGGCAGAAAGTATTGTTTCCCCCACAAGTTCTGAGGTAATCTAAAACTTATTAACATGACATTCATAATTTATTTTAAAGTCCTATTTTTCCTTTCAGCAGTACTATTTTGTTGAGGTGAGTAAAGAGCGGTGGTTTGATGAATTCTTCCATGTTCTTTACAAAACTCACGAAAAGGTGATTCATATTCACCACCTTTATCACTTCTTAGTATTTTAATTTTCTTACCAAGTTGATTTTCAATTTCATTCTTATACTGAATGAAAGTTTCCAAAGAATCATTTTTGGTTCGAATTAAATAAACATAATTATATCTAGTATAATTATCTATGAAAGTGATAAAATATTTTTTCCCACCTCTAGTTTGAATTGATTTAAAATCACAAATGTCACTATAAATTAATTCAAATGGTTCAGTACTTCTTTCAATTGAATAAAAAAGAGTTTTAGTTAATTTTACCTTAACACAAATTTCACATTTATGATTTGAATCAATTTCAAATTTAGGTAAACTTTCTATATTAATTAATATACACAAAGATCCATAATTAATGTGATAACCCTGTTCCGTGTTATGCTAATTGATCTTAATTATGATTGTGATTATGTGTTTAATATGATTTTGAGTGCCATTTATATGAATATATGTGGTTTTGAATTTCTATATGTTTATCGTAAGAAAATCTGTTTGATTTTCTGTTTTAGAATTTAAATTGAAGGCCTTATCGGCCACAGAAACCGAAATTAACTACACCATTGTGATTAGCATAATTTTTAGAGCCTACGGTGAAATTTAATTAGAAATTGATTCGGATCAAAATAATTAGATTCAGAATGATTAATTAAGCTTAATTACTTAGCCTTAATTAATTAGATTGGCCAAGCCTATAAATAGGCTTATATGCACTCAATTCCTCACTTGAATTCAATTTGGCTGAGATTACACTCTAGAGAGAGGGAGAGTGCCGAATTTAGAGAGAGAGGGAGCTCAAGATAGAGAATTGACCAAGGAGCTTGGTGATCTTGAAGATTAACTCAAGAATTAGCTGTAATTTGGAAGATTTGAGCTTCTAGGTGAGTAAATTCATGAGTTTGAGTTTGTAACTTTGTGAATTCAAAATTAAATGGTAATCAAGAACATAAATTGAATTGACCATGATGAGATTGAAATCTATGTGCACATACATGTTTAGAATTGCCATGTAATTGCATATTTGAATGTAAAGCATGTTGATCATGATGAAATTGAGATCAATATGTACACGCATGTAACAATTTGTTATGAGTCTTCATGTTTGTGTATAAGACATGTTAAATGAGTTGTATTGGAAGTCATTTAAGACATACATCCGTGAAAAATGAAGTTATGGGACTCAGCCACATGTTTTGAAGATGATGAACCTATGAAAGATCATACATGCATGAGCCTCAAAATTATGAACATGGAATTGAATGATTTGCACTTGATTTTGAACAATTGGCCTCGTATTGCTTATATCCTTATGATATATAATGTGTTCCCACATTTTTTAACCAAAAACATGAGTTTTGGGCCTTTGAATGTTGAGTTTGAACTTCAAAGACAACTTTGGAAATTCCAGAATTCAGCATCTTCGCTCGAGCAGGGCAATCGCCGCTCGAGCGTGAAATATTAGTTCCCAGAACTTTTGCAATCATTGATGTCCGCTCGAGCGGGAAGGGTTACGCTCGAGCATCTGTACATGTAATTTTCACTCTTAGCTCGAGCGTCCCAAGTTGAGCTCGAGCGCAAAAATGAGGCAACCAATACTTTTGCAGACCAAAGGGGTCCGCTCGAGCGGACAAATCTACGCTCGAGCGGGAAGCCCTGTTTCAGAAATTTTATAAGAGTACTGTAATGGCTTGTTTTCCATTCTCTTTCATTTCTAAGCACTCTTAGGCATGCATTGAGCATTGTGAATGAATTAAGAAAGAAGATAAGAAAGGGGCCTAAGAGGGATGAGTAAATTAAGAACGGATTGAATTGTTTGTGACCCATTATGTGTTATGATTTATGTAGGGTCGAGCACAAGGACGAATCCACCGACAGAACACTGTGAGTAATATCTTAGTAAAGATATTTTGAAGTATGCTATTTGTCCAATTCCTTACTCCTATTTGAGTTTCATAAATTGGTTAATGTGAATTGTGGACAAATATTCGTTTGATATGAATGATTGGGCCAAAGGCCGTCGGATACAAATGATTGGGCCAAAGGCTGTTGGATACAAATAATTGGGCCAAAGGCCGTTGGACATGAACGATTGAGCCAAAGGCCGTCGGATACAAATGATTGGGCCAAAGGCCGTCGGATACAAATGATTAGGCCAAAGGCCGTTTGATATAAACAAATTAGGCCCAAGGCCGTCTGATGTATCTGTTTCAAATTTCGTTCATATATTTTCTTTATTTGATATTATTCACTGGGCTTTCGCTCACTCTCATTCATGTGTCTGTAGGTGAGCCAAGAGATGTCCAAACCCAGCCTCAGTGAAGTATATGAGAAACATTTGAAGTTTTGGAGAGTCAGCCCACGCGTCTCACGCACGAGGCTCGTTTTTGCCATTTTGTTCTTTTGTTATGTTATAATTTTGCAATGTTGGCGAAAACGTTGGATCACCCTTGTATATAAGTTTTGGCTTGGCTAACTAAGACTTGAATGATCCTGTGCGTATAAAACCTTAAGTTATTTCCCTTTTGGTGTGAGTTATTAATGGATACATATATTTGATGTTTTGATGTGCCATGTAAGCACAACTCTATGAACAATTTTTAAAGTTTGCTTCCGTTTGGCCCCTTAACTCTGATGAAATATGTTTGATTTGGTTTGAGGCCGTAGGTAATCCCTTGATTACTAGCCGGTTATGACCTTAATCCATAGGGATGGGTTCCGATCATGACAGAGTGGTATCAAAGCACGAGTTAATAACTCACACACTTGTCCAAATGAGCAATAGGCATCTAGAAAAGATATAGGATGCATTCATGTGATGAATACAAATCTGAAAGTATTAAGAACATGCTGGAATGTTTCAAGATGAATGATTATGTGCTATATGCTTATGATTTACTTGCATTATGAATTATTTGAATATGTGTGCTCTTTAGTATATGCAGACTTGTGAACTGTTGTGTAAAGAATAATGCAAGTCTAATCAGATTGTGAGAACAAGAGGTGATGAGATAAAGAAGTCTTCTGCTGCCAGAATAGATAGGATAGAAAGATTGATACAGGAAATGGCAGAAACATTGAGGCAGCAACAACAGTGGCAACAACCACATCCTCTGCCTCCTCCTCCAGTACCACATGTCCAAGATATTCAGAATGATGATCGAATAATATCTCTCACCAAAGAATTTAAGAAAATGAAACCGCCACAGTTTCGTGGGGGATTGGATCTGCTAAAGGCTGAAGCATGGGACCTCGGCATAGAAAAATTGTTTGAAGTGTTTCCTTGCCTAGAAATACAGAAAGTATTGCTAGCCATTTTTACTTTTGAAGATGAGGCAAGAAGGTGGTGGATACTAATGCGTGAAAACCATAAAGATATTGGTTGGGCACGATTCTTGGAAATTTTCTATGACAAATACTTTCCACAGTCTGTCCATGACAGAAAGGTGTCAGAATTTATAGATCTTAAACAAAACAATATGACAGTAGCTGAGTATGAGGCCAAGTTCACGGAATTAGATAGATTTGCACCACATATGGTTGACACTAACTACAAGAAAGCAAGACATTTTGAAGGAGGACTTCGAGATGATATCTTAGAAAGGGTGAATGTTCTCAAGCTGGAAACTTATATTGAGGTGCTAGACTGGGCCATAATATTAGAAGCTAACATAGCCAGATAGGCCAATTCAACAACTGACTGGAAGGGTAGTAAAAGGCAAGGCTTCTTTTCAAAAAAGAAATTTTCAAAGAAGCAGAATGCGGGCTCCTCAAGTACTTCTAATTCTTCCTGAGACACATCTCCAATATGCAATATTTGTAGTAAAAGGCATTGCGGAGTTTGTTACCGTGTGTCAGGAGCCTGCTTTAAATGTGGAAAAACATTGCATATGGCTAGAGATTGCAATCAAAATAATGGAAAGTTAGCTCCTAGTTCCACTGCATCAATCACAAAACTAGGAAATACTACGAGATCTATTACCCCCGGAGATACCGTGAGGCAAGGGAGAGTTTTTGCCCTTGTTCCGGGGCGATACACAAAATGCTGAAGCCGTTGTCTCAAGTACTATCTCTATATGTAATCAGGATGCTTTTGTATTAATTGACTCCTAATCAACACACTCTTTTGTAACTTGTGCATTTGCATCTAGACTGAGTAGACCTCTAGAATCATTTCCATATTTGTTATGTGTATCTGCTCCATCTGGGGAATCAGTGTTGTGTACTTTTTTATATCGATTTTGTGACATGCGTATTGGGAATGCTATTCTATATGTAGATTTGTTGCCCTTGGACTTTAGACATTTTGATGTAATTTTGGGCATGGATTGGTTAACTAAATATTGTGCCACCATTGATTGTGTAACAAAACGGGTTGTATTTAAACCAACAGAACATGAAGAAATTGTGTTTGTGGGTAATGGGGTAGTGCCTCCACCTTATTTGATATTTGCAATGAAAGCATGTAAATTGATCAGGAAAGGGTGCCAGGGTTATTTGTGTTGTGTGCTATCCGAACAATCTGTGAATGTTGAATTGAACAGTATCCCTATTGTTAGAGAATTTCTAGATGTGTTGCCAAATGAATTACCAGGGGAATTAGTGGACAGGGAGATAGAGTTTACTATTGAAGTTGTACCAGGCACTCTGCCTATTTCTAAAACTCCTTACAGAATGGCTACAGCTGAAATGAAAGAATTGAAAGAACAATTGCAAGACTTACTTGACAAAGGGTTCATCCGACCTAGTACTTCACCATGGGGTGCACCAGTGTTATTTGTGAAAAAGAAAGACGGAACCTTGCCCTTGTGTATTGACTATCGAGAATTGAACAAGGTGACAATAAAGAATAAATATCCCTTACCTCGCATTGATGATTTGTTTGACCAGTTGCAGGGATCACAAGTGTTTTCCAAAGTTGATTTGAGATCCGAATATCACTAGTTGAAGGTAAAAGCATAGGATGTTGAGAAAACTGCGTTTCGAACAAGATATGACCATTATGAATTTCTTGTTATGCCATTTGGGGTGACTAATGCTCCCGCAGCTTTTATGGACCTAATGAACAGAATTTTTAAGACCTACTTTGATGAATTTGTTGTGGTTTTTATTGATGATATTTTGATATACTTAAGTGATAGACTTGAACATGAACAACATCTGAGGACTATTTTACAAACACTTAGAGAAAAGAAATTATTTTCCAAACTAAAGAAATGTGAATTTTGGTTGGATGAAGTTATCTTTTTAAGGCATGTTATCAACAAGGAGGGGATTTCAGTAGACTCACAGAAGATTGAGGCAATTGTGAATTGGCCTGCACCGACGAATGTAACAAAAGTTTGTAGTTTCATGGGCTGAGCTGGGTACTACAGGAGGTTTGTGAAATACTTTTCAAAAATAGCTGTGCCTTTTACTCAACTGACACGCAAAGGGCAACCGTTTGAATGGAATGATGAAAGAGAATCTACCTTTCACGAACTAAAAACGAGACTGACCACTGCACCAGTTTTGACGCTACCATTAGGTACGAAAAACTTTGTGATTTTCAATGATGCATCTTATAAAGGTTTGGGTTGTGTACTAATGCAGAATGGAAGAGTGATTGCCTACGCCTCTCGACAATTGAGGCCACATGAGAAAAACTACCCAACACATGATTTAGAATTGGCCGCAGTTGTATTTGATTTGAAAATCTGGCAGCATTATTTGTATGGGGCAAAATGTGAAGTTTACATGGATCATAAGAGTCTAAAGTACTTCTTCACTCAGAAAGAGTTAAATATGCGACAGAGAAGGTGGCTTGAACTGATAAAAGACTATGACCTTCAGATTCAGTATCACCCTGGGAAAGCCAATACAGTTGCTGATGCCTTGAGTAGAAAATCGATGGGGAGTTTGGCTTGTTTGCTTACTGAATAGAAAGAGATCTTGCAAGAATTTGAGAAGTTCGGGATTGAAGTGGTATTGTGTGAACAGGGCGGATTGATAGCCGCCATTTCAGCTGAACCAGCAATCATTGATGAGATTAAACAAAAACAAAAAGAGGATGAATTCTTCAAGAAAGTGATTGATGAATTTGAGACAAGTCCAAAGGTAGAGTTCAGCATTAAAAGTGAAGTGTTGAGATTTCGAAACCGAATGTGTGTCCCAGATATTCCGAAACTAAAGAAAATAGTTCTAGATGAAGCTCATAAATCAGTGTTTGCTATGCATCTGGGTAATAACAAAATGTATCGGGATTTGAAACAAAGCTATTGGTGGCCCAAAATAAAGAAAGAAATTGTAGAGCATGTGTCCAAATGCCTTCAATGTCAGCAAGTTAAAGCTGAACATCAGAAACCGGGCAGTCTACTTCAACCTCTCCCTATTCCGAAATGGAAATGGGAGCATGTAACCATGGATTTCGCTGTTGGTCTATCTCGAACTCCTCGAGGTATGGATTCTATTTGGGTTATAGTTGATAGACTGACTAAATCTGCACATTTTCTACCTGCTAAAACTATATTTGATGCTTATAGACTGGCTACTATATATGTTGATGAGATTGTTCGTTTACACGGAATTCCAGTATCTATTGTGTCGGATAGAGATCCGAAATTTGTATCTAGATTATGGAAAAGCCTACAAAGAGCAATGGAAACAGAATTGAGATTCAGTACTGCATTCCATCCACAAACAGATGGGCAATCAGAACAGACCATACAGACCTTAGAAGACATGCTCAGAATGTGTGCTTTAGATTTTCAAGGGAGTTGGGAAGATTATTTGCCACTAGCAGAGTTTGCATACAATAATAGCTTCCACTCCAGCATCGGTATGGCACCATACAAGGCTTTGTATGGTAGAAGGTGTAGATCACCAATTTGTTGGACAGAAGTCGAGGATAGAGCTTTACTCGGGCTTGAAATTGTGCAAGATACTTCTGAAAGGATCAAAACTATTCAACAGAGGCTCAAAACAGCTCAGGGTCGACAAAAGAATTATGCAGATGTTCGAAGAAGACCTCTTGAATACGAGGTTGGCGATCATGTATTTATTCGTGTGACTCCAATGAAGGGCCAAGTACGGTTCGGTAAGAAATGAAAATTGTCACCCCGTTACATTGGGCCGTTTCAAATTTTGGAAAGGCTTGGTCCAGTTGCCTATCGAGTCGCTTTGCCATCGGGATTCGAACAAATACATAATGTGTTTCATGTGTCAATGTTGAGGGGTTATCTTCAGGATCCGTTTCATGTGATTGATTATCACCGGGTAGCTCTTGATGAAAATATGGAATACGCAGAATTTCCGGAACGAATCATTGACCGGCAAGTGAAACAGTTGAGAAGCAAGTCCATCCCGATGGTAAACGTAGAATGGAAAGAACACTATGGGACAGACGCTACATGGGAAAAAGAGGATGAAATGCGATTATGCTATCCATATTTGTTTCCCGACAAACGTAAAATAAGTTTGAAGGACCAAACTTCCTAAATGAGGGAAGACTGTGATAACCATGTTCCGTGTTATGCTAATTGATCTTAATTATAATTGTGATTATGTGTTTAATGTGATTTTGAGTGCCATTTATATGAATATATGTGGTTTTGAATTTCTATATGTTCGCCATAGGAAAATATGTTTGATTTTCTGTTTTAGAATTTAAATTGAAGGCCTTATCGGCCACAGAAATCGAAATTGACTACACCATTGTGATTAGCATAATTTTTAGAGCCTACAATGAAATTTAATTAGAAATTGATTCGGATCAAAATAATTAGATTCAGAACGATTAATTAAGCTTAATTACTTAGCCTTAATCAATTAGATTGGCCAAGCCTATAAATAGGCTTATATGCACTCAATTCCTTCCCTTGAATTCAATTTGGCTGAGATTACACTCTAGAGAGAGGGAGAGTGCCGAATTTAGAGAGAGAGGGAGCTCAAGATAGAGAATTGACCAAGGAGCTTGGTGATCTTGAAGATTAACTCAAGAATTAGCTATAATTTGGAAGATTTGAGCTTCTAGGTGAGTAAATTCATGAGTTTGAGTTTGTAACTTTGTGAATTCAAAATTAAATGGTAATCAAGAACATAAATTGAATTGACCATGATGAGATTGAAGTCTATGTGCACATTCATGTTTAGAATTGCCATGTAATTGCATATTTGAATGTAAAGCATGTTGATCATGATGAAATTGAGATCAATGTGTACACGCATGTAACAATTTGTTATGAGTCTTCATGTTTGTGTATAAGACATGTTAAATGAGTTGTATTGGAAGTCATTTAAGACATGCATCCGTGAAAAATGAAGTTATGGGACTCAGCCACATGTTTTGAAGATGATGAACCTATGAAAGATCATACATGCATGAGCCTCAAAATTATGAACATGGAATTGAATGATTTGCACTTGATTTTGAACAATTGGCCTCATATTGCTTATATCCTTATGATATATAATGTGTTCCCACGTTTTTTAACCAAAAACATGAGTTTTGGGCCTTTGAATGTTGAGTTTGAACTTCAAAGACAACTCTGGAAATTCCAAAATTCGGCATTTTTGCTCGAGTGGGGCAATTGCCGCTCGAGCATGAAATATTAGTTCCCAGAACTTTTGCAATCATTGATGTCCGCTCGAGCGGGAAGGGTTACGCTCAAGCGTCTGTACACGTAATTTTGACTCTCAGCTTGAGCGTCCCAAGTTGAGCTCGAGCGCAAAAATGAGGCAACCAGTACTTTTGTAGACCAAAGGGGTCCGCTCGAGCGGATAAATCTACGCTCGAGTGGGAAGCCTTGTTTCAGAAATTTTATAAGAGTACTGTAATGGCTTGTTTTCTGTTCTCTTTCACTTCTAAGCACGCTTAGGCATGCATTGAGCATTGTGAATGAATTAAGAAAGAAGATAAGAACGCCTCAGAGGAATGAGTAAATTAAGAATAGATTGAATTGCTTGTGACCCATTATGTGTTATGATTTATGTAGGGTCGAGCACAAGGACGAATCCACCGACAGAACACTGTGAGTAATATCTTAGTAAAGATATTTTGAAGTATGCTATTTGTCCAATTCCTTACTCCTATTTGAGTTTCATAAATTGGTTAATGTGAATTGTGGACAAATATTCGTTTGATATGAATGATTGGGCCAAAGGTCGTTGGATACAAATGATTGGGCCGAAAGCTAATTGATATAAACAAATTGGGCCCAAGGCCGTCTGATGTATCTATTTCAAATTTCATTCATATATCTTCTTTATTTGATATTATTCACTAGGCTTTCGTTCACTCTCATTCATGTGTCTGTAGGTGAGCCAAGAGATGTCCAAACCCAACCTCAGTGAAGTATATGAGAAACATGTGAAGTTTTGGAGAGTCAGCCCAAGCGTCTCACGCACGAGACTCGTTTTTGCCCTTTTGTTCTTTTGTTATGTTATAATTTTGCAATGTTGGCGAAAACGTTGGATCACCCTTGTGTATAAGTTTTGGCTTGGCTGAGTAAGACTTGAATGATCCTGTGTGTATAAAACCTTAAGTTATTTCCCTTTTGGTGTGAGTTATTAATGGATACATATATTTGATGTTTTGATGTGCCATGTAGGCACAACTCTATGGACAATTTTTAAAGTTTGCTTCCGTTTGGCCCCTTAACTCTGATGAAATATGTTTTATTTTGTAACGCCCTCAAAATATATCATAAAACCCAACAATATAAACATGCATGGATATACAAAAGTCCAATATTCTTCTATTCATCAGAGTATTTGATTACAAAAGGTATTACATGTTAACAACAAAAGCAAATGCCCTACGGGCTTACAGCTTTCCAAGTTAACACTTGGTTACAAAAAGGAGAGCACTAGCTCAATTACACAATAAGCTCTTAGCTTGAATCTACATGTAATACATCAAAAGAACATAGACACAAAAGTCTGCCCGCCTCTAGCCTCCCAAGCTATGTCCTTGGAGGTGGCATGCTACCTGTACCTGAAAATGATGTTCCCATATAGGGTGAGCCACAGCCCAGTAGAAATACACTAAACCAGCTATGAACAATGACTAAAAGATTAGTAGTTGATAGATGGTCAACACTGATACACCCACTTATATCACATTACAATTTCAAGACATACAAGTCCATATTACTTTTCATTTTCCATTTTCAATAGATAAGCATATTAGCTATATCAACATCTCACAGATAAGTATAATAACTATATCTTACAACCAAAGATAAGCATATGAGCTATATCTGCACTTCTCTGGACAAGCATATGAGCTATGTCTACACTTCTCAAAGATAAGCATATGAGCTATATCTACGGAGTTCATCCCCTATCTCCTCCCAACACTACCCGGTTTAGAGGTACATTCCCTATCTTCCCCTAAACCGCGGAGTACATCCCCCATCTCCTCCTCTACACACAATGTATATAAACACATAGGTTCTACATACATTCAATCAATACATAAAGTTAATGTATTCTATCAACCGTCAAGTCCCATGACATGTTCCATTGATTAGTTTTTGTTTGCCTAATCATCATACATTGTCTACAACAATCAAGACTATCCTCCACCGATAGCCCAAAGCAATTATTTCTAAACAGGAAATAAATGCACAAATGGATAATATATCAACATTTCACTTTGGTGAGCGATAAATAATTCAACTACAACCTTTAATCCCACACATTTCCAATCTCAACATTTTTAATTCAATTCCTCATTTTCTTTAATTAATTATATGCATTAATTAATTAAAACAATTATGGCAAATTCCCATAATTAACAAAACAACCCTAAGGTTCCTTTTTCATCAACATTTCAACAATTATTCCATGTCTCTAAACCAAACATGCCTCTAGGTTCATTATGAACAAAACCCCCAACTTTTGTAAAATTACACAAAGGCCCAAAGTTTCTCAAAATTATCCAACAACACCCAACATATCAAAATGCTAAAATTTAAAGACAAAATCCATAAAGAGGAGTAGGATATCCCTACCTCAAAGTTTGAGCTCAAAAGGAGATGAAGACCCAACAACCAACGTGCTCCAAATCCAAAGATTTTCAGATTAAATCGAAGCCCAAATCACCCTCTACCTTTTTAACAAAGCACTTAGGGTAGATTCACACTAGAAGGAGATGATTTCTTAGAGAGAAGACAAGTCTAGAGAGAGAGGGTCTCAGATCTAGGGTTTGAAGATGAAAAAGTTTTGAAAAAGTGAAGTTCATCCCGGCTGCTGCTAACTGATATAAACAGGCTCGCTCGAGCGAAGACTTGGTCGCTCGAGCGACCAGACACAGAAACTCTCGCTCGAGCCAAAAAGGTCCCGCTCGAGCCTAAAACTTAGAAGCTCGCTCGAGCGAAGAAAAGCTCGCTCGAGCCAAAAACTCGAACCATCAGGTCTGCAACCAGACGCACGCTCGAGCGACGGAACGCTCGCTCGAGCGAAGACAAACCAAATCGCTCGAGCGAAGAAAGCTCACTCGAGCCAAAAAATGCAACTCTCAGCATCTGAACCAGACGCAATCGCTCGCTCGAGCGAAGCCACTCTGGCTCGACCCACCAGACACAAAACATACCCCTCGCTCGAGCGACCAAACCCTCGCTCGAGCGAAGGCCCAAAATTCTGGACAGCAACACTTGGCTCCCAGACATAACCAACCTGTAACAGACCTGCCCAACACATCCTATAACTCAAATACAAAGTAGAAAAGGATGCAAACAAGATAATAATCAACTACTAGCATCAACGGACACGAGTTCGGATCACTGTACAACAAGGGTAAACCCGGGATCGCTATATATTTGGTTTGAGGCCGTAGGTAATCCCTTGATTACTGACCGGTTATGACCATAATCCATAGGGGCAAGTTCGGGTCATGACAATTAACATGTCCTAATCTACCATGCCATAATTTAGAAGACTCAAGCAAGTAAGAAGACGTATTTTTATTAATCATAAAAGATACAATAGTCATTACATTCATTTTGAAAAAACCATCATTTATGTAACATTTTCCTACATACATCTCGTTTTTAGCAAGTACAAATTTGTCACTCTCAAAACCTAGCCTAAACCCATTCTTGCTCAACAGAGATCCAGAAACAAGATTCTTGTGAATGTCTGGTACATACAACACATTGTTAAGGGTGAGTTCCTTTCCAGTTGTCATCTTTAGAATTATCTTTCCTTGTCCTTCGACTTTAGAAGTCGAGGAGTTACCCATGAACAGTTGTTCTCCATTGTCCACCACAGAATAAAGGAGAACATCTTTTTATCAGCACAGATGTGATGAGTGGCTCCAGTGTCTACCCCTCATTCTTTGAGATTTCTGACAAGGTTGACCTCGGAGACAATGGCTAAAAGGTTTATATCATCAACACCATTGGAGATTCGATCCACTTCGGTGACGTTGGCTTAAGCAGGTTTCTTACTTGAATTTCCTTTACCTTTGCGCTTGCTACGACAATCTTTGGCCTGATGTCCCTCTTAGTCACAGATGTAGCATTTGCCATTAAACTTGAACTTCTTGTTCTTTTCTCCTTTAGAGCCTTGTGAGGAACTTTCTCTGGTAAATTTTCGTTTCTATGCTTTTGGTGCATGTTCCACCATATTTGCCTTTGACTCCATAGGATGCGTTCCAACCCTCTTCTCAGAAGTTCGGCTGTCTTATTCAATTCTCAGTCGCACAATTAATTCTTCCAAAGTCATTTCTTTGCATTTGTGCTTAAGATAGTTCTTGAATTCCTTCCATCCTTGTGGTAATTTTTCAATTAGGGCAGCGACTTAGAAGGGCTCACTTAGTAACATGCCTTCTGCATGGATGCCATGCAGGATAAGTTGGAGATCCTGAACTTGGCTGATCATAGTCTTTGAATCAACCATCACAAAATCCAGAAATTTGTCCACGGCAAATTTCTTCGAGCCAGCATTTTCTGTTTTGTATTCTTTCTCCAATGACACCCATAATCCCTTTGTCGTCTTGATAAGGCTATAAATCTTGTATAATGTATTATCAAGCCCATTCAAGATATTGTTGTGGCAAAGGAAATCTGCAGGCTTCCAAGCATCGACTGCAATAATCACTTGTCGGTCGATTTCATCCTCTTTTAGAATAGGAGCATCCTCACTAAGAAAATGCGTCAGATTTAATATAGTAAGATAGAATAGCATTTTCTGCTGTCATCTTTTAAAGTTAGTTCATAGGAACTTTTCTGGCTTTTTCCCATGATTCACTGGGACTGTCACAACAGCAGGAAGGATCAGGGCAGTCCCAACACCGGTCGAATTAGAGATTTGAGCAGTTTCAGTAGCCATTGAATTCTAAATTATAAAACATAATTTTAATTAGAATTATGTACTACACAAAAAATTAAACCAAAATACACAGAATATAATTCTGTAAAAATAAAAGAATCAAAATTGTAACTTTTATTTTAATTTAATTTGAAAATAAACTTTTATTTAATCAAATTAATTCCACACAAAATATTCTTTCTGTAAACTTCAAAAATTAAAATACTAAAAATCAGAATTTTAATTAATGAAAACTCAAAATATTATTTCTGAAAATTCAGAATTAATTTCTGACAAACTTTACACATAAAATAATTTCTATAATAAAAAACAAAAAGAAATTTTGAAAAGGAAATAAACAAAAAATTATGTATAAACAGAATAATTTGAGTCTACCTTAAGATTGTTGGAAAAATCTTCTGCATATAAAATAAAAATTGAAACAAAATAAATAAATTACTTACAAGAAGTTCTTGTACCGGAAAGTTAGAACAGCAAAATCTCCGTAAAGTTTAGAACAACATAATCAAGATCAAGTTGAGTGTGTGACACTCTATCCTTAAGACAGATTCACTGTCGCACAGGTGCTCACAGATTATCAGCATATATCTCCCCGGATATAATGATCACTCTCACAGATTGTAGTAGCACTACAAACAATCTCTCTTGTGAACCAGAACCTAAGTTCTTCACTCTCCAAAACTTCTAGGAACTAGTATGAAGAACAGATGTAAGAAAGAAAGAAAAACGAGAATGAATTGAATGAATGAATCTACTGGAGGACCCTATATTTATAGGCCTAAAGGTGACTGCTCGGAAGGGAAAAAACCCTTCTAACAGGTGTGAAACCTGGAACCGCCAAAAAATGAAGAGAGGCGACTAGAGAAGCAAAATTCGAATTCAAATTTTGGCGCAAAAGTTTGAATTAATCTGTTAGAATTTCAAATTTCCCGACAAAATTTGAAAAAATTCAAACGAATTTTGTCCAAAAAATTAAAGTTAGGACCCAACCCACACTCGCGCCCGGCACGGCTCAGCCGGACGACGGCGCGTGCACATGGTGAATTTGGGTCAAACCCACTTTGTCCATAACTCCCCTCCTTACAAAACTTGGAGTGCCCCTTAGGGCCCATCCCAAGTATGTCAACCTAGGGCTCTTATACTCATACAAGCTCTCTTAATGTTTCTATGTGGGACAACCAAAACAAGGTAACCCACATTTGACTCTTCAACTTCTCATTTCACGAAACCGAAAATGATGTCAACTTCTCATTCACCCATAAATGGTTTTGATGAACCATCTTCACCGTGTGACTTGCCATATAGCAAGCAATACATCACCACTTGGACCCACCCCAAAAGACATGTAGGCCCCACTTAAATTTGGGCTCAAAGTTGGCCCAAAATAAGCCTATAAATGAAAATTTATAACATATAAACCTGCTTGTGATGGTCACCATAGTTGCTCTCTTAGCCAATAAGATGCTCTAAGTAAGATGTGAGGGAAAAAAAAATGAAAGTTGAACATTTATGTTCATAGCAAAAAAGTTTTTTTTTGACATTGATTTTCCATTAAAAAACATTGAGGATATAAAACAGATGCAAAATATGAAATAGACTTTGGATTTGAAGAATAAAGTCCCCATCGGCTTTAGGAAGGGCCTTATTTCCAAGGTCTCCGGGCCCTTCTTTAATGAGAAAGTTGGGAATGATTAATCTCCAAAGGCTTAGATAAAAGCTAAAAAAGAGAAGTCAGAGTGGTTGTATTCCACCATTTGATAGAGTTTCAACGGGTTCAATAGCTACGAGCCTATGAATGTATATACATGTACACACACACACACACACATAGAGAGAGAGAGAGAGAGAGAGAGAGAGAGAGAGAGCCGGGCCGCCGGGAGGGGAGGGAGGATTAGTTAGAAATTAGAAATCAACCAAATGTTGATGGAAGGCATATGTTGCACTTTGTAAAAGTTTCTCCTTCTTCCGTGTTGACCCCTTGAAGCTTGTTATAAAATGTTTTACACATTCTACTAACTACAATTTTTTGAAGGGTAGTAATGAATCTCAATCCCTCTGAAACCATTTTCATCTCTATACAACAAACAATGCTTAAAGTAGAGATATTGGGCATGGCTCCTTTTTTCCTGTAATGCCCCAAAATAAATACAAAAAATCCTTCTTATAAACATAAGTATAATTGAAACAACATGCTTTCATTAATTAGAGTTTAATATACAAAAGTGACGGATACAATAAGGAAAGAAAGCTATACAGATATTCATATGCCTTACTGGCTTACATCTTTCCAAGTCGTTACTTGGGTAAGCTCAACACAATTAAAGCCCTAGGCTTGTACATTATCAAAACAAAAGAGCAAAATAGTGAGCCTTCAGCTCCATGATCCTCCTAAGCGAAGCCCTTGGCGCAGGCATATCACCAACACCTGAAAAAGGTTTTCCCATATAAGGTGAGCCAAAGCCCAGTAGAGAAATCTAGCACAATATATGAATCTTAACAAAGATACAAGTATGATATGCATATACAATGCCCGTGATAAAAATCATCTATAACTCTTTTACAAAACCATATTGTGCCAAGTATTATATCTCCATCCACTTTATCTCAATTCATGAGTCACTTTCCTTTCATTCAAACAACCAAACTGAGAGTACAACTCAGCAGGTCTTTAACTAACACAACCATTATACAAATACTTCTATTTGCCATTTTATGGATATTTCATCCGCAAGAATCGGCACCCATGTATACGCGCAATTTTCGGGACTTTCACCCTAGACACACAGGCCAACTTAATTTAATGGAGTACATCTCTTTTCTTCTCCCAAACCTGGAGTACATCCATTTTCTTCTCCCAAAGATCATACATTTACAATGTCTTAACGACATAGTCATATTCAATGCTAACAGATGAGCGATTAATTTCAATTCACCTAGTCTACAGGCAATTTCTATAACAATCATAGCTATCCTCTACCGATAGCCCAAAACAGATATTTCTAAACAGATACACAATCTTCAAGACAGATAAACTATCCAAATTTTCATAGTTGAGAAATAATATATATCTAACTCCACCATTTATATGAACTTCCATCCAATTTCACATTCCCAATACCAATTCCATTTATTTATACAAAATAACTATTTGAGACATGTTAGAGCAAACTCCATTTTCTTCTAAAATCTACCCAAGTATCAAAATCAACAAATTTATCACAACTAAACCTCTTATCTACTCCCATAACCATTTTTAATACATATATTTGAAAATTCCTCTTTTGATTTTAAACCAAAACCCAAGGTTTGTTCAAAATTCTTCCAAATTCTAATATTGCTTAAACATCAACAACTAGCTAAGTTAAAAACTATAGAAGAGTGTAGAAAGTCCCTACCTCAAGCTTAGAAGACCAAGAAAGCAATGGAGGAACTTCAAAGACACCGAAACCAAGCTTTGTTCGAACTAAAATGGAGCTCTAGGGGAGTTCTACTTTTTTCCCAAAGACACTAGGGTACAAAAACAAACCGATCTAGGTGTTTTAAAAGAGAGAATGTGAGTTTTAGAGAGAGAAACTCTAGATCTAGGGTTTTTGAAATGTTTAGTGAGAGAGAGAGATGAAAAAGTGATGCAAAATGACCTTTTTACGAACTAATATACGCACAATCCGTTCGAGCGCAAGAAGTGACACTCGAGCGCCCAGACACTATAAGTTGTTCTGTTCGAGTGCTAAAAGTCTCGCTCGAGCGCAGAATGCACACTCTTAGTAATTTTGCAGGCAGCAGACCAACGCTCGAGAGCAAAAAACGGCGCTCGAGCTGAGATCGCTTGAGCATAGGAAACACTACTCGAGCGTAGAATACACTCTTCCAGTAGTTTTGCAGGCCTGCAAAAGTACTGAGAGTTCACAAAGCTCGCTCGAGTGCAGGAAGTGACGCTTAAGCGGAGGAGTAAAATTCTGGGCAGCAAAAGTTTGAAAACCAAGCTACCAACCTGTTTCAAATGCAACCAATACAACCCAATAGCCAAAATCAAGGAGAGAGAAGAGGAACAAGACAAGAACAACAATACAGAACCATGAAACCCAAGTCCAAAATATCAAATAGGTCGGGTCTAAAATCAGAATCGCTATAATCTCCCCCCTTAAGGAATTTCGTCCCCGAAATTTCAAATCAAGTTTTAAAACTATGTTTAAACTAATTACAACAACGATAATTAACCAATTCCAACACCGTGACCCATCCACTGGTCACTCAATCTCATCAACATGATAAACAAATCCTCAATACTAAGTATACAATTCATATTTCCAAAACATATACAATGTTTATATAAACCCATGTTTCCAAAACATATGCAACATATACAATGTTTTCATATTTCATTAACATAACATAATCTTAATACATATTCAAACATCAACAAATAAATGTAGGTACTTCTCATGGACTTCCAACTCACGTTCCCATGTTGCTTCCTCAACTCCGTGATGTCTCCATAACACTTTAACTAAGGGAATTGTCTTGTCTCGCAAGACTTGGTGTCAAGTATCGAAGACTTTCACAGGTCTCTCCTCATACGAGGCATCCTCATCTACCCCTAAGGCAGTCCAATCCAACACGTGTGATGGATCCGGCTTATACTTCCGAAGCATGCAAATATGAAACACATCATGAATCCTGGAAAGCTGCGGCGGTAAGGCCAAGTAACAAGCTACTTTCCCAATTCGCTCAAGGATCTCAAAAGGTCTGATAAATCTAGGGGACAACTTCTCACTTTTCCCAAACCTCATCAAACCTCGACTAGGTGATATCTTCAAGAAGACGTGATCACCTACCTCAAAAGACAAAGGTCTCTTCCTATGGTTAGCATAACTTTTCTAGCAACTCTGGGCCATAACTAACTTCTTAAGGAAAAGTGCAACTTTCTCCATCGTTTCTCGGACTAACTCTGGGCCTAATATTGGTGCATCACCCACATCGGCCCAACACACAGGGGATCTACACGGTCAGCCATACAAGACCTTAAACTGTGCCATGCCAATACTCGACTGGAAGCTATTGTTGTAGGCAAACTCCACTAAAGGCAAGTCCCTCTCCCATGTCCCCTTAAAGTCAAGAACACAACCCCGAAGCATATCCTCAAGGATCTGAATAGTACGCTTGGACTGCCTGTCAATCTAAGAAAGATACGCAGTGTTAAAAGTCAAACTCATGCCTAAGGCACTCTGTAGGCTTTGTCGCAACCAAATCATTAAATGCAGATCTCTATCCGAAACGATCGTTACAAGGACCCCGTGCAACCTCACTATGTCTCTAATATAAAGGTCAACAAGATAATCTACCAAGTCACTCACGCACATAGGTATAAAGTGCACTGACTTGGTCAACCGATCAACTATCACCCAAATTGCATCACTACCCCGTTGAGTCCTTGGAAGGCCCATAACAAAATCTATCGTGACATGCTCCCACTTTCACTCAACTATAGATAAGGGTTGTAACAAACCCGCTGGCTTCTAATGTTCGGTCTTCACTTGTTGACAAGTAAAGCACCTCGACACAAACATTGCCACATCCTTCTTCATTCCCTTCTACCAATACTGACGACTAAGGTCGTGATACATCTTTGTGCCTCCTAGATGCACCGCAAGGCCTGAATGGTGAAACTCTCGGAGTACTTCCTCTCGACAAGACTTCGGCACGAAAAGACGGTCACTGTATCTAACACTCGAATTGGGATACACATCTAAGCCCTTCTTTACCTTTCCACTAGAAATCTTTTCCCGGAGGGTTTCTACCTCAAGATTACCCTTATGCTCTTCTATCACTCGATTCACAAGTGTAGGTTGTGTAACTAGCGAAAACAAGGCTGCCGACTCAACGGACTTGCCAAGATAGATGTCAAACTCACCAATAGCACCCAACATTTCCTATTCTCGGATGGCAACACTAGCCACTCTACCAATGAATTTCCTACTCAAAACATCGGCCACAACATTAGCCTTTCCCAGGTGATAATGTAGCTCAATATCATAATCTTCTAGAAGTTCCATCCACCTCCTCTGCCTCAAATTCAAGTCTTTCTGTTTAAACAGATACTTCAGACTCTTGTGATCAAAAAATACCTCAAACTTCTCACCATACAAATAATGCCTCCAAATCTTTAAGGCAAAGATCATCGCCGCTAATTCTAGATCATGCGTAGAGTAGTTCCTCTCATGTGTTTTCAATTGCCGCGAGTCATAGGCTACTACATTCCCCTCTTGCATCAAAACGCAACCCAAACATTCCCTTGAAGCATCACTTCCCTTGAAACATCACAATACACCGAATAGCCTAAACTCCTCTTTGAAATAATCAATACTGGAGCTGTGATAAGCCTAACCTTAAGCTCTTAAAAAGACTTCTCACAAGTCTCATTCCACACGAACTTAATGCCTTTCCTCGTCAGTCTAGTTAACAGTGAAGCTAATCTAGAGAAATCTTTCACAAACCAATGGTAATACCCGACCAACCCCAAAAAACTACGAATCTCAAAAGCATTCTTAGGTTGTTCCCAATCATGCACAACCTCTACCTTGGATGAATCTACAGCCACCCCTTTCCTGGATACCACATGTCCTAAGAATTTTACGTCTCTCAACCAGAATTCACATTTTCCAAACTTGGCATAAAGTTTGTGAGCTCTAAATAACTCAAGTGCTACCTGCAAATGTTCTCTGTGCTCCTTTTCAGAGGGTGATTAAATCAAGATATCATCAACAAAAACAACCACAAAACAGTCTAGAAACTTGAGGAAGATTTGGTTCATCAAATCCATAAACACGGCTGGTGCATTGGTTAGCCCAAAGGGCATCACTAGAAACTCATAATGGGCATACCGCGTACGGAATGTCGTCTTTTGGATATCCTTCTCTCTTACCCTCAACTAGTGGTAACCCGATCTTAGGTCTATCTTGGAAAAATAACAACATCCTTTCAACTAATCAACCAAATCGTCTATACAAGGCATTGGATACTTATTCTTAATAGTTACTCGATTCAACTTCCGGTAATTGATACACAATCACAAGGTGCCATCTTTCTTTTTGGCAAAGTGAGCCGGTGCTCCCCAAGGTGAAGTACTAGGGTGGATAAAACCCTTATCTAGCAGTTCTTGGAGTTGAATCTTCAACTCACTCAACTCGGCAAGTGCAAATCTATATGGAGCCATAGAAATCAGTGCCATAGAAATCAGTGCCATGCCAGGCACTAAGTCAATAGAGAACTCGATCTCTCGGTGAGGTGGTAAACTAGTGAGATCCTCAAGAAACACATCCGGGTATTCACAAACTACCCTTGACCACTTAACTTGGATTTCATCGCACTCATTACCCAAGAAGGCAACTAAGCTCACTTCGCCCACGCGGATCATACACCAAGGATAAAGCTCTATTAGTTTTGTCTCCCATAAAATAAAAACAATCACCGCTCAAGGTACATATAGTAAACCTCTGACAGTAACAATCTATAATAGCCCGATACGAAGACAACTAGTGCATACCCAATATAGCATCAAAACTTGACATGTCAATCAATACAAAAGCAAAAAAAAGTCGGTGATTGACAACCTCTATATCACAACCCTGACACCCCTGCTCCAAAATAATCTCTCCACCAATAGGTGACTCTACACTAAGAGGAGATGCTAATCGAGCCAACTCTAACCCCAAAGCCAATGCAAATGCAGACGAGATAAATGAATGGGATGCACCTGTATCAATCAACACATTAGCAATGGAATTGCATAACAAGAAAGTACCTCTCACTACCGAAGGCACTGGTACTAGGTCTGGAGTGGTAACCGCATACACACCCCATGTAGGTCTCTGTTCAACCTGCTCACCCCTCGGAGCATAAGCCTGATGCACTGACTAAGCCAAAGACGCTCCCTGATTGGTCCTCGAGGCCTGAGCTGACTGTGCAAGCTGGTGACTCTGTGTCTGCCTCGAACCAGACACACCGGGTGTGCCACCCAACTGTGGACAAAACCTCTTCATGTGTCCCGTTTGCCCACATCGATAACAAGCAAGCAGTTGTCCTCTCCTTTGACTCTGGCTCTGAGAATGAGCCAAAGATGATGTAGACCATTGCCCTCCTTCCCTCTGCGGGCAAGCTGGAGACTTGTAGCCCAATTGGCCACACTTGAAACAAGTAAAATCTCCCTGACCACTTCTCCCCAAACCCGAACTCGGTACCAGAAAAGTGGGCCTCAACTGAACTCTCTAGGACTGTTGTGGGTTAGAGTCCCTCTGTATCTTACTGTCCCCCTAAACATCCTAAGGCCTTTGTTTGGAGCCCTTCATCCTCTTCTCCTCCATATGTATCACGGACTCAAGATGAGCCACTGCCTCCATGAAGCATCCATACTCTCTAATTATTGACCCGGCTACTTTATATATGAGCCTTGTCACGACCCCATTCCACCAGTAATAGAATAGTGCCATGATGGCCAGTAATACGAGATTACCAAAGGCCAACTTACTAAGTCACGCACAATCAGAGTATACATATGGGGCTTACATGTGCGGAAGCAATAAATTTAGATCTAAATAGTCCATAAGAGCTGTGCATAGATCAAATGAAATGACATACATCTTAACATGGCTTACAATCTGGATACAAATAAAATAAGGTACATGTTACATCTTGATCAAAAGGCTTCTCAAGCCGAAATATACAAAAGACATGTAATACAAGCTAAGAAGCATAATCTTCAAGATGCTAGCAAAACATGAATCCAAAACATCTTGCAAAACACATCTAGGTGTCACCGCCTTCTTGCTCGTCACCTACATATATATAAGGAGAGGGTGAGCTTGGATACTCAGTGAATGATATTAGTAATAAAGGTTTGAATGAATGATACCCGAGATCTTTATTAAAACAATACATATCATAGCTTGTACAAAATCACGGGATGAACCAAGTTCATCTATCAAGTCTTTCAAAGCTTCAAGGGATGCTTACTAGCATCATTATAATACAAGGGATGACATTCCTGACAAAACAAGGGAATAATCGACTTGGAATCGATTAAACAAACCCACCCGCACAAGGCCGTCGGTGGCAAGGGAGATATCTCAAACAAGGGTACTAGTTGCATTATAGTCCCCTAGCACTAAGGACTTTCCAAGAATGTCATCAAAACAAGATAATACTTGATACAAAAACTAGGGATAATCATTCATACTCGAACAAACACTTTTCCAAAACAAAGCTTTTTATCAAAACATTAGAACATAGCTTTATCAAAAATACCACTCACATAGCTCTTCGGGTGTGGGGATTACAGGATCCAAGGCCTACAAGTACATAATAAATCCCATTGAATGCATTTCAGGAAGACAAGAAGAGATGCTCAAAGATGGATATGAAACGCATTCCTAAAACAAGCTTTGCATGAGTGTAATGTTCTCAGCATTCCTTTGAAAACTAAGTTAAGACAAAGCAAAACATGTGCTGGGAGTTAAAACACTGTTTCTCATCTCGGGAAAACATGCTGGGTACCAACCAGGTCTTGGCCGAGGTCCCACACCTCTTGGCCGAGGTATGGTCTCCTAGGCCTAGGTGTGCATGCAAGATAACTAAAGTGCTGGTGATCATGCAGGGAAGGCCAAGGTGAGCTACGATTCTTGGCCTAGGTGTGATATCTAGGCAAGAGTGGGTCTCAGTGACCACACTTAGGGAAAGGTGAAGTCTGGAAAATCTGGGTTTCCTTTTGAAGAACATGAATGCCAAAATCATAACTTCTTTATTCAAAATCTGAGATTTCATGAGATGAATTCAAAAGTATGGACCTGGGTACCCGTACTCGAAAATCTTCTTGAAAACAAACACAAAACATGGAACTTGTTATAAACTTTCGGATCAAAACAAGGCTTTTCTTCAAGGACACAAGAACATCATTTCCTCTTTCCAAAACAAGCTCTAAATCAATACATGGTTCATGAATCATGCTACATCATGCAATGCGATCATGTGAACATAAGGAATAACAAGAGTAGATCAAGAATCTAACCTCAAAACATGAATCTAACGGTTCAAGGTGTGAAGATCAAGCTTGGAAATCTATTCTCACTCTAAGAACTCTTCTTCCTCTCTTCCTAGAGCTTCTCTCTCTTCTAGGACAAAGATATAACAAATGATATGTTTCTCTACTGCCGGCTGACTCAACCCTCTGCTGGGGCATGTGGCAACGACTGGTTGGCTCTCCTAAAAAAGGTGACAGAATGACAAGACAAGAGTATGACAAGGGTGTACAACAAGTAAGGTGATAAGGGCACTCTGACAAGGCAATGATCTCGGGTCAAGACATAGGCTTCGGCAAGTAAGGTCTTTATGATCTCGGCTAGGAAGGATAACACTTGGCCCAACTGTGCCACACCTCGGTCTAGGTCATACCAGTCCAGGAACAAGATCACTAGGTGCAAGGATCAAGGATATTGGATGCCTAGATGATAACATTTCGGCCTAGATGATGACATCTCGGCCAAGACGCTAGGGTGAAGGTGGAGGTCAACCAAAGTGGTTCCAAGATGGTCCTAGGTGTATGAGATTCAAAGGTGTGACCTAGGCTTAAGATGACCACGGCTTAACACACGCCAAGCAAGGAACAGAGCATGCAAGCAACACTTTGATAAAACAAATCAAGATCTGCAGATGCAAGTTTAAGCAAGACAAAGATCATGCAAATGCATGCAAGCATGACTAAGACAAGGTGAGGGTTGTTATATCCTACCCCCCTTAAAGAAGTTTGGTCCCCAAACTTAAGTTACCTTGCCCCAAAAACAACTCAGGGTGTCGGATTTTTATTGCTTCTTCCATTTCCCATGTAGCATCCTTGCCATAATGCTCTTTCCATTCAACCTTTACCATTGGTATCGACTTGTTCCTCAACTGTTTCACTTGCCTATCAACAATTCTCATTGGCTTCTCCTCGTAGCCCAAATCTTCATTAACCACAATTCCGGAATAATCAATCATATGCAGTGGATCCCGAATATACTTCCTCAACATCGAGATATGAAACACATTATGGACTTGACTTAGTTCTGGCGGCAAAGCAAGTCTGTAGGCAATGGGGTTAACCTTCTCAAGAATTTCGAATGGCCCGATGTATCGGGGTGCTAGCTTACCTTTCTTCCCAAATCTTGAAACTCCTTTCATCGGCGAAATCTTTAGGAATACATGATCTCCAACTTCAAATTCTAATTCCCTTCTTCTCTAGTCAGCATAACTCTTCTGTCGACTCTGAGCGGTTTTGATTCTTCGTTGAATGAGCTTAATCTTCTCAGTTGTCACTTGGACTAGCTCGGGACCAATCAAAGCTTTGTCTCCTACTTCGGCCTAACATATCGGCGATCTACACTTCCTTCCATACAAAGCTTCATACGGCGCCATGCCAATGCTAGCTTAATAACTGTTGTTGTAAGCAAACTCCAGTAATGGCAAATGCTCTTCCCAACTTCCCTTGAAGTCCAATACACATAACCTCAGCATATCTTCAAGTGTCTGAATCGTTCTTTCTATTTGCCCATCGGTCTGCGAATGAAAAGCTGTGCTAAACCTCAATTCGGCTCCCAAAGCTCCTTGTAGACTCTGCCAAAATCTAGAAACAAATTTCGGATCTCGATCTAACACGATAGATATTGGCATTCCATGAAGTCTAACAACCTCATTCATATATAACAAGGCAAGTTGGTCGGCATCAAATGTAGTCTTAACAGGCAAGAAGTGTGCTGACTTGGTTAATCTGTCAACTATAACCCAAATCGAATCCATACCCTTTTGTGTCCTCGGCAAACCAATCACAAAATCCATGGAGATGTGTTCCCATTTCCACTCAAGAATTGACAAAGGTTGAAGAAGTCCTGCTGGTCTCTGATGCTCTGCTTTTACTTGTTGACAATATAAACACTAGGATACAAACTCGGCTATTTCTCTTTTCATATTTAGCCACCAAAAAATTTGCTTTACATCTTGGTACATCTTGGTATTTCCTAGATGAACGGCAAATCTGGAACCATGGGATTCTTGCAAAATTCTCCTTTTCAACTCCAGGATGTCGGCCACGCACAATCTCCCTTCAAACTTAAGTACCTGATTCTCAATGGTGTACCCCGACCTCGGCTTGGTGACAAACTCATCAATTACCTTCTTGAAGAATTCATCCTCCCTCTGTCTTGTCTTTACTTCCTCCATAATAGTCGGCTCCACTGAAATCATTGCCAAACATGCCAAATTCCCAACTAACTTCCTACTCAACGCGTCGGCCACTGAGTTCGCTTTCCCTGGATGGTACTGAATCTGCATATCGTAGTCTTTCAATAACTCAAGCCATCTTCTCTGCCTCATATTCAATTCCTTTTGAGTGAACAAGTACTTTAGGCTCTTGTGATCTGTGAAAACTTGGCAAGAGGCTCCATACAAGTAATGACTCCAAATTTTCAAGGCGAATACTACGGCTGCTAGTTCTAAATCATGGGTGGGATAATTCTTTTCATGGGGCTTCAACTGGCGAGATGCATATGCTATAACCTTACCCTCTTGCATAAATACACAACCCAAACCCTTATGTGAAGCATCACTATAAATCTGAAATTCCTCATTACCTGATGGTAGTACAAGAACTGGTGCTGTAACTAACCTCGTTTTGAGTTCCTGGAAGGCTGATTCTCTAACCTCAGTCCATTTATGTCACTCCCTTTTGAGTCAATTGTGTCAATGGTACTGTAATCTTCGAGAAGTCCTTCACAATCTTTCTTTAATAACCTGCCAAACCCAGAAAACTACGAACCTCGGACACATTAGTCGGTGTTGGCCAATTCACAATGACTTCAATTTTGCTAGGATAAACCGAAATACCTTCTTCATTAATCACATGTCCCAAAAATGAAATGCTGGAAAGCCAAAACTCACACTTGCAAAGCTTGGCATACAACTTTCTGTCTCTCAAGATCTGTAGGGCAAGTCTCAAATGCTTCTCATGCTCAACTTCACTCTTGGAATAGATCAATATATCGTCAATGAAAACAACCACAAACTCATCTAGGTAAGGCTTAAAGACTCTATTCATCAAATTCATGAATGCTGCAAGAGCATTAGTCACTCCAAAAGGCATTACCAAAAATTCGTAGTGGCCATATCTTGTCCGAAAAGCAGTCTTCTCAACATCCTCGGCTTTAACCTTGAGCTGATGGTAGCCCGACCTAAGATCAATTTTTGAAAACACTCGTGCTCCTTGTAGTTGATCAAGCAAATCATCGATCCTCGGCAGTGGGTACTTATTCTTAATGGTCACCTTGTTCAGTTCTCGGTAATCAATACAAAGACGAAGTGTGCCATCCTTTTTCTTCACAAATAGAACTGGTGCTCCCCAAGGTGAAGTGCTCGGCGTAATAAAGCCTTTATCTAACAACTCTTGTAATTGCATCTTCAACTCCTTAAGCTCGGCTGGGGCCATTCTATAGGGTGTTTTGGAGATAGGCTGGGTTCCCGACATAACGTCAACAGTAAAGTCTGCTTCTCTATCGACTAAGTGACCAGGCAAATCATTTGGAAAGACGTCAGGAAATTCATTAACAATTGGGATATCGGCCATTTCGACGTTTCCATTCGGATTACTTAGTACACTACACAGGTAACCTCGACACCCTTTTTGGATTAACTTATAAGCTTTCATGGACGTGATCAAGTAAGGTGGGGATACTACTCCTTTACCCTGAAACGTAACCTCGGCTTGGTTTGGGGGTTTCAAGGTGGCACTTTTGGAAACACAATTAATGAATGCACGATTAACTACTAACCAATCCATTCCCAATATGACATCAAAATGGGTCATGTTCAACGGCATCAAATCAACTAGCAATTGAACATTCTCAACTACAACTACACATGCTCTATAAATGGATGCAACAGTCATAGTTCTCCCAGATGGAGTAGATACAGATAACACATAACCAAGGGGTTCTAGTCCCCTATTCAACTTCTCGGCAAACTTAGTAAATATAAATGAATGTGTAGAACCCGAATCAATCAATATATATGCATCTTGAGAGCAAATCGGAAGGGTACCTGACACTACTATCTCGACACTCTGGGTGTCTCTTGGCACTAATGCAAAGACTCTGCCCTGCCTCATCTGCGCCTTGCCGACGTTGCTTTTTTGTGCAGCACCCGAAGTACTCCCATTGTTCTTACCATCATTAGACTTAGTCTTGGGATAGTCTTTAACACGATGACCCATCTCACCACATTCAAAACAAGCTCCAGACTCCCAACGACAGACTCCAGAATGTGGCTTCCCGCAACTTGAACATGTCGGCCTAGTATCACTTCCTCGATTTGAGTTACTTGAATTGCCGACGTTTACTCTCTTCTTGGCATCAAACGATGTTCGGTGGTTTTCATAATTTTGCCTCTTTCTTTGGCTCTCCCCTGAATTCTGATATCTGTTTAGGTTAGCTTCTGCCAGAATGGCTTTATCTAATACTCCAGCATAAGTCGGCATGTTAAGCATATTAACTCGATCTTGTATGGGTCCACGAAGCCCACTCTCAAATTTTCTGGCTTTTCTATATTCATTATTGACCATGTGGGGTGCATACCTTGCTAACTCAGTGAAGGCACGATCATATTCAACCACAGTTTTGTTACCTTGCGTCAAAGCCTGGAATTCCGTGGTCTTGCGGTCTCGGACACTAAGGGGAAAATGCTTGTCATAAAATAGCTCCAAAAATCTGGCCCAAGTCAAACCCGGATTACCTTCTCGAATCATCATCCACCATCCACGAGCGTCGTCGTCCAATGTGAATGCTGCCAATGACACCTTCTGAGCATTGGTGCTGGGAAAAATCTCAAACAACTTCTCCATTTCCAAAACCCACACTTCGGCTTTCATCGGCTCTATACCCCCATGGAACTTCAGCGGATTCATCTTCTTGAATTCTTTGATCAAGGTCAATGTGTCGTCCCCGTACAAAGCTGGCTGTGGAGGCACTTGCGGCACTGGAGGAGGTGGAGGCGGAACTGCATCTCGGTCGTTTGTCTACTCGGCCTGAGTAGAGGTAGTACTGGTGTTCTGTTGCCTTGTTCGTCTCAACTCATGGGCCAAACCCTCTACCATCCTTTCTAATCTGTCTAACCTGTCCTCAGATTGATCTCGGCCAACTCGAGGTCTACCCCTTCTCATGATGCTAGGAGTATGCAAAATGTGACTTTAAAACAAAATGAACAAATAGACATATATGCAAGTAACAAATAGTCATGCCGAGATGATGCACATCTTGTCAAATAGCAAGCAATATGATGCAACCCTAACATCAATCTAAGGGAAATCCTATGCTCTTTAGGACTCAAAGTGTGTGAACAACGTACTATAAGGAACTTGTGCTCTGATACTAATCTGTCACGACCCCATTCCGCCCCTAGTAGAATGGTGCCATGATGGCCAGTAATCCAAGATTACCAAAGGCCAACTGACTAAGTCACACACAATCAGAGTATACATATGGGGCTTACATGTGCGGAAGCAATAAATTTAGATCTAAATAGTCCATAAGAGCTGTGCATAGATCAAATGAAATGACATACATCTTAACATGGCTTACAATTTGGATACAAATAAAATAAGGTACATGTTACATCTTGATCAAAAGGCTTCTCAAGCCGAAATATACAAAAGACATGTAATACAAGCTAAAAAGCATAATCTTCAAGATGCTAGCAAAACATGAATCCAAAACATCTTGCAAAACATATCTAGGCATCACTGCCTTCTTGCTCGTCACCTATATATATATAAGGAGAGGGTGAGCTTGGATACTCAGTGAATGATATTAGTAATTGTAGACACCCCATTTTTTACCGTCCTCAAGACTTGGACGTCACCGCTTGAACACTCGGTGATCACCCATGTTCGTGTTCATTTTTGAGTTACCGGAGGTCTCGGCTACGCGCCTTGCCTCAGGATCTCTCAACTCGACTGTTTGGTGTTTGATTTTGCACCAAACGCTTGTGTTTTTGCTTCTGAGGATAGAGAGTAGCTTGTTAGCTACCCCTGACACCCACCGGCCTTGGCTTGGGGCCACCGGCCGTGTTTTCTTACTACCGGCCATTGGTGAAATATACCATTGGCCGGTCGGCATTTGGTGTGGTCGACCGACCATCTGTTTGGCCGATGGACTCCTTTTTTGGCCGATACCACCTTTTTGCCTTTTTTAGGCATAATGCATGCCAGTTGTGCCAGCTGGAATGCACGGACCCTACCCCCCATGCACGGGTGTGTCTATTTTGAACCTTTGCATCCTTTTGGTCCAAGCTTCCTAGAGAAGATTGCACCCTTTGCTCAAGCTTCTTGAGGAAGCTTGACCCTTTGTCATAGCTTCCCCAAGAAGCTTGCACCCTTAGCTTAGCTTCCCTTGGAAGCCTTGACCCTTTTTGAATAGCTTCCCTTGGAAGCTTAGTCTTTGTATTGTCTATATAAGAGACCCCTCTTCTCCTTTGGTGGGGTTGAGCAAAACCAGAGCAAAATACATATATATTCTGATATATACACCTTCTCTCTCTATATCTCAGAGAAGCATCCTTGGGACTTGTGCAAATTTTCAGAGGAGCAGGGCAGTGTAAACAGAGGCAACAGTGCTATGGCAGCGAGGAGCGGGGCGAGTCAAGCATGCATCATTCGCGCATTCCGAGGCAGAGCTACGGCAGTCTCTTTAGCTTCACATTTAAATTATTTTTGTGATTAATTTGTTAATTAATTAGAGGGTCTGTAATAATTAATTAGCTAGGATAGTTGATTCATTATTTAGACTGTATTATTCTTTCGGTCCCTCCGAGTGAGGGCGTATTTGTAATAAGTGTGGGTGCGTGTGTGCATGTCTTCCAACCCCCACTTCTTTCTCCCTTTTACTTACTAGCTTTCGGTGGTTAGTATTAGGACAAATTTAAATTAGCATACCTTATGATGTGCATGCGTGCATTCATATTTTTGTCTTGCATGCACCAGGCTCAGCGCATCATGCAAACTGCATCGTATTTCAATTCCAAATTGAATACGTGCTATCTGTTGCATTTCACATGCCATGTTTAGGATAGCCGAGCCTGCCTAGATTGTATCTTTGCATGTGTTGCATTAGCCATTTTAAAACATGAACTAGGATCATGCATATGATTACTAACTAGTTTTTGTTTTGGCTTGGAATACTCGGTAAGCATTTATGTTTTAGCATCCTTGCATGAGTGTGAGTGTTGCCATGATAGTATGCTGACCATGAGGCTATATGCTTACGTGTTATAACTGCCTGAATGCCTGTGGGTGAAGGTTAGGTTACTTAAATTGGAACAATGCGTTGAATGCAAGTTTTAAACCCACTTGAGATTGGCAAAATTATATTTTCTAAGCCCACTTGAGGGTGGCAAAATTCACGTCTTAGCCTACTTGCGGGTAGCACCATCAAATCATTTTCAAATAAACAAACATGACATGTTTCATTCCAATTTAGGCGACTTAGTCTATACTTGTTTGCTGTGCGCATCACATAGTAAATCTAGGTTAATAACCGGAATAAGAACGCATAATGTTTTCAAAACAAGATATCATGATTAGTAGAGGCCAATCTTTGATCGGGCGAGCAGGGGTGCTCATAGCTGACCTTCCCCAATCGTACCCAAGTTCCCAAGCAGAGGCAACTTTGGTAATGACGGACACGTGGCCTTAGGCAAACGAGTCAGGGTTTCCTAAAGTTCCCCATAATAAATATTTAGGTGGCGACTCTGTATCTAGCAAAGTAGTCCATGTTTGGCACTTCTTTACAAAAAATCTGTTTTCAAAAACGATTTGCCGGATTTGGACTCTTTGGTTCAGATTAAGAACCGTGACAAATTGAGTCCGAACTGTAGCACTGAGGCCCCAACACGGGGCGCGTCTACAGTAATAAAAGTTTGAATGAATCATACCCGAGATCTTTATTAAAAAATACATATCATAGCTTGTACAAAATCACGGGATGAACCAAGTTCATCTATCAAGTCTTTCAAAGCTTCAAGGGATGCTTACTAGCATCATTATAATACAAGGGATGACATTCCTGACAAAACAAGGGAATAATCGACCCGAAATCGATTAGACAAACCCACCCGCACAAGGCCGTTGATGGCAAGGGAGATATCTCAAACAAGGGTACTAGTTGCATTATAGTCCCCTAGCACTAAGGACTTTCCAAGAATGTCATCAAAACAAGATAATACTTGATACAAAAACTAGGGATAATCATTCATACTCGAACAAACACTTTTCCAAAACAAAGCTTTTTATCAAAACATTAGAACATAGCTTTATCAAAAATACCACTCACATAGCTCTTCGGGTGTGGGGATTACAAGCAAGGATCTGTAACAAGCCCGCGAGGGACCTCGCTACAGTTCGGACTCGATTTGTGCCACGGTTCTAAATCTTGAACCAAAGAGTCCAAATCCGGCAAATCGTTTTGAAAACAGATTTTTTTGAAAGAAGTGCCAAACATGGACTGCTTTGCCAGATACAGAGTCGCCACCTAAATATTTTTTAAATGGGAAATTTAGGAAACCCTAACTCGGTGCCAAAGGCCACGTGTCCGTCATCACCAAAGTTGGCTCGGGAACTTGGGTACGATTGGGGAAGGTCACATCGTGAGCACCCCCGCTCGCCCGGTCAAAGACCGGCCTCTACTAACCATGATATCTGCTTTTGAAAACATTGTATGCTCTTATTCCGGTTATTAGCCTAGGTTACTATGTGATGCTTGCAGCAAACAAGTATAGACCGAGTCGCCTGAATTGGAACAAAACATTTCATGCTTGTTTGAAAGACGGTTTGCTACCCGCAGGTAGGCTTAAAATGCAGATTTTGCCACCCTCGGGTGGGCTTAGAAAACATGGTGTTGCCACAATCTAGTGGGCTTAAAACAAACAGTCGATGAATTGTCCCAATTCAGATAACCCAACCTTCACCCACAGGCATTCAGGCAGTTATATCACATAAGCAATTAGCCTCATGGTAAGCATGCTATTCATGGCAGTCACTCACACGCATGCAAGGATGCTAAAGCATAAAACTCACCGAGTACTCCAAGCCAAAACAGAAGCTCATTAGAAATCATGCATGATCCTAAATATGCTGAAATGCCTAATGCAACACATGCAGAATGCAACTATAGCAGGCTCGGCTATTCTAAACATGGCATATGATGATGCTACAACTAACACGTATTCAATTTGGAATTGAAATACAAATGCAGTTTGTATGATGCGCCGAGCCCGGTGCATGCAAAACAGATGAATGATGCAAACGTGCTGTCATACTGTATGCTAATTGAAATATGCCCTAATCTAACCATTGTAAGCAGGTAAATAAAAGGGAGAAAGACGTGGGGTTGGAAGACATACATCACCCTCACCCACACTTATTACAATTATGCCCTCGCGCAGAGGGTCCAAATAAATAATACAGTCCGAAATAAAAGAATAATACAGATTTCTAATTAATTAACAAATTAAACTAAGAAAGTTGTAAACTGGCATGCAAGCCAGGGGCTGCCTTGCTTCCGACGGATGATGCATGTTGGGCTGCCTGGCGCGGAAATCCACTGCGATGCCCCAATTAGCCTCTGTTTGCAATATTTCTCGAAATGCGCGCCGGACTCCGAAAAGTTGTTAATCCTCGGTTTTGCTGTAACAGAGAGCAGGAAAGGGGCATAGCAATGTATTTCACAAATATATGCAGGCCTCGATCCTTGTGCCACCAATCACGCATCTCGATGCATGATGGCCGAGGAGCCGAATTGCACAACTCAATATAGGATGAATGCATGAATGCTATAACCAAAACCTAACTCCATCATAGGTAATCCGGAGTGTCGGTGACTGGGGAATTGAGACACACTCCGCCACTTGGAGTACGGAATATACCTCGTTTCCCGTGCCCGGACTAACGCCTATCCCGAACACGATGCAATATGCATGGTATGCATGAAATGCAACTAACATGCGATATAGCATGCACAATGCTATGAGAATGAGATGCCTCGAAATACGTGCACACGGGCACGCAAATCGAGGAAATGCATGAATGCAATCTAAGATACAACCTGGTATGCGCTATACTGGGAAAATGAGATGAAAACGAGATGCCTCGAAAAACGTGCATGCGGGCACGCAAACCGAGGCCATGATGTGAGACGCAAATCGGATAAAACCGAAGTGCCTCGAAATGCGTGCACGCGGGCACGTAAACCGAGGCGATGATGAAATGCAAATCGGATAAAACCGAAGTGCCTCGAAATGCGCGCCCACAGGCACGTAAACCGAGGCAATGATGAAATGAGCGCCCACAGGCACGTAAACCGAGGCAATGATAAAATGCAAATCGGATAAAACCGAAGTGCCTCGAAATGCGCGCCCACAGGCACGCAAACCGAGGCAATGATAAAATGGAAATCGGATAAAACCGAAATGCCTTGAAATGCGCGCCCACGGGCACGCAAACCGAGACAATGATAAAATGGAAATCGGATAAAACCGAAGTGCCTCGAAATGCGTGCCCACGGGCACGCAAACCGAGGCAATGATAAAATGAGATGGAAATGCAAATTGGGCTTATACTAACATGAGTGGACCTCAGCCACACTCACATCAGATGCCGATGAATGAAAACGGAGTGCCTCGAAGTGCGTGCCCACGGGCACGCAAACCGAGGCAATGATAAAATGGCATACGGAAATGATATGCAAGCATGCAAACCAAATTTCAGCACCTCAATGAAGGGGAAAACAGCCCCGAAATGATACGAAATGACAACCAATGCATGAAATCATCCCGAAATGCGATATTAAGCCCCCGAAATGGCCTACAGCTATACTAAACATGCAAAATTGATACATGACAGAAAAAACAGTAGCAAGGCAGTCCCAAATATGGCATTTTTCCAGTACAAATCATGGATAAATAACAACCACAAGTATGGTAAAAATAGCTTGCAAAAATGGGGGAAAGGAGGAGAATTACAAAGCAAGTGGTATATACAATGCTCAAACTGAAAAACACAGTTCTACAAAATTAAAGAGGGGACAAAAATATGCACACTTACAAGAGATTACATCCCCCAATTCAGTATGTAGATAGGCTAAACATAGCATGCAAAATAATGAGCTAACAAGGGCTATAAAGGGAGGTACCATAAGCAATGACCAAACAACTTAAGGCCCTTAATAAAACTTGAAGAATAGATCAAAAAAAGACACTTTCTAAGCCTGATGAAGGCTGAAATCCGAAGCTAAGCAAGCCTAACAAAGCATGCAATTTTACGGAAAATATGAAGGATTACAAAACAAGTACCAAAAACAATCATCAAATGGCCTAAGACCCTTAACAAAGCATGAATAATGGACCAAAATAAGGCACTCTATAGGCCTGATGAAGGCTGAAATCCGAAGCATGGTGAGCTTAAAAAAGCATGCAAAATGGGAGTGGAACAAGAATTCAAAGCAAGTGACATGTAGAGCAAGAAAACCAGGTTGAGCCCTTCTTCAATGTTGAAGAGGGGCTCAAAATAAGCACAATATCAGTATGTTGCATGTTCCAACTCAGATTACAAATAGGCCAAAATAATCATGCAATTTTACGGTAAAATGTAGGAATTACAAAGGAAGTGCATGATAGAGAAGCCAAACATAATGGATCCCTTCTTCAATGTTGAAGAGGGGCTCAATATAAGCCCACTAACAATTTACGTCAGTCTCGAAATCAGGTTACTCATAAGGCAAATAAAGCATGCAAAACAATGGCCTAAAGAGTGATATTGAAGGAAGTATATCATGGAGACACCAAATGAGGTTGAGCCCTCCTACAATGTGGTAGAGGGGCTCAAAATAAGCACAAAACCAGTAGGGGTCGGAGCCCAAAACAAAAAGGAAATAGGGTAAAGAATTGATGCAAGAAAATGCTAGAAAAAGGGATTTAGTGACTTACCCTTGGAGACAAGTCTTTTGCTACCTCTTGGCTTCAATTTGTTGCTCCTTGGCCTCTGGAAAACACCCCTTTGCTGCTGGAATGGAGGTGGTGATGGTGGAGCTTAGGGTTGATGAAGGAATTAGCTAGGAAGCTTGAAGGTTTTTGAGCTTTTGGCTATGAAAATGGAGGTTAGGGAAGATGAAGCCTTGAGGTGAATTGTTCCAACCCTAGCAAAGGAGGAGTTGGACCCTTTAAATAGGCAAGAAAATGGTGTAAAAGGGGAGGGAAAAGCACCCAAGCTTTCCCTCCCAAAATATCCCCCCGATGCCCGGGATATTTTGAAAAATATCCGGACAGCTGGAAAGGGCTGGAAAGCAGAAAGCTGGCCGGCCAGGTAACTTTCTAGGAGGTGGCCGGCCGGCCACTCCACCTGGTCGGCCAGCCACTCACCCTGGCCGGCCGGCCATGGACCAAAAATGAAGGGCAAAAATTCTGGCCGACCACCATGCAATGGTGTCCTCCCATGTGTGTAGAATAAGGCCCCAAGGTCGGAAATTGGCAACACTGAAGCAGGAGCCACAACATAGAGCTTGAAGGAGGGGCTCAAAAATGAAATCCACAATTTCTGGCCGACCACCAACTTTGAGGGTCCTTCCAGATGTGTGGAACAAGGTGCCAAGGTCGGAAATTGGCAACACTAAAACAGGAGCCACAACATAGGACTTGAAGGAGAGGCTCAAAAATGGAATCCACAATTGCTGGCCGACCAGTAGTTTTTAGGGTCCTCCCATGTCCCCTGATCACAGATATGTAGCTTTGGTCGGAAGAAAATATCCCCAGGGTGTTCAACATTGGCCCGGAAGTGAACAAAACAGGCGCCGGAAGAGCGAAACTGGTTATCTGGGATAATTGCTGGCCTCCCACCCCCCAGTGATCTTCCTGGTGTTGAAACAGAGGTACCTGCCAAATTTGAACAAAAACTAATGAGAAATGAACGCTCGGAGCCAAAACCGGGCAATTTGGGATCCCGAAAATGGGCTGTAGGTGCCGGAAGTGGTGTTCAGCAGCGAAGTGGGCATCTGTGACCCCAGTGTCCCTCGGAATGACAAAACAGAGGTTCCTGCCAAAAATCGGAGAAAACCGATGCAAAATGAATGCTTGGGACCCAAATCACGCAGTTCGGGGTCCCGAAAACCGGCTACAGGCACCGAAAGTGGCGTTCGGCCACGAAGTGGGCACCAGAGGCCACAGTGTCCCTCGGTATGATAAAACAGAGGCACTTGCCAACAAACGGAGAAATCGGAGATGGTTGGGCGGTCCCGAACCGAGGCACACGGCCTGACGGTCCCGAAAACCGGGAACCGGGCTCCGAAATGGGCAAAATGGCCTACGGCCACGAAAAGTAGCTCACGGCCACTGGGAGATAGTCTACGGGACCATTCCCTCCCCTTAGGAAAGAAAACAGAGAAAACCGAGTCTAGTTCGCAAACCGAGACAAGGCACAGAAGAGAGTTCGGAAGTCCGGAGGCAGGGCGCACGGCCGCGACTCTGAGACTTCTGAACGAGCACAGTATGCAACATCACCAAGCGCTCAATCGGTGACGTCTGAGTCTTGAGGACAGTCAAAAATGGGGTGTCTACAGTTGCCCCTCTTTGACAGAACTCGGAAGTCAAGAAGTGACGTGAGTGAATGTCAAAGCCCAGAGACGACCCATTTTTGACAAGGCCGAAGACTTAGACAATCATACAAGATAAACAGAGATGTGTGCCCGCAGGCGTGCCTTCAGGCAAAGGGGGCAAAATGCAAAGTGATAGGCACGGAGCCAAGTGATCATGCAAATGCAGCAAGCTGTAATGAAGCAAGTATTGACAAATAGATGCAACAGTTTTAAGCAAGAATGCAAAGCAGCAACTACATTTCATGCAGTTAGGAATGCGGAGAATTATTCAATTCTCGTCGCGTCTCACACGGAGAAGATACGATACCTGCGCGATTCGTTTGGTCGCACCAGCCTCAAATGAACCGTACATACAATATCGTGCCTGCAAAAGAGAGAAATCCAACAAGAACAATATGCTAACAACATATATTCAATGCGATTCCTATGATTCGAAAAGGATGTATCACAATGCGAGAAAAGATAACGCGCGATAATGCATGCTCGAGCATAGAAGTATGGTACATCAAGAAGACACGCATGACAATGCAAAACATTCATGAGAATGCAAATTATGAGCCAAATGATGACAAACGAGCACAAATCAGGATGCCTGTTTGTTGCGCAACAACGAGCTGAAAAACGCGCATTTCGGCGACGGCAACTCGATCGCGGCCTCTGATTTACCTCCTGGAGAGGTCACAACATGTTTAAAAAAAAGGATACACTCCGATTTTGATGAATAATGATGAGACACACGTCAATAATTGCAATTGAAGTTCCGGTGGAGCAATTCGGCGCCAGAAAGTGCACTTTTCTTTAACTTTTTCAGGTTCCGGGAACTCCGATTTTCCTCAAAATTTGCAGAGAGGTAGGGGAGGGGGTGGGGAGCATGGTCGGCCAGCCCACTGCCCTAGGAGAGGCCATCGGCCAGGGGGAAAAAGTAGAGGGGCCGGCCAACCAGGTTAGGTGGCCGGCCGGCCACTGCCCAAAAGCAGGGGCATTTTGGTCTTTTTCGGCCATTTCTATATATACACACCTCCATTGCTTCCGAAATCACACCCAAGGCTGCAAAATTTCCTCCTCTTGCTCTCTAAGCCATTTTCTCTTTCAGATCTGCATTTTATACGTGCCCCTCGGCCTCCCACGCAAGTTGTTTTCACGAAATCTTCCAGTTTTAAGCACTTTGAGCCGACTAAATTTTGACTTCGGGGCTTCTCTTCTCATTTTCATTACTTGAGGTAATTTTGTCTCATTATTTGGAAGATTTTTCCGGGAGTTGACTTTTGGTTGACTTTTCATTTCCCGAGAGTTGACTTTCGTTGACTTTTTCCAATTTTGGCTCGTTTTGCTCATTTTTGCTCCTCTTTGCAGATTTCTCGACATGGCGGGTCACTTTCCTCACGGCGGAGGTTTTCCAGGTGCCGGGGATGATTTCGACATTATGACATCGCCCCCGAGGGTTCGCCCTTTTATTCCCGAGCGATATGCCCCAGCGGTACATAGGCTTCCGCGGGCCGTCTTTCGTCATTTCACCGATTTCAACGATCGGGTACCAGGGGATCTTCTTCTGCGAGAGCCGGAGCAGCACCTCTCCCGCGATGTAGAGGTATTTTACTTTATTTTTTGTATCTTTCGTGCATTTTGTACCTTTGCCATGCTTAGACACACAGTTTAGCTTATGACATAGTATTTGCATCCTGAGCATGTGACTTAGCCACTTGAATTTCGTGAACACAGCTCATTGACTGATCACAGTACACATTAGTTAGGAATTGAACACACGGCTCAAACATTGATTCACCGAACACACAGCCCGAAGTTGAAAATGAGCACACAGCACATACTGACTAAGAGTAGAACGCACAGTCCCAAACTTTGATTTACTGAATACGCAGCCCAGATTTGAAGCGAACACACAGCCCACTGATTAAGAGTAGAACACACAGCCCTAAACTCTGATTTACTGAACACGCAGCCCAGATTTGAAGCGAACACGCAGCCCACTGATTAAGAGTAGAACACACAGCCCTAAACTCTGATTTACTGAACACGCAGCCCAGATTTGAAGCGAACACGCAGCCCACTGATTAAGAGTAGAACACACAGCCCTAAACTCTGATTTACTGAACACGCAGCCCAGATTTGAAGCGAACACATAGCCCACTGATTAAGAGTAGAACACACAGCCCTAAACTCTGATTTACTGAACACGCAGCCCAGATTTGAAGCGAACACGCAGCCCACTGATTAAGAGTAGAACACACAGCCCTAAACTCTGATTTACTGAACACGCAGCCCAGATTTGAAGCGAACACACAGCCCACTGATTAAGAGTAGAACACACAGCCCTAAACTCTGATTTACTGAACACGCAGCCCAGATTTGAAGCGAACACGCAGCCCACTGATTAAGAGTAGAACACACAGCCCTAAACTCTGATTTACTGAACACGCAGCCCAGATTTGAAGCGAACACACAGCCCACTGATTAAGAGTAGAACACACAGCCCTAAACTCTGATTTACTGAACACGCAGCCCAGATTTGAAGCGAACACGCAGCCCACTGATTAAGAGTAGAACACACAGCCCTAAACTCTGATTTACTGAACACGCAGCCCAGATTTGAAGCGAACACGCAGCCCACTGATTAAGAGTAGAACACACAGCCCTAAACTCTGATTTACTGAACACGCAGCCCAGATTTGAAGCGAACACACAGCCCACTGATTAAGAGTAGAATACACAGCCCTAAACTCTGATTTACTGAACACGCAGCCCAGATTTGAAGCGAACACACAGCCCACTGATTAAGAGTAGAACGCACAGCCCTAAACTCTGATTTACTGAACACGCAGCCCAGATTTGAAGTGAACACACAGCCCACTGATTAAGAGTAGAACGCACAGCCCTAAACTCTGATTTACTGAACACACAGCCCAGATTTGAAGCGAACACACAGCCCACTGATTTTCTGAAATTTGAACACAGCTCAAAACAATTCATTTGCACACAACTCATTTTCACTTCATTTGCTGATACACGCATTCATTCTAAATGCAGGCTGGCTCTCGCACAGTGCGAGGATATGGCTCCACTGCCGCGAGGGAGTGGTATGCTGAGCTTCCGGAAGCTGTCCGGGACTTGGTTGACTTCGCAGGATTCGGACCATTCTGCAGGGGGTTATCACACTGTCTCATCAGTAGGACATTATTTGCTGCTTTGGCGGAGAGATGGTGGGACACCACCAATTCTTTCCATTTTTCTGCGACCGGGGATATGACCATGACCCCACTGGACTTCGCTATGCTCACCGGCCTAGACCTAGGCGGTGGACCTATTCCCTACGACGAGGATATGGGTCAGTGGGAGGCTGCTTGGATGCATCTATTGGGGGCCCGCCCGCCTGTAGACAGAGGTACCGGGAGAGTTCGGTATACTTGGTTCTCTTCCCATTTCCGGCGGCCACAGATGGAGCCTGAGTCTCCCGAGGAGGTCGAGCAGTATACCCGTGGTTTCCTCATGTTCCTCTTTGGCACCACTCTGTTTGCCGATAAAGGGAACATGGTCGGGTTGTATCTACTGAGCGCTCTGGTAGACCTATCACAAGTCAATCAGTATGATTGGGGCGGCGCTGGCCTGGCTACCCTTTACTGCTACATGAGCGCAGTCTCTCGCACGCGGGGGGACTTACTTGGCGGCTACTGGAGAGCTTGGGAGGTACATTCTGTCCTCTTGATTTACATTTTTGCTCCTCATTATTTATTCACTGCACACACGGCGCACTTTGCACTCTGTATTTTGCCTTTAGCACTTTGTATTCACATCCCGCACTGCTTTTCTCAGCTATGGGTATATGCGTATTTCCCCACATTAGCCCCGGAGATGGAGGTGGCAGGACCTCCTATGACTCCGTTTTCATTGATGTTTGAGGGCGAGCACTTATCGAGGCCTCGAGAGACTCTCTTCTCTCTGCGACAGTACTTTGACACTGTTCGGGCGACAGAGGTGTTTCAGAACTCTCAGTTCTTTTCATTTCATCTTTGATCTGCTCTATATTTCTTGATTTCTGATTGATTTATGCACTGGTTATCCGCAGATCACCTGGCAACCTTGGGCAGTCTTTGGCGACGATCTCGAGAATCAGTATCCCGGAGGGTCGACTAGTTCGCAGTATAGGTTCCTGCTCGAGGGACCAGTCGGTAGGGCTTGGTTCCTGGGGGAACGCTTTCAGCGTCAGGTGTGGGGGTATGATTCTCAGGACCCTCCTGCTGTGCCTCCACCCACTATGCGGACTGCCGACAGGCTATCTACTGAGGAGGTCACTAGGGACATGCAGGGTACCGATGCTTTATTACATCTTATTGAGGGGAACTACGCCACCTATCGCCGCATATATCTGATGCCCCCCTTGACGGGAGTACGGGCTCCACCACTGAGGTCCACTGGCACACCATCTTCGAGTCGTGCCCGTGCTGCAGACATCCCCTCTTCTAGCAGGGCTGGTGCATCTAGAGGTAGAGGCAGTTCGATTCCTCCGATCCCTCCGACTCTCGATCATCCTGGATGGCCAGATATGCCGACTGAGTTGACGAGTTGGCAGTATGGGATTACTTCCCCGATTCCGATCCCTATGGAGCCTCCGATGCCTGGTCACAGATATGTCAGTGATCCTGACTCACCACCGGTATGTTCTACCATTTTTCATTTATCACACAGACATTTTGGCAGTTGCTTATTTATTGATGAGTTGAGCTTGTGTCTGCAGCCACCTCGGGAGTACATAGATCAGATGCTCGGGGTGGTGGCCTCACTTGAGGGGATGGTTCTGCGTAGAGAGGCACAGATGTCCATCATGGGCTTCCAGGTACCCTTCATCTCTCTTGCATTTATTATATTTCTGTTAATGCTGGTTTTAAACATTCTGTCGCACTGATAGGCTGTGTAGAACACATCTGGCACACACCCCACTCACATACTGTACTTGCACCTGCTTTTTATGTTTGAACTGATGTACTGCACTTTTCATTTTCAGATGCCTCCCGTATATGCTCCGACGCGAGGCGGGCCACCAGGGCCTTCTCAGAGAGGTCGAGGTGCTAGACCTACTCGAGGTACTAGACCCCGAGGAGCTGGGCCATCCAGGCCTTACCGAGGAGCTCGAGGAGCAGGGTCGTCTCGCAGACGCAGGGCACCCATTGTCGAGGATGAGGAGGAGGAGGTCGCAGACCGTGTGTCAGAGACATCTCCTGGGGAGGGAGGCTCCGGTCTTGGTTCCAGGAGCGGAGGCGAGGCTGAGGGGGATCTGGAGGATGACAGCTCTGATCCGGATGGTGATGATGGTGCAGAGGTTATCCCACAGAAGAGGATGAGAGGGCCTCCTCATTCCCGTTCTCGAGGATACTGATGTTATTTTCTGCTTTATTTTACTTTTTAGCTAGTAGTTTGTAGCACTTTGCACATTGTTAGACAGTTTTATTTTCTGTAAAACTTGTACCTTTATTTTGTTGTAAAACATGATGGAATGAAACAGCTTTTGAAAATGTGCTTGTATTTGAAATTCTTGGCATCGCATCGCATCATTTTGCACAAAAATGGAATTGAATGGAAATGTGCCTTGTGTATTTACCAGGTCAGGTAGTGAACCGACACAACAAATCAAAACAAATCGACTCACTAAGAAATAACAGAATCTTAGCAAGTTTACAACTCGATAAGCAAAATACAACAATATTAACGACTCATTAAACAAAACTCAACAAAATTGTGTAACCAAAAAGTAATAACTCGAAACACAAAATGCGACAGCTCGACAAAACTTACAACTCGATAAACAAAACAACAACTCGATAAGCAAAAATACAACAAAACATTCTTCAGACGGACAATCTGGATAATGGAATGTATTCGAAACTGATAGAAATGGAGACCTTCAACATTCCCGATGTATGAAAGTGCCTCAAATTTTCTTCCGGCGGGCAAAACAGGACCAACGCGAGGCCGACAACACTTTGCAGCAAGAGATTGGAGGGTGGCCGGCCTACTGGAATAGATGGCCGGCCGGCCACCTCCCCCGCAACCCCCAGAATGTTGACACGTGTCCTTTGAATAGTGTTTTGCCCCTTTATAAAAGCCCCTCCCTTGGAACTTATTCATTTCATCACCTTTCCTCACAAAAATGGAGGCATTTCTCGCAGAAAATCTCACATCTTGGATTTCTTCTTTAGATGGCTCGGAGAAGTTGAATTTCCGGGGTTTCGGCTTGAATGCACTATTCACGCTGGGCCGGACTCCACTGCACCTCCCTTTCCTCCAAGCTGCGGCAAGGTTTTGGAACCCGGTGACGCACGTATTTAGCTTTGGCGGGCAAGAGGTATGTCCTACTTTTGAAGATTTCCAAATTTTGATGGAGTCTGAACGCTCGGAAGAGGTCCTGCCCCAGTCTCGTTTTGGCCATGCCCAAGCTCTAGGGCGGATGTGTGGTCTTAACGCGCATGATGCCCGATCCGTGATTTGTAATGGGATGCTAGATATCCCGAGCCTGATTTACCGATTCTCCGATGCTGGTGACCGCAATGACCATCATTGGCAAGGCTTCCGGCAGCACGCCCTCTGTTTGTGCCTACTATCTCACTTTCTGTTTGTCTCTGGCTTCGGAGGAGCTAACATCCGTTTGATTGAAGTCGCTCAAGGCCTGAAGGAAGGAAAGAGCTGTATTGCTATGACTTTGGCCGAGACACTGACGGGTCTAGATGCCTTCTATCGCCGGGAGACGACCAGGTTCGCAGGGAGTCCACTACTGCTGCAGGTAATGTTTCCCACCCTACCTCACATATATATATTTGCTCACATCACTCGGCCCTCGGGCTCGGTTTTTCTCACAAAACCCTCATCTTACCTTTTTTTCTCATCGCCCATCTCTCTATTCTTTATTCTCTCATTTTTCATCCCTCCCCAGATATGGTTGATGGATAAATTGCAAGTTGTGGACTCTTGCCCTGCTTACTCAGCCCGTGGCTACTTCTTTCGGCAACGCCTAGTCAATGCTCCTGATGAGAGCTGGTGGTTTGAATGGATGTGCAACTTGTCAGCCGAACGCATTGCTTGGCGCTGTCCTTGGCTCAATCTCCCGGCGATGAGCTATAGCATGTTCCAGGATACCGGGATTCGTCTGATCGGCTTGACTCACTGTGTATTCTATTTTCCATTTCGTATTCTGCGCCAGTTTGGCCATGATCAGACTTGCCCTCCGGAGGGAATAGAGTATCCGGTCGCCTTCCCGATCCGAGGTGCACACCTCGCCCAACATACTACGGCTTGGAGGACTAGAGAGCTCCTGCCTCCCGCCCCTATTTTCAGTTGCACTTTGTCTGATGAGTGCTGGGATTGGCTCAATGAGGAGGCACAGATTGGGCCTAGGTCAGCATCGGAGGCTTCAACTAGCTCCGGGAGGGGGCGCAGGGACATCTGACCTGACTATGCCCCAAATTTATTGCTTTATTAGTACTTTCAAGTTTTCATTATGAGTGTAATAAAAAGCAACTTCAATTGTATGCAAGAGCAAGAGAACTCTGTTTTGAAATCAATGAAATTGAAGGTTGTGGTACTGAAAATTTCCCGTTTTGGTCCAAAAATGGTCTTAGTTGTGAAAAGATTAATTTGAACAAAGTCAACTTTTATTAAAACTTTTCAAAACTATTTTCGATAAGGATCAGAACTGGACACGCCTGAGATCTGTCACTGAGATGCACAATCCCGGATCCTAGCAACTGGAAAGTTGCCCCTAGTTTGAAATGATACCGCAGCACTACATTGCAACGGAAAGTTGCCCCTAGTTTGAATAGCACTGTACCGGAGATTGCGATAAATGTTGATGAATAGAGATGACTAAGATGATCAAAGTGGACAAAGTTGATCGAGGAAAAGATTGTGGCTGAACTTCAGGATGAAGCTGCCTACGTATCCCAAAGATGGGAATCAAGCCTTACGTAGTTCAGGCTTAGGTTCGCTCGGGTATTCTTACTCTCCTTTTGCGCTCTAACTTTTGCCAAGGCCGCCCTTTGCGGGTTTTCAACCTTGCGAGCTCAGTTTTTATACTTTCAAATTTTTTGTGCTCTGAGTTTTGCCTAGGTCGCCCTTTCGGGTTTTCGGCCTAGCGAGCCTCTCAGGGGTAGTATTTCTTCAACTTGTCCATGTTGATCGGTTGAGAAAACTCTAAGCCATCTAAATCCATCAGAACCACAGCTCCACCTGACCAGATTGACTTGATGATGTAGGGACCAGTCCAATTGGGTCTGAACTTGCCCCTTGGGTCGTGGATGGGAGCTCGGTTGTCCTTGAGCACCAAATCTCCTTCCTTCAAATTCCTGGACTTAACCTTCTTGTTGAAAGCCCGGGCGATTCTGCGTTGATAACCCTGAACATGGTACAGTGCCTTCAACCTTCTTTCATCGAAAAGCATGAGTTCTTCAAATCTGTTCTGTTGCCAATCCGCTTCGGCTACCTGGCACTCGGCCAATACTCTCAACGACGGAACCTCAATCTCAATAGGCAGAACGGCCTCCATCCCATAGACTAATGAGTACGGAGTCGCCCCAGTAGAAGTTCTGATCGAAGTCCTGTAGCCCCACAGAGCGAACGGCAGCTTATCCGGCCAGTCCCGATAAGTTTCTACCATCTTCTGTAGTATGCGCTTGATATTCTTGTTGGCAGCCTCAACTGCTCCATTAGTTTGCGGCCGGTAGGTAGATGACTTATGAAAAGCCACATTGTATTTCTCCAACAAGTCAATTACTTCCTTCTTGAAGTGGGAACCATTGTCTGAAACGATTTCATTTGGGACCCCGTAACGACAAATGATGTTGTTTCTGATGAATTTCGCGACGTGTGAAGCCTTCAACACTGCATAAGACTGGGCCTCAACCCACTTCGTGAAATAATCTATCGCTACCAAGATGAACTCATGCCCATTCGACCCCTTTGGCGTAACAGCTCCGATTACATCAATTCCCCAGACTGAAAATGGCCATGGCGAAGTCATGTTGTACAGCTTTGATGGCGGGATGTTCATGCGATTTGCATGGATCTGACATTTATGGCATCGCCGAACAAAACCAATACAATCCTCCTCCATGGTGGACCAGTAGTAACCTTGTCTGAGGATCTTCCGTGCCAACATTACCCCATTCATGTGTGCACCACATTCTCTCCCGCGGATGGCTTCCATTAGGCGCTTTGATTCCTCTGCATCGACACACAGTTTATGCATTCCCAGATGACCCCGTTTATACAGTTTACCCCCGCAGATGATGAACTGAACGGCCAATCTTCTTATTGCCCTTTTGTCTTTGGCATTTACCCCTGGCGAGTACGCTTCTTTCTCCAAGAAATTCCAGATATCGTGATACCAAGGGTGTTCGTCCTGAACTTCATCTATGGCTGCAATCGACTCATAGGCAGGTGCAAATTTCTGATCGACAATGACTGGACGCATTCGGACTCCACACGGGATGTCTATCATAGATGATAGAGTTGCTAAAGAATCTGCGAACCTGTTGTTCTCTCTCAGTAGATGAGTAAAACTTAACTTTTCAAACCGAGGAATCAGCAAGTCCAAGGTCTGGTGATACATCATCATATTTTCCTCTTTTACTTTCCAGTCTCCTTTAGCTTGAGACACAACAAGGTTCGAATCCCCAATGACATCCAGCCGTTTTGCCCCTAGTTCTAGGGCTGCTTCTAAACCAGCAATGCACGCCTCATATTCTGCTTCGTTGTTCGAGACTTTGAACCGGAGTTTGAAGGCTAGAGGGATACGGGAATTGTCGGGTGCTATCAGCAACACTCCTATCCCATACCCATGTTGATTTGACGCTCCGTCAAAGTACATCGTCCAGGCTTCTTCGTCGATATGCAGAATTGCTTCATCTGGGAACAGGTATTCAACTGCTTCATCCCCCTCAACCGGGTGGTCGGCAAGGAACTCTGCTACTGCTCTTCCTTTTACTGACTTGCGTGTGACATACTTTAAATCAAATTCGGAGAGCAACAGCAACCAACGAGCTAGCCTACCCGTAAGTGCTGGTTTCTCGAAAAGATATTTGATGGGATCGAGTCGTGAAACCAACATTACGGAGTGAGCTAACAAGTAGTGCCGCAGCTTCCTGGTGGCCCATACCAGAGCTAAGCAAGCCTTTTCTAACGGCGTATACCGGGTCTCATATTCCAGCATTTTCTTGCTCAAATAATAGATGGCTCTTTCCACCTTATCTTCTGATTCTTGTGCAAGCATGCAGCCCATTGTAGTCTCAGTCACTGACAGATACAAAATCAACGGTTTCCCTGGTTCTGGTGGCGACAAAACGGGTGGGTTCTGTAGATATGCTTTAATCTGTTCAAATGCAGCTTGACATCGGCCGTCCCATTGGAACTTCTTTCCTTTCTTTAGAAGACCAAAAAGTGGTTCACAAGTCAAGGTTAGTTTTGAAATAAACCGTCTTATGAATTGCACTTTACCCAGAAAGCCTCGCACCTCTTTTTCAGTCTTTGGTGGTGGCATTTCTAAGATGGCCTTGATTTTGGAAGGATCGACCTCGATGCCCCTTTGTGTAATCAGAAACCCCAGCATTTTTCCCGCTGTAACACCAAACGTACATTTCTGAGGGTTTAGCCGCAACCTGAATTCCCTGATCCTTTGGAAAAACTTGTGCAAGGCGGTGTAGTGGCCCTCTCTTTCCTTGGACTTGACAATCATGTCGTCCACATACACCTCGACCTCTTTGTGGATCATATCATGTAATATTGTGGTCGCGGCCCGTTGATAAGTAGCTCCAGCGTTCTTTAACCCAAACGGCATTACCCGGTAGCAGTATGTCCCCCACGGGGTGGTGAATGCAGTCTTTTCCCGGTCTTCGGGTGCCATCACTATCTGATTATACCCTGAGAAGCCATCCATGAATGAGAGCAAAGCGTGCCCCGCTGTGAAGTCCACTAACTCATCGATGTGCGGTAGGGGAAAGTCGTCCTTCGGACTAACTTTGTTCAGATCTCTGAAGTCTACACACACCCGGATCCTGCCATCTTTCTTCAGCACCGGCACAATGTTGGCCAACCAAGTCGGGTATTCGGATACCAGCAGGAAGCCTGCGTCGATTTGCTTGGTGACCTCTTCTTTGATCTTGAGGGCCCAGTCTGGGCGGATCCTTCTGAGCTTCTGCTTGACAGGTCGGGCCTCGGGGTCAAGGGGGATCCGATGCTGTACAATCTCAGGATCGATTCCAGGCATGTCTTCGTAGGACCACGCGAAAACATCTTTGAAATCTTTTAATAAAGCGACTAAGCGCTCGCGTTCCTCCGAAGACAACGTGGACCCGATCTGGAATAGCCGCGGGTCCTCCTCAGTACCAATGTTCACGGAAATGATTTCGTCCACTAGGGGTTTAACAAACCTCTCCTGCTCCTGTTCAATTAAACGTTGTAAAATCGAAAGAACTTCGTCCTCTTCGTTTTCATCAAAGTTTTGAAAGTCTGAATTAATACAATAAATTAGGGGCACAGAAAAGTACTCAGAAACCACAGTTGCCTGATTCTCATTAAGTTCATCCAAATCGTCCTCGGTTACAATAGACTCAAATGAGAAAGAAAAAGACGACCTGGACAGGACTACGGCATCCGGGTTAACATCCCCAGGAGTACCAGACTCAGACTCAGTCGAGCTGGAACCTGATTCCGACTCACAAGACTCGGTGGAATCAGATTCCGGCTCACTACCTGACCCGGTGCTGCTGGACAGAAATCCCTCCTCGTATTGCCAGGTGAGGGAGGGTGCGATTGATGCATCCAAGATAGCTGCTGGTCGGCTCGCAGCCGTTTCATTCCCGATCATGGAAACCAGAAAGTTATCCCCCAAGCACTCTTGGTCGATCGGAGGATCAGAGAGGAGACATGCCAGTGCTACCCCCATTTCAAATTCAATGCCCTCAAGATCCCCTGCTTTATACTGCTCAACCTTAGCTGGTGGGTCTGTCTGCTCTGTGGCAACGTCATCCCCGGATAGTTGCAGGTCGAAAAAGATCTCGAAGCCTGGCACGCGCTTCTTCTCCGCGTTCAGCCACGGCTCTGGGAAGCCGCAAAATGGAAAGTCTTCCCCCTCCCGGACAAAGCGTCCGTTCAGGGTACCCTGGATGGGCCTGTGCATCAGATCAAAAGGCTTCCCAGCCTGCTTCGCTCTGGCTCTGCCGGCCATTTCCTTCCCTTTCCTTGCCCAATCTTCTTTGGTGGGCAGATAACCCAGCCCAAAGGTATGTGGATTGTGTGGCACTTCGGCCAACGCTGCGACTCCTTTCCTGCCGCTTCTTCCCAATCCCATCCCGGGTATATGTTATAGCTTGTTCATGAGGTAGACGGCTTGAGCGCTGACATACACACCCTCATTCACAGCCATAATGTTTTGCACCACCCGGGCCTCAGCCAAAGTAAATCCTGATATGAACATGTCTTCCATGCCGTGTTCAATCTCTAAGACTGGCGTAGATATCTCCGGAGGGGGATGGATTGATGAGTTCCCAAACACAATGGCTACTCCCTTTCCATAGGGGTATTTCACCATTTGATGTAGAGTGGACGAGACGGCCTTTACCTGATGCAACCAGGGTCGCCCCAAAAGCATGTTAAAGGATGTAGGGACCTCCAAGACATGAAAATCTACCTCATGTTGTCCAGGCCCAATCTTGGTTTGGATTTTTACTGTCCCTAGGACATCCCTACTTGTATTGTCGTAGGCTCTGATTACTTGAGTGGTTGGTGTGAAGTCTGCGGGCTTCAACCCGATTGCATACGCCGTTCTGGCTGGGCAGACATTGATAGCGGACCCGGTATCAACAAGTACCACCGGAATCCATTTGTCCCTGCATTCTACAGAGATGTAGAGGGGTCTGTTATGATCCACGCCCTCAGGCGGGAGCTCCTTGTCTGAAAAGGTCAATGCCGGGGAACCTCCTCCCGGAAAAACCAACCCAACCAGCTGCTCTGGTGTAGTTTCGATGGAGAGTTTGGCCTTGTCCATGGCAGATAGGACAGCCTGTCTGTGCACCCTTGAAGCCATAAGCAGTCCCCAGATGGAGATGTCTGCTTGTATTTTCTTTAACTGCTTCAGTACAGCCTCTTCTTCAACTTGCTTCTCTCTCTGTTTCTCCGCTTCTTTATCTTTCCCTGATGCCTCGGGTTGATCAAGGTGTGGGGGCTTGAAATACCGCCCACTTCTAGTCATATGGTCCACCTCTTCGAGGTACCAGGTG